>CM059187.1:132458028-132781077 GCA_030323885.1 Branchipolynoe longqiensis | reverse complement strand
TCCCCAATATACCGTCCTCGGGTATGTCGACTATCAAAACCGATGAGTGAAAGGTCTGATTAGCAATACCTAAGGGTATGCTAGTGCAACCGAATTGTGGTATCACCAGGCCCGTAACACTCAATGGTCTAACATCCGATACCAAATTACGGGTGTTTAGATTGAGATCATCAAAGAATTGTTTCCCTCTCACAGACATGGCCGCGCCCGTATCGATAAGGAAAAATCCCTCAGAGCCCCTAATGTTGATGGGGATGTACCATCTTTTCCCGTTGAGTGGGAAAATATCAGTCACAAACCGGTCTCGTTCCCCTACGATTTGTAAGTCCAGACCGGTTTTCTTTAATATGTATTCCATACACCTATCAGGTTCGCTGTCGCTCGCGTTTAGTGAGCACAACGACCGCATACCCGCCAAGAAAACCTGGCGGACATCTAGTACTGAGTTAGTGGAAGGTAAGATAGAGCACAAATCTGTCGAGAGATGGTGCAAAGGGGCGTTAGCACAACTTTCGACAGTTGCACTCGGAAGATTTCCCGACGATACGGTAGCTGTCAACACTCCCGGCGTTGCAGCTGTTACTAATTTAAATACGGGCCATCCTCAGCAAATTCGGCCTGTGAAGGCAATGGGGCGGGCATGGCCGCGATCTTTTTGCTGTCGGCCGCCCGTAAACGGGCTAGAACGGCCGCGTTATGGTACGAATTGTCGCGCCCTTCGCGGGCGCCATCCAACATAGCCTGTTCAATGGACCGTGTGTTACTATGAGGGCATTTAGATGCCATATGCCCAAAACCTCGACACCGATAGCACTCCGTCTCGGATGTTATCAGCCGAGGCCTATTGAAATTGGGGTTTTTGGGAGCTGATCCAGTGGACCGTCCCTGATTCCCCGTATATGATTGCTGGCGTTTGCCACGCCAGTCCCCTTTCTCGGGGTGATTATGTGGGCGATCCGTATGTGGTTTCGCCCCTGCCCGTGAAACGCGCTGATGCCAGTATTGTGCTGACTATAATCGGAGTCAGCCAGAGTCATAGTGATCCCTGCCACTCCGCGTCTAGCTGGAATGAGACGCGCCTTGGCAGCGTGGTCTCGCAGCATTTGATATATATCCTCCATGGTGTGTCTACCAGGGGACCATTTTTTTATGACAATTTCGCGCTCTTCACGGTCTCTTAGCCCGTTAATGAACACGGCCACAGTTTTACGGGCAATTAAGTCCCGTGACATGCCACAGCCTAGTCCGGCCTTCTTCGCTTCCGACTCTAGAAGCATGCCATAGTAAATGGAATTCGCAGGGTCGGAAGGCTTTTGGAAACGCTTTTCAAAGACTTCCCATTTGGATAGAGGATCTAACCCCTTGAACTGCCAGGCCAAAGCCTCAACTAGTTCATCTAAGGTGTCGCAGTCATCCTGCTCCCACCTATCTACGGCCAGTTGCCCTGGACCGTCTTGTAATAAAGGCAAAAGACGCGTTAACGCGGTGGTTTCATTCCACCGGTTTACGGACATCGCCTTGCTAAATTTTTCCCACCAGGTATCCCACTCCTGGTGGATACCATCAAAGGGAGGCACCTCTACAGCCCTAACCCTGGCGGGTTGGTACTGTTCCTGGATGCTAATATTACGGTCCCGTAACTGCATGGACCTGCTTACGGCCGAGGCACCTATCCCCGGATTAATACTGGAGGCTTCCATCACCGCCCGGCGAATCGCCGGGTTAGATCGGATGATGGCCTGCTCCTCGTTCGTAAAACGATACGTATCATAAGAGTCGACATTTACGGGCCCCCTTTGGTTAGCATTAGATACGGCTGGGCCGCTTGGCGGTAGATAAGAGTTAGTCTTACCAGTGTATGCGTTAGAGGCGTTTTGATTTCCAGTTACATACGGGCAACGCCCATTTTGCTGTTGGATGGCATTAAACATTTGGTCAGGGATGGGCGCGTTTTGGACGGCTGGGCCTTGGGCTACCGGGCCCCGCCCCTTTCCCTGGCAATTAGCAAATTCCTGCCATTTGGCATTTAGTTCATCTTCACGGGCGAGGAGCTGAGCCTCCCGTAACTCAAAGGCATGTATTTTATCACGTTTTGCCCCCTGCAGCGGGGTTGGCAACCTATGGGTGATATCTATCTCCGGGGGAGGTAAGATAGGGACCCGCCCATCCGTATTTCCCTTCGTGGCTCGGAAGGAAAATACGTGATCTGGCTCGTGTCCCTGGAGAGACAGGAGACTTTCATTTTCGCGGGGGACGGGGGCCGTATCTGGGATACGGGGACCCGAGCCCCAGCTTTGTGAATTATCATTCATTGATGTGGTTAATGCACCACCAAAGCAGGTTTGGCCCGCATGTAAGTTACGGGGAGATGCTCCACCCGATTGGACATTGTCCGTAATTATAGAGGCACTATCTGACGACAGCACCTCTTGCTCCTCCATGTCCCTATCCACATTTCCTGCCGACCGCAGGCAGCTGCGGCGAGCAGACACGGGGACAGTTAAGTCCGGGTGCTTCCTCGCCGTGCTTTCGCCGTCGCCCGGAAACGCGATTTATCTATATTCGGCTATGTCCTACCACCGAATTAGGCTACTTCTAAAATTTATATAAAACTTTTAATTCCCCAAAAAAAAATGTAAATTACCGAAAGGATATACAAAGAAATGAGCGACTAAAGGAAATTAACAGTAATATTCCCTGATATTAGTATTCCTTTACCTTAGTCCTTTCTTGCTATTTTCCCGTTATTATAAACACGCGTAAATTTTCGACTACCTCAGTTTACAGTTATGTTTTTTTTTCCTTTTTTTTTTTAGATACCTACCACCGAAAGGTGAAGAAATACCCCTTACTTGTTTTTAGGTTAGCCTAACCTTTATAATAATAGACTATAAACCAAAAACAGTGGAGCAGCGTTACGGGTCGACCAACTAGTCTGCAGTCCCATAAACGTCTGCGCTGAGGTTCCAAACATACGTCCTGACGTCACCTCTCTCCGCGACGCGCCCCGTCGCTAGGAGATACTGTAACAAATGGAAAAAAGCGGCTAGTTCAAAGCTATCTGCCTCCGGCCAACTAAACATTCGATTAGAACCGACCCTAATGTCGGCGAGCCGCAGTAGCTAATTTGTTCTGTTTTATTTAATAAATGTAACCAAATATAACGTCCGTTATTGCCTTATGCTGGGGTAGCTAATCCTCGCCTATTCGACTCTATCCGTTCAGAGCAACACAAGGGTAACGTAGTTATGTTGGGTGGGCGCCTGACGCCTTACCACCCGACTGTGGCCCTAAGGCTTTTAGCCCTCACAGTAAAATTAATACGACTAGCCGCCAAAGAAAACCAGGAATACCAATTTAGTTGAACACTATTATTTCTCCATTATTAATGCAACCTCGGGTATTCCCTAAACCGCCATGTTACGGCGTGAAACGTCAAGGCAGGAGCCGCTGTCACTGTCAGAAACGAGTGAGATGTCAACAAAGACAAAACACCGTTTTTCTTTCAATAATTCGCGTATTAAAAGCAAATTAGAAGGTATTACACTCCTTACTATCCTGGTCACGGCACCAGTTTAACCGTCGCGCTAATCCGCCCCCGCCAAAGGCAAGCCTTCGTGTTAATTTATATAATTATTTCCATGTGAATTTCTCGGGCCGGCCGCGGGCCGCTGCTGCCCCTCGTCCCGTCTGCAGGTAGTCCGTGTCTGTCGGTGTACTTCTCGGGCTACAGTCGGCTAGCCAGATTATCGCCTAAATACGGAGATTTGCCTCCGCCCGTAATATGTTTAGTACAAAGCATGTATTGTATTGTTTCAACTAACTGGCTGGTCTCCTCGCCGAACGGTGTATTTAATATGTTTAAATGGATCCAGAACTAAGCAGAGGCGCTAGTGTCTCTGCTACTGTCACTGATAATCAGCCTACGTTACTGTCTTATTTCAGCCTGAAAGATCGGTACGTTAATGCTATTAATGTCCATTTTAATCTCCCCGCAGATGGGCTAAGTAGCAGCATAAGGCCTAGTCAGGCTTAAGGCCCTTAATTATATATATATAAAGTATTCCAATGTTAGATTCGACCATAGCGGTTTACTCCATAGAAAACTGGAGGATAGTAAAGAATGCAAGGAACGTTCCAATCAACTTTTCCAAGAGCTCACGGCTTTGTTTATTCTTAGCCAAACTAACATTCGTGGTAGGACACAGTATAGAATATCGTTCGAACCCTTCCCGTAATGTTTAATGTAAAACAACTTTAGAATTTCGATAATATAGACCTAAAACTCGGCTAAAACATCAGAGCGTCATAAAGCACGTCTGATCGGTCTGGCCCCGAACGCCCGACCCCCTTTCGTTGCCAGGCGAGACGCTATTCGCGTCTCCTAGCAACGCTTTACGGCCGAAAACCCCGTCGCCCGTGAATGTTTGGGCATTCGCGGTCTGCCATGGCGAGTAGCCCGTATCTCCAAATACAGGTTAATCGGCAAACACCAACCAGCATCCGGCTGACCAAACCCACCACAAGGTGGCACTGCAAAATTTACATAACCATGGGAAAGATAGGGAGTGAGGCGTCTTAGTATTATAGGGTATTTGATGATATGTGGTGGTTTACATTTCTGCATTATTTGTTTGCATTGTCTATTACTATTATTATTATTATATGTCAGACTTTGCTATTGAGTGTGGGAAAACCTACTCTGTGGGTTACTAGTAATTAAACTTAGTATATAATCGCTAAAGATAGATAACACCTTGTTTTGCTTCCTAAGCCCAGATATCTAACTAACTCCGTTTAATTCAGCCCAGATAACTGGTTAACATCCCCTTTTTTCAGCCTAGATAATTTGCTTACAGTGAGTGTAAAAAGGATTAGATGGAGAGGTAAAGTATCTCATGCCACTTGTTTAGGAATGCGAATCACAGCGATGGTCCGTTTTTTTTAATTAGTGCTAGGAAAATGGCGAGGGTGCTGGTGGAGGGGAGATGAGAGGGGGGGGGGAGGAAGTGGAAGAATGAGAGTGTTTAGGGAGGGATCGGAGTTTAGGGTTAGGTCAGCCTGTATGAAAGGGTGTAGGTGGGGGGAGTAAGCAGTCTTGAATAGTATGTGATAGGATTGATTGGTTGTTGGAGTTTTACCTCCTGGTAACATCTAAGGTCATATCAGGACGGGTCCCGACTTGCGACAGTGCGCACTCATGGCAAATTTAAAATGCTGCTCCCCGGGGAAATCAGGCCGGCGGCATCAAGATCCGATATCCCACTCAGTCACATTATCCTGACACTGAGCTAACCAGTTATATGCTAGGATGAACCAGTCTGAAAGCTTGGAGCTACGTTGAAGCAGACATTGTAGGTGTGGAGGTGTTAGGCAGTGGAGGCTGAGAGGTTGGAGTGGGGAGGTCTGGGAGGGGGGGGGGGGGAGCTTGCCAAACCCGGGGAAATTTAGGACGGGGAATCAGCTATGCATCGATCGGAAGGGGGGGGGGGGGGGGGGGGGGGGGAGAACAGGGAGTGGGAGGGTTGGTGTCTACTACCCACAGGCAATCAGCTGGCTGCACTCCCACTGTGGGGGAGATGGCGAGGTGGGAGGAAGAAAGAGAGCGAGGGGGTGGGGAGAGGATGGGAGGAGGGGAAGGAGGGAAGGAGAGAAGGAGATGCAGAGTAGGTGGGCAGAGGCAGCTATCAGCCCCCTTTTCATCCATAACGCCCGATAACTGCCAACCCCATTCGCAGTCTGCGCGAAAAGCCCAATGTCACCGGCTGTCATCGCATCAGGAAACACTGGAGGGCCACAGTCATACATCAACACCGCCTCCTCCCACCCTCTCTCTCTCTCTCCAGCCGTCCAACGCCTGGTGCACCAGGCATTGGGCTGTAGGCTCAGCTCAGCGTAGCCAAGTGTGTCACAGCCGAGCAGGCCATTATGGTGTGGTGTGGGTTTAGGATGTTGTAACACAGCGCATGCACGCGGCATCCCAGTGCAATATTAGCGAGACACAACTTAGTATCCCCCCAGTCACAGCAGCAGCATATTGTAGGTGATAGGTTGGCGATGTGTCTTTAGATGTTGCTAGGATGTAAGACCCCAACAAACAATGCATTCATTCACCCCAGTGCAATAGTAGTGTGGTACAACTAGACACACACCAGTCAAAGTAGCGACATATTGAAGGTAATCAGCTGGAGATCTGACCTTAGATGTTGCTAGCATGGAAAGCCCCAACAAACAATGCATTCATTCACCCCAGTGAAAGACTAGTGTCGTACAACTAGGCACACCTTAGTCAAAGCAGCGACATATTGAAGGTAATCAGCCAGAGATGTGTCTTTAGATGTTGCTAGGATGTAAAGCCCCAACAAACAATGCATTCATTCACCCCAGTGAAAGACTAGTGTCGTACAACTAGACACACGCCAGTCAAAGTAGCGACATATTGAAGGTAATCAGCTGGAGATCTGACTTTAGTGTTTGCTAGGATGTAAAACCCCAACAAACAATGCATTCATTCACCCTAGTGCAATAGTAGTGTGGTACAGCTAGACACACGCCAGTCAAAGTAGCGACATATTGAAGGTAATCAGCTGGAGATCTGACTTTTGTGTTTGCTAGGATGTAAAACCCCAACAAACAATGCATTCATTCACCCTAGTGCAATAGTAGTGTGGTACAACTAGACACACGCCAGTCAAAGCAGCGACATATTGAAGGTAATCAGCCGGAGATGTGTCTTTAGATGTTGCTAGGATGCAAAGCCCCAACAAACAATGCATTCATTCACCCTAGTGCAATAGTAGTGTGGTACAACTAGACATATGCCAGTCAAAGCAGCGACATATTGAAGGTAATCAGCTGGAGTGTTCTATAAGTTAGCACGCCCAAGTAAAAGCAGCAGTATTGTAGAAGTAAGAGGCGCTAGCTAGACCACTCAAATATTCGGGCCTCGCATGCGGATTGTCTGGAGTTTGGTTATCAGTCGAGTCAAACCGGTGACTTATCAAATGTCGCTTCCTAGTCTGGTGCTTGGCAGTAATAGGATAGGACAAGGACTGGTTAGCTCAGTGTCAGTACAATGTGATTGAGTGGGATATCAGGTCATGATGCCAGTGGCCAGATTTCCCAGTGGGGCAGCACTATAAAGTCACCATGAGTGTGCACTGTCAGAAGTTGGTGCCCATCCTGATATGACCTTAGATGTTGCCAAGATGTAAAACTCCAACAAGCAAACTAAGTGTTCTATAAGTGAAAACATCTCCAGAAAAGATAATAAGCATGTCTGAGGTAATCAGATTTAGTGCAACGCCAACGTGTTATAGGAAAACACAGCCCAGTAAATGTTAGAAGTAATCACCGATCTACTGCCACACATGTCTTCTATAAGTAAACTCTTCCCAGTCAAAGCAGCAGCATGTTTGAAGTAATTAACTCTAGTGCAGTACTAGCGTGTTATAAATGAACATACTATATTATACCACACATTATAAACCATGTAAAGAATTTGTGTCAATACCTATATGAGCATGTCTCAAAATGTGATAACACTTTTTATTTTGTCCATTGTAATGATTGACAGAAAACAGCGCAGAAACGGTTACACTGAAAACACAAGGACCTTTGCTTCAAATCAATATGTATTATATTGGGATTATGAAACACCATGTAAAAACAAATCAGTTTATCCTGAGCAAATGCATAAGCAGATAATATGTTGATCGTTACAATGGACAAAGTTTTGTCCCATATTGCTTAGCACCTTTTTGAGACAGTCTCATATATACCTTGCAGTTGGAATACCAATGCTACGGCCCTGACAAAGGATATATATGAATAAAAGTTAATTTACCAAAAAGAAGGGGAAAAAACCTACCCCTGTAAAAACTACTTAAGTCGGAAGTCAGACAGAACTGCTCAGCCCTAGGGCAACACTCGAGGATACTGAAGAAAAAAAATCATTTTTGTAATCTACAAAATCATTTTTGTAATCTAAAATCATTTCTGTAATCTACAAGCAACAATCCACCCAGAAGCAATATTATTCAGTGTCTCTAAACAGTATCTGTCTATAATTCATACCCATCTCACCAATTATATTTAGTAGAGAACACATCTTTTCAATCTACTGTCAAATCTTCAACAGTAACGGGTTCTATTAAAATGACTTAGTATTCTCTTCTACTTAAGTCGGAAGTCAGACAGAACTGCTCAGCCCTAGGCCAACACTCGAGGATACTAAAGAAAAAAAATCATTTTTGTAATCATTTTTTATATAACTATTTGTAATTTCAAATGTACGTAGGGGTTAAAGCTGCATAGTGCGATGAAAGGATCAACATTTCAAATTTGTTTAAAACTATATAAATTTGATTCTACATCTTATTGAGCACTTGTTGCTGCATAGAAGAGAATACTAAGTCATTTTAATAGAACCTGTTACTGTTGAAGATTTGACAATAGATTGAAAAGATGTGTTCTCTACTAAATATAATTGGTGAGATGGGTATGAATTATAGACAGATACTGTTTAAAGACACACTGAATAATATTGATTCTGGGTGGATTGTTGCTTGTTATTTTAAGTCATAGAAACATCATATCTGGAGGGGTACCCACTTGTGACAGTGCACACTCACAGTTACTTTATAGTGCTGCGCCACTGAGAGATCAGGCTGTGTCACCATGACTCGACATCCCATTCAGTCATATTATGACACTTATGGGCCTGACACATTACGACGTATGGCGGCGGCGTATGCGTAACGTGTCACTATAATTTGAAAAACTTCATACGCCGTCGTACGCTGGCCTTTTTGCACTCCAGCGATGTATGAAACGTACGCGTAGCATATGCCTGTCGTATGGCTACCGTATCCCCACCGTATATCGACGTATGCAAAGCGTAACCCGACCTATGCGCAGCATACAGTGATGTGGTTTGACGGTTCTGATTGACAAGTTCAGCATATGCCCAACCTATGCTGATGTACCCTCAACCTATGCGTAACCTATGCCGGCGTATGCATAGCGTACGTCTAGTGTATGAGCAGCTTATGAACCATATGCTGCCAGACACTGAACATTTTGAGCATGCAAAACAATTGTTGGACGGACGGGAGTAAAAGACGGCATATGATGGTGTATGATGGCATATGACGAGTGTATATGGCATATGCCCAACCTATGCCTAACCTATGCGTAGCGTATGATGGCATATGGGGCGAAAACCCATACGCTAACGCCAAACGCCGTACTGTGAGAGCCCATTACAGAACATTGGGGGTACGCCAGAGACACCCAGAGGGTGTCTGTGCAACATACGCCAATGTACCCCTAACCTGTGTGTAACCTATGCCGGCATATGCATAGCGTACGTCTAGCATATGAGCAGTGTATGACCCACACGCTGCCATACCCTGCCCATTTTGAGCATGCACAAAAATTGTTGGACGAGACGGCGTATGACGGCTTATGACGAGCGTATACGGCATATGCCCAACCTATGCGTAGCGTATGATGGCATATGGCTCGAAAGCCGCATACGTCTGCATACGCTAACGCCATACGCCGTAGTGTGACAGCCCCATGAGCAATAACCAGTCTTTGACATATTCTAGTAATGCCGAGCACCAAGCTAGGACCCGTAGTGAGAAGTCTCAATTTTGTACGTCATTGGTTTGACTCGGCTGGGATTCGAACTCCCAACTTTGCGCATGAGAAGCCACGGTTCTTACCGATTCGCCCATCGCATTCGTTCAGATTCTGGGTGGGAGGGTGGGAGGGTGTAAGGGTGGAAGGGTGGGTGAGTAAGTGGGTGAGTGGGTGAATGGCTGAGTATGCACGTGAAAGATGGGTGGGTAAGTGAGTATGCGGGAGGGTGGATGAGTGGGTGGGTATGAAGCTGGTTAGGAGGGTGAGTGGGTGGGAGAGTGGGTAGTGGGATGAGTGGGTGAAGAAAAGAAAATACCAAAAAAAACAGGACCCCTGGGTAGACAATGACCTGCTAATGCTCATCATAGCCAAAAATAAACTGGGTAATAAAGCAAAGCTCACATAAACTACAGAAGACAAACTGGCCTACCATATCACCAGAAACAACTCTCTCAAAGCTGTGAGAACAGCAAAAAAGAAATACATAATAAAGCAGGACAAAGACTGGGGAAGCAATACAAACAGATTCTGGGAAAATGTAAACCTATTATTCCCAAAAAATAACAAAGAAGAGCACACAAACTTCCAAGATAACGAATGGACAATGCTCACAGACAAAGATGCAGCAAACAAACTGAACATACACTTTGCCACAATAGGACAAAAGCTGTCAGAAATCTTTTTTAAAAGGTGGGAAAATAGATCATATACCGTGCAGAATGAAATCCCCACCTTCAAAACAAATATAGTAGAAGTAAAAAAATTAATAAATGACGTAGACACAAATAAACCAAGTGGAATAGATGAAATACCAACCAAAATACTGAAAGAGGCACTCCAAGCCATCCCGACTCCTTTGAACAGGGGCGTTTTATCTCAGCCTGGAAATTGGCAACCATTACCCCTATTCACAAAAGTGGAGACAAACAAAACATGGGAAACTACAGGCCAATATCGATTCTTCAAACCCCAGGCAAGCTCATTGAAAAAGTGTTACATAGACCCATAAATGAACACCTGGGAAAAAATTATATGCTATACAAGGCGGTTTCAGGAAACTGCACTCCACATCTAAAACAATAGCTAACCTAACAAATGACATACTGGCATCAATGAACCAAAAACAATTAGTTCGAGCAGCCTTCATTGACTTCAGCAAAGCATTTGATACAGTAGACCATAATATACTACTGGAAAAACTAGAATCCATGGGCATAAAATCCAACACTATGGACTGGATAAAATGCTACCTGAACAACAGGCAACAGAAAACAAAAATAAACAATACACTATCAGACAACCAACCTGTCACATGTGGTGTACCCGAAGGGTCAGTGTTAGGGCCACTGCTCTTTATAATCTACATAAGCGATCTTGAAAAATGGTTGCAAACCAAATGCCTCCAACTATAGGCAGATGACACAGTCATATATGCAAATGGCACCACAGAAGAGGAGGTAGTAACTAAACTAAACAAGCTCCTACTAAAACTGGATGAATGGTGTGAATCCAACAAAATTACCATCAACACAAGCAAGTTAAAAACAGTTCTCTTCTCGCATAAACAAATGCCAGAAAGAAAACTACACTGTAAGCTAGGAAACCAAACACTAGAAAATGTAGACCATTACAAATACCTAGGCCTTGAGTTGGACAGCCAATTAAACTACAACCTATGTATAAATAAAATTGTCCAAAAGGTAAACCACAAACTGTGGCTATTTGCAAAGCTAAGAGACTACATGACACAAGAAATGTCAATAAAAATCTTCAAAGGCATGGTGCTCCCGTATTTTGACTATGAAGATGTAAACTACATGGGTGCGAAAAAAGAACTTCTAAAAAAACTGCAAACACTACAGAACAAAGCCCTGAAAATCTGCCTCAGAGTAGACAAGCTGCACCCCACCATACACAAAAGAACCAAAGTAAAATTGCTAGAAAATAGGAGAATAATTCATTTGAAAACATTAGCATACAGCTATAGTCAAGACAATAAACTCCTAACAAAACCACAAAGGGCTATTAGGGCAAATAATGCGCCACTACTAAAGCAGGCCAGAAGCCAAATAAAAGCTCACGAGAGAAGCATGCTGGAAATGGCTGCCAAGGTGTGGAATGCCCAAACAGTAAAGGAACGACAAATTCCTGACCTAAAAACATACAAAAAATATCTGTGCAAAATAAGGCTAGGAAACCCAAACTAAGCTGTATTGCGAAGGGGCATGTGATATGTCACGGCCCACCAGCGGGACACCCAATGGAAGGTAACCATGCCAAAAGTAGCCAGATAGCACACCACACAGCTACGTACAAGCCTATGATATCTAAATAGGAGTAGGCTAGTCTAGTAGTAAGAGTAGAAAAAATTAAACACATATATGCCAAGAAAATCCAAAAGAATTAATATAGACTACTAACCAGACCAACCAACTATCTATCTGCTGCTGAAATGCAGGCAATCAAATACCTTATCAGCAGCTACTGTGTGAAAAGATAACACCAACACTACAGCTGGCCAGCATTAAAAACCTGCCTGAATTCCAAGGCTTATATGCTGTGGACAGTATAAATACAGCCAACAAAGAAAAAGAAGAAAAAGAAAGAGAGTGGATAGTGAAAGTGGGGAGGTGAATGAGTGGATGGGTGGGTCGGGGTTGGAGGGTGTAAGGGTGGAAGTGTGGGTGAGTAAGTGGGTGAGTGGGTGAATGGCTGAGTATGCACGTGAAAGGATGGGTGTGTAAGTGAGTATGCGGGAGGGTGGATGAGTGGATGGGTATAAAGCTGGTTATGAGGGTGAGTGGGTTGGATGAGTAGGTGGAGAAAGAAAGTGGATAATGAAAGTGGGGAGGTGGATGAGTGGGTGGGTGAGTGGGTGGGAGAGTGGGTGAGTGGGTGGGAGAGTGGGTGGGTGAGAGGATGGATGAATGGTAGTGGGGAAGGTCCATTGATGGGTAATATAAATGTGTGGAGGTTTTATTGCACGATTGACCTTCGGTGACAGGGATAAGATAGAAATAGTGATCATATCTAAAGCCAGACTACACTGTCATACCCCTGCATAGAAAATTAACTATAAGGAACCACCTACATTAAAATGCATACACTGAATGCATCATCTGACCAGATATAACACAAACTCTCAATTAGCTGAATGTAATAACAATATTTTATTATCTTAAAATTGTTCTTGTAATTAAATAGTGTAAATGACTGAAGTTAAGCATCACCGGAAGACCAATGCCTCGGCAGTGAAAAAAGACTGTATTCAAATGAATATAAATATTTACCAAAAAAAACACAGTAGGGAGCAGTAAGTGCTGGGTGGCTTGGAAAATGTCCACAGTACTCACTTTCTCTCTCCTTCTCTCTCTCTCATTGTCTCGTTTGCTTTATCTCTAGCTGTCTTACTGTCTCTCTTCTCTCTCAATCTCTTACTGGCTCTCTTCTCTCTGGCCGTCTCTCTCTGGCCGTCTCTCTGGCTGTCTCTCTGGCTGTGTCTCTCTCGCTGTCTCTCTCGCTGTGTCTCTCTTGCTGTCTCTCTCGCTATCTCTCTCGCAGTCTATGTCGTTGTCTCTCCCTTTGTGTCTCTCGCTGTCTTGCTGTCTCTATGTGCTGATAGCTATGCGCTCAGCACGGTCGCGGTATAAGATGCCCGGCGCTCAGAAGTGGCTTCTCGCGCATGGGCACAGATCCCTGCGGCAAACGCCACAGTTTCTGCCTGCCACTGACCCCATTTCATAAATGGACGGACGTCATCAAATTGCGAGAGTGGGCGGCGCAGAGGGGGGCATGGCGGGGTGGGGTGGGGGACAGGACGGGGTGGTACAGGGTGGGTGGGACGGGGAGGGACGGGACGGGGCTGGGGAGGGTGGGGAGGGGCAGGCGTGACAGTAGGGGCGGGGCAGGGTGGGATGGGGCGGAGCAGGACAGGACGGGGCAGGGTGGGACAGGATGGCGCGGGGCATGGCGGGACGAGACGAGTAGGAGCAGGGCGGAGTGGACGGGGGGACGGGGCGGGCGGGGCCGGGCAGGGAAGGACAGGCGAGATGGGACAGAACAGAGGAGGACGGGACGGTGGCAGGTGGGGCGGGACAGGTCGGGGCGGGACGGGGTGAGACGAGGCGGGACGGGACGGGCCAGGACGGGCCGGACGGCCGGGATCGGCCGGGACGGGGCAGGACTGGATGGGATGGGAAGGGAGGGGGCAGGGTGGGAGGGGACGAGATAGAGCAGGGCAGAGCAGGGCAGGACGGGGCAGGGTGGTACAGGATGGCGCGGGGCATGGCGGGACGGGACAAGTAGGAGCAGGGCGGGGTGGACGGGGGACGGAGCGGGCGGGGCCGAGCAGGGCAGGACAGGACGAGATGGGACAGAACAGGGGAGGACGGGACGGTGGCAGGGTGGGGCGGTACGGCACGGGACGGGCCGGGACGGGCCCGGACGGGCCGGGATCGGCCGGGACTGGGCAGGATTGGATGGGATGGGAAGGGATGGGGCAGGGTGGGAGGGGACGAGATGGAGCAGGGCAGAGCAGGGCATGACGGGGCAGGGCAAGGCGGGTGGCACGGGACGGGATGGGGGGAGCGGGACGGGACAGGACAGGGCAGGGCGGGGTGGGACGGGGCAGTGCCGGACGGGGCAGTGCCGGACGGGGCTAGGCGGGGCGGGGCGAAGAGGGGATCAGACGGGAGACCGTCCGCCGGGCTGGGCCAGGCCGGGAAGCCTGTCCCTCCGGCCGCTTGCGTCGTGAATAAAGCATGTGGTGAGCCAGCGGCCCGGGTGATTGAGTGATACCGGAGTCGGGCTTGTTTATATCCCGTGCAGACATGGTTTAACATGGCTGCTGTATGACTTCATGACCATCGTCTCTACTTCACTGTTCTTCAATGTCTGCACACATGGGTCTTTGTGTGGCGGTGTTTTATGTAGGTGTTTTCTTGTGTATATTCTGCTTGTTTATTGCAATGCTTTGAATTCAAAGCATATGGGTGCTGTTACTGTATGTGTATGCATGTATGGATTTATGTATGTATGGATGTACGTACATATGTATATATTACGTACCTATGCATGTAAGTGCGTATATACATATATATATATATATATATATATACATATGTAAATAAACGCAGACAACAGGGACAATGGAGTATACAGTTCTTTATTAGACAATAGCATCAGACAATACCTTCATGCAATAAATCTAGTCAGATCAATTGTACCTGGCTAGGCAACTGGGTTAATAACATTATTGAGAATGTGCCTCAGTGAATGGTAAAGGTTATTACATAATTCTATGATTGGAATCTTTTTTACGGGGCTAGGTAGCCATAGGAACCATGTAAGACAAGTTTATTTTGAGTTGTCTTGTCTCCAGTAAATCTACAATATGAAGCAATACATGTGCGTTTTTCACATGATATATACTCCATAGCTGCCATGTACTTGATATTGGAACTGCACAATATCTAGATTTATCAATTGTAAATGTTTTCTTCATTTGGTGAAAAAAATGCAAAAATGATAGGAATATATTCATCATTTTAACTCTCCGAAACCTCATTTAGCCGAATTTCTGAGAGGTAACCCTGTATGTATTCATATATATATGTTTTGAAAGTGAGCAAAGTGGCAGTTGGCTCATGGTATAGAGGGCGGGGGGGGGGGGTAGAGAATACCTGCTACGCAGTAAATAACATGGAAGATAAGATTGTTACAGAGAAACATTTAAGGGGCTGCCGTTATTTATATCCACATAATAAATTATATAGCATATATATATATGTATATTATGTATATGGGTAGAAATAACTTAGTGGAAATCACAATTAAATGGTTTGAGACCCTTCCATATTTATGTTATCATAGTAGATTATATAACTATATATAAATAGTTTGTTTTACATGAGTCAAAATGTATTGTGAAAGTATCAATCTCAATCTATGCATTCATTAATTGTGTAGCCATGGGAGCATTTTGCATTTTGTTGAAAATATCTTGTTTACATGGTGCATCTCTAAATCGACCGACCATGGGACTGACTCTAAGTGGTCCATTTAGGTAGATAGTCGGATTAGGGAGTTTACTTAATTGTCACAATGGTAATGTATGGGCGATCGTTTGGGACCCAAATAAGGCGACCGATATATGGGAGTGGTCCATCTGTGGAGGTGGTCGGTAGGAGAGGTTTTGCTGTAGTAATCTCGTGCAACCTTCCAACGTGTATATACATCACTGACTATGGACAGCTCGACCAACTCTGAGCCTCTACTGAATACAATATAATTAGCCCCATCAAGAACGAGGCCACTTAGCTCCTCATTAATAGCAATACACAACATGCGCATGTCCACATCGGCTGCTTATGCTACTCCGAACACACCACCGTCACTTATCTCTAGTTTGTTTGTTTGTTGTTGTTTTACGTCCTAGCAACATCTAAGGTCATATCAGGACGGGTTATCTCTAGTCTAGACCCCCCCATCTCCCCCTCGCTTCTCCGTACCTGCTCAGCATCACCCACCACCCCATCACCCACCACCATCTCCACCTACCCTCACAATCTCCCCATCTCCGCCCAAAGGGGGGAGCTGCATATATGTACACCACTCCGGCTCATCAAGTCAGTATCCCTCCCAGACTGCATGCACGCACGCCATTGGCCGATGCCATGGAAACCAGGGTCCCAAAGGGTCCGGCGACCGACGCCGTGAAACTGGGGTTGGCCTTACTGACTAGTAACACGGTTAGTTGCCCACCGCTCTGGCGTTCTCTGCGCAAAGCCGGTGTTAGAAACAGCCGAGCAGGATGGAGGCGTCATCTAATTTCCTTCTCTCTTCCCATCCTTTATTTTCTTCTTTTCTCTCTCTCGCCCCCTTCCTCTCTCTGCTCTCTCCCTCTCGCTCTCCCCCTCGCCCTCCCCCTCGCCTCCCCCCTCGCCCTCCCCCTCTCCCTCGCCCTCTCCCTCGCCCTCTCCCATATTTCTCCTAGTTCTCCTTCTCCACCTCCCTCTCCCTCTCTCCTTCCATCATCTCTACCTGTACCTCTACATGTACATCTCCCCCTCCTTATCCCTCTCCCTCTCACTCTCCCTCTCACTCTCGCTGCCCCTTCTCCCTTATGCTCACCTCTACCTGTACCTCTACATGTACATCTGTCTGTCGCTCTGCCTCTCCATCTCCCCTTCACTCTCCCCCTCTCTCTCGTTCTCCCTTTCCCTCACCTGTACATGTGCATCTACCTCAACATCTACCTCTCCCACTCGCTCTCCTTCTCCCTCTCCCTGTCCCTCTCCGTCTCCCTCTCCCTCTCCCTCTCCTTCTCACTCTCCCTCCCCCTCCCCCTCTCCCACCCCTCTCCCACCCCTCTCCCACCCCTCTCCCACCCCCTTTCCCTCTCCATCTGTCTTCGTCTCTTTAATGTTCAATTTGGTTCAGGCGTTTTCACAACATTCAGCCATGAATAAAAATTGAAGGAACCTATGGATAGACTGTTAGCATAGTAGCTTGAGCGGGGTGAGAGCGGGGAGGTCAGGTACAAATGGACGACTTCAGAGCAGCTGTCTACACGCCCTATCTATTCACAATCACGTGATGTGCTGCCGGCAGGTGGCGCCTGTCCATTATGCAGTCCGATCCCATTCCCCCACCTGCCCATGCCCTCTGACCCGCCCCGGGTACGCAGACAGACCAATGGCGTGGTCCGCGGATTCAGTTAGATATAATTCACTTTGTATTGTCGCCCCTCAAAAAAGAAATAATAAAAAGAATAACTGCCGGCTTTGCTGTTATAACAGGTCCCTTGGTGCATATAGCGACGCTCAATCTACATGACCGACCACCCGGGCATCCTGCTCCTATAAGTATATATGCAGTCCCTTTGTTCCCAACTCATATAGTCGCCCAGATGTCATGCCTGTCCGCTGATCCAGTTTACTAACATTTCACCGGCTCACAAATAGACCAAGCTAACCCACTTGTCTAACAAATAACCTGGACTGATATAGTTTACTAACATGTCACCGGTTCACAAATAGCCCCCGCTAGCCACGTTTACTAATATGTCACTGCCTCACAAATAAACCCTGCTAACCCAGTTTATACCCCTGTCACACTACGACGTAATGAGCGAACGTGACCCTAACGTGGTGATATTTCGTCATTACGTTGATGTACGTTGGATTACGTTATGATGACGTCATAATGACGTTAGACTGACGTCGAGCTACGTCATATTACGTCGTGTTACGTCGAGTTACGTCGAGGTTTTGGACATGTTCAAAAATTTCGACGTAGCATGAACGTAAGGGTTTACGTTCGCCGTACGTTCTGTTCACGTTCAGCGAACGTCAATGACGTTAAACGGACGTTAGGTAAACGTTCCTCACTACGTTCCACTACGTTCCACTCGTTGACCCACATTAAAGCCAGTGGAAACGTCCATGCGGCGTAATGGGAAAGTCAGGAGAACGGCAGGAGAACGGCAGGAGAACGTCAGGAGAACGTCAGAAGAACGTGCATTCAACGTACGTTCAATGTCTCACTCCTAGCTAACGTCATGTAACGTTCTTCTGGCGATGGAATAACGTTCATAACGTTCCGGCAGCGTCATTACGTTGACCTCTCTCGTTGAATGACGGTATCACTACGCTTTACCGACGTTACTCTCTCGTCCACTACGCTGCATCCACGTTCAACTTGTGCCCAAATTTGCATACTACGCCGAGAAGTTCAACGTTCTTCACGTTCTCCCTACGTTGACGTCGTTACGTCGTAGTGTGACAGCCCCATAACTAACATTTAACCGGCTCCCCCAAAAAAACTTGTTAATCCGTTTGACTAACATTTCACCGACTCACAATTGAACCTCCGCGAAACCAGCTAACTAAGATTTCACCGGTTCACCAATAATCCTCGCTAACCGTTAAATAACATTTCACCCGCTCATATATTAGCTCCGATAATAAGGTTCACTAAAACTTCTCCGGCTTACAAATAACCTCCGATAATACAGCTTACTAACATTTCACCGGCTTATAAAAAAAACCTCTGATATTCCAATTTACTAACATTTGATCAGCTCACAAATAATCTCCGCTAATTCCATCGGCTCATTAACAATCTAATACTACTTTAGTGACCAGTCAAACACTTGTGAAAAATGTTAGTTTTTATGTTAAATCTTAAGCCAGCTGAAATTTAATTGGTTTATTACTTATCCAAATGTGTTTTCTGATAAAGATGTTTAATCATAGGATGTTTTAGTAGCTAGTTCCCTTCTGCATATATATATATGCATATATATGTGTGTACATAGTTGGGCCTATGGTCCCCCGGGTATGAGCAATTCAGGGTATAATATTACTGTTCCATGTTGTTCTCCTATAGCTGGCCATCATATTAGTGGTCAGGAACTGACATGCCAAATGCAGCCATACACCCACCCACCCCGCATTCTCAGAAGTTGTGTACCAATACTGTGACATCAGTACCACAAAATCAAAATGCTGTCAAAGTCCTATATACAAGCTTCGTCAATGTGTATGTCCTTTTGCATCTGAATAATTGAAAATAAACATATTCTGACATTTTTTTAGTAGGTCAAATGATGCTCACACCCAATAAATAACAGTATAGCATGGAAACCAATCTGCCTCCAAAATCAAATGTTGTCCGCACAAAGCTTGACATTTTTAGGACATTTCACATGCCACTTGCTTTATAAACAGTAGTAATAATAATTTGAGACCTCATTGCTATGGTTTTGTGTTATTTGTGATGATTAAAGAGAAAACCAGAAAAATATTAACAATATAACAGTCCAAGTGGAATCAACAATTTTACACAAATGTTCGGCTCAAATTTCAATGTTATGGGGCAATTTCCAGATTGATCTTTTACTATTCCATAACTGGGTCCATGCATAGATTGTCAAATGGTGAAAATAGTTCCTGCACTGTATCTATATTCACTGTTTGATACAGCGTTTCATAGTACTTGCAAGTGGAAATGAAATGTTATACCCCTGTCACACTACGACGTAATGAGCGAACATGAGCGTAACGTGGTGAATTTTCATCATTACGTTGATGTACGTTGGATTACGTTATAATGACGTCATAATGACATTAGACTGATGTCAAGCTACGTCACATTACGTCGTGTTACGTCGAGTTATGTCGAGGTTTTGGACATGTTCAAAAATGTCGACGTAGCTCGAACATAAGGGTTTACGTTCGCCGTACGTTCTGTTCACGTTCAGCGAATGTCAATGATGTTAAACGGACATTAGGCAAACGTTCCTCACTACGTTCCACTACGTTCCACTCGTTGACCCACATTAAAGCTGGTGGAAACGTCCATGGGGCGTAATGGGAAAGTCAGGAGAACGTCAGGAGAACGTCAGGAGAACGCCAGGAGAATGTCAGGAGAACGTACATTCAGCATTTCGCCAACGTTTAATGATGTAAGTAACATAAGGTAACGTAAAGCAACGTAGTTCTGGCGATGGAATAACGTTCATAACGTTCCGTGAGCGTCATTACATTGACCTCTCTCATTGAATGACGGTATCACTACGCTTTACCGACGTTACGCTCTGGTCCACTACGCTGCATCCACGTTCAACTTGTGCCCAAATTTGCATACTACGCCGAGAAGTTCAACGTTCTTCACGTTCTCCCTACGTTGACATCGTTACGTCGTAGTGTGACAGGGCCATTACGATGTTAATGACTCCAGAAAAGGTTAACTAGTTCATAATTTTTATAATTTGTTTAGAAATAAATGTCTTCAACTGAATGAAGACATTGCATATGACCATTTGAAGTGAAATATGCTATTGTTCAGAGGTTTTCATTAAGTTTGTGGTGGTGGTGCTGGTGATTTGGGGGGGCGGTGCGCGTGCATTCAATGCGCGGTATTGAAACCTGCTCTCAGGACGGACGCGGTAATAGCGGCGGGTCGGCAGTATCAATAAGAGTCGCCCACGGCCGGGGAGGGTGGAGGGGAGGGTGATGGGGAGGGTGGAAGGGAGGGTGGAGAAGAGGGTTGGAGGTTGAGGGTTGAGGGGGATGGGGGGGGGGCTCAATAAGGCCTCTTGTCTGCCGGTCGGCACCGGATTATTATGCGCCTACTTACAGGTAGGTTCGATCCCTACCATCGAGCTGTTTCTCTATAGAGTCCCTACCCCTCCTCCCATCACCCGCCACCTCACCTCCTTTTCCCGACACACACACACCTATAGTCAGTGACTGCACTCGTCCTATGCTCTGTTTGCACTCCGCGAACAACAACCTTATATCTGAATATGCACCCCCTCTCGCCTCTCGCCTCTCGCCTCTCGCCCATATCTCCTCTTCCATCTTCCCTCTTCCCTCTTCCCTCTTCCCCCTCCCCTGTCCCCCTCGTCTCTGCCCTCTGTTCTCTCCGCTCTCACTCTCTTCTGACCCCTCGCCCCTTGTCCCTCGCACCTCGCCCCTTCTCCTCTCCCACAGCCTCTTCCCTCTTCCCTCACCCCTCGCCCCCTCCCCCTCCTTCCCCTCCTCCTGGTCCTTCTCCTCTCTCCCTTGCCCCTCGCTCCTCACCCCTCGCCCCTCGCATGCACCTCTTCTGTTCTCTCCGGCGACCAGCTCTTTCCTCTCCCCTTCTTCTCTCCTCCCTCTCCCTCTCTCCCCTCTCCCTCTCCCCTCTCCCCATCTCAATTCTCCTTAGCCCCCTTCTCAGCATCTCCCTCTAAACCCTTCCCCCTTTCGTGCCCCTTCCTCCCTCTATCCTCCCACCACCCACCTCGCCCCTCCCTCACCCCTCACCCTTTCCCTCCTCCCTCCTGCTCCCTTTCCTCGTTTCTCTGCCCCTCTCTCCTCACCCCTCGCCCCTGGCACCCAGCTCTTCTGTTCTCTCCTCCGCCCATCTCTGTCCTCTCCCCTCTTCCCTCTCCCCTCTTCCCTGTCCCCATATTCCCATGATCGTTACCCCCTTCTCAACCTCCCCCTCTCACCCTTCCCCCTCTCGTGCCCGCTTCCCCCTTTCGTGCCCCCATCCCCGTCTATCCTCCCACCTCCCACCTCCCACCTCCCACCTCCCTCCTACCATCCCCCACCTCCCATCCATCTCCCTCTGCACCGACACCCACCCACCCACACACCCACCACCCCCGGATGAAAAATTAAGGCATGAGCCCAAGTCGTATAGATGGCAGCCGTAGGGTACATGTCAGAAATGAAAGGCCATCCCGGGGGTTAAAAGCGGTACGTTAACCCTGTCGGTGCGGCCTCAGCGTCGTTACCATGGTACCGCGTTGGGAGGGCGCGTCGTTAGGTGTGTGTGTGTGGGGGGGGGGCACCCGGGAGACGCGGGGGGAGGTAGCGGGCGGATGCCCGCATTGCATGGGCGCATTGCATGCAGCCCGGCGTAGTGCCAGCATTGGAGCGTCTTAAGTAATCCATCAGCAGCGTCCCCAAGTGGACGCCCCGCACGCCACCTAGTGGCAGCTCACTGCAGGTCGGTCCTGCTGCGTTAGCTGCTATGTATAAGGTGATGCGGGTGGTCATATTTCTAATTCTTCTCTGGGTTTGAGGTTTAGTTATATCGGGTTTATATTTGTGTGCGGGTATATATTTTTCCTTTTTGCCCTCCTTTTATAGGGAGAGAACAAAAAATACATATCCGTGATCTGTTATGTACACTTTGCTAGTGGGTTCCTGCCGATGAAGCGCTGGTTTGCTGTGCGGAAGGTCGTGGGTTCGAAACCCGGAATAGTGAACCTAATGATTTCCAAAATGGATACTTGTCGCTAGCTAGCTTGGCGCTTGGATATTGGGCTGATTATATTGGGCTGAGTGGGTTATCAATCAAGTCATGGCGCCGATACAACGGTACCTCAATGTGGCAGCACTATTAAATCGCTGTGAATGCGCACTATCACAGGTTAATACTCGTTCGGATATTACCCTAGATGCTGCTAAGAGGTAATTTGCAAGCCGATACTCGTTCTGACGTTACCATAGATGTTGCTAAGAGGTAAAACCCCAAACACGATGCAGTACACGATAATTTGGCTTGGATTTGGTTGTCGGCTTCAGCCAAATTCGGGATTGGTCGAGACGATATACAACTGGCAATAGGGTAGTTAATTGCATTCTGGAAAATGCCCAACACAGCATACATTGTGTGTGGCGTCTGAACTTGCAATACAGTTAAACCTCTCTAAATCGACCGAGCATGGGACGGACTTTAAATAGGTCGTTTTAGGGAGTTTTTCATTTCGTTACAATGGTATGGTATGTGCGATCGTTTGGGACCCAAATAAAGCGATCGATATAGGAGAGTGGTCGATCTGTGGAGATGGTATGTTGGAGAGGTTGTACTGTAGTTCCTGAATCGATGGGATCCTAGAACAATCGCTGAGTTAGGAAATGGATGTTTTCATCCGTGGAATGGAATTGTCACAGCTGGCGTATACAAAATTCATCCATATTGTTTCTGAGCGGTTTGCGGAAAGAAGCCACTGTCGACTATGATGGTCACCATTGTCCTTAAGCAGATATAATATTTAAAGCCTGTTTTCGAAAGCAGTTCTAACTCAATGGTGGACATTAATCAGAAGAGACACTATGTATGGTTTGATTTGTCACATGTGTGTGTATATGTGAAGACCTTTATTCCTAAAGGCAATAAGCACCAAACCATAAAATGAGATTGCAATGCTTCTGCTAAGTTTGTAGATCGTGTTTTGGATACATATATATATATATATAAAGAGCTCTTTATATATATGAAGAGCTCTTTTCCAAAGCATGATCTACAAACTTGGGATTGGCAGAGCAAACTCATTTATTTTGTATTGGCGCTTATATTAAATATAGCGTCTTGGAAATGAGCTCTTCATATGCATGTAAGAATGTAGATAATTTAAAAAGGCAAACAACACACTTGACACACAACAACAATACTCGTTATGAACTACCGATATAATCCACAACCAGAAAAATATATCCCTTCAATAAGCGCAGCACTGTCTATCCGATGTCTATTTCATTTTCCCTTTTGTAATTACCTCGGACGATATGAATATATTCTGTTTGTTCAGCAGCGTGATCTATGTGAAACTGAACCCTTGTAGTGATAGATGGTCACGTGGTTATGTACATCTTGCGTGTGTGTGCGCGTGCACAGTGCTGACTGCCTCTTTCCCACCGTGGTCCTGGCGCAAAGTGATAGCTCTCAGATGGGAGCCGTCCCTATTCCGAACACGTAGCCATTGACGTAAGCCGCCCCTTCCCAGCCTAACCAGCGCGCACTCACATCTGATCACCCTCCCCCCACTCCCCATCCACACACACAGCTTCCACGCGCACACTCGCACTCTCACCCACACGCACACGCACACGCAACCCTTTTCTGGTGCAGCTATTCAAAGCAACTGAGGCGACACATTCCACATTGTTCCACTGTGCAGATAGCCGGTCTCTGTATAAGAAGGGGTGGTGGGGAGGAGGAAGGGGAGGAGGAGGGGATGATTGAGGATGGAGGGAGGAGGCAGGAGGATGGAAGAGGAAGGGGCATGGGAGGAGGCGGAGGAGGGAGGAGAAGGGAGGAGGGAGGAAGGGGGAGGGGGAGGAGGAAGCGGCGGGGAAGGAGGAGGGAGGACGGGAGAAGGGGGTGGAGGGAGGAGGAAGGAGGATGGACGCGGAAGGGGAATGGGAGGAGGGGGAGGAGGAGGAGGGAAGAGGAGGGAGGAGGAAGAGGAAGCGGGGAGGAGGAGGAGGGGGGACGGGAGGAAGGGGGTGGAGGGAGGAGGAAGGAGGATGGAAGAGGAAGGGGAATGGGAATGGGAGGAGGGGGGAGGAGGAGGAGGAAGGAGAAGGAGGAGGGAGGAGGAATCGGAGATGGGGAAAAGGTCGAGGAGGAGGAGGGAGGAGGAGAGAGGAGGAGGAAGAGGAGGGATGAGAGTAGGAGGAAGAGGGGAGGATTGGAGAGAGGGAGAATAAGCGAATGTGAGGAGGAAGGGGGAGGAGCAGGAGAGGAGAATACAGAGGAGGACAGCTAGGAGCCAGAAGAGGAGGATGAGGAGGAAGAGGATGAGGGGGAAGAGGAGGAGGGAGGGATGTAGGAAGAGGAGGAAGAAGAGCGGTAGCGTGTAGGAAGTGACTGTTTGTCTGTATCACAATAAGGAGGTTGTGCTAAGTAGACAGAAGATGAATGAGATATAGGTGGAATGCAAAATGTAGTAGAAGGGAAGGAATGGTGAGGGTGGAAGTGTCTGTGTGAGTGGGTGAGTGCGTGTTAGTGTGTGTGAGTGGTTAGTGGGTGAATGGGTGTGAGTGTTACACTGGAATGAAAATCTAGGAAGTAATGTTTTGTGTATAGGGCGCAAGAAAGGGAAAGAGAAAAAGGGAGAGACACAAAGTACAGCTGGGAAAGTGAGGGAGGTTTGCTCAAGGTGAAATGTAGAGAGGGTCGGTGTTGAAGAACTGCGCTATAACTAGAAGTGGTGTGGATTTTGGGAGTGCACCCGGTTGGTGGGTAGAGTGTGTAGATGGCAGAGTTGAGTGGACGTGAGCGTGAGTGGATGGGCGTGGAGTGAGTGGATGGAAGTGCTGCTCATTCTACTGAGTGACAACGGAGAGACATGAGCATGACAAAAGGTAGCGACGGCGAAGGGGCCCAGCTCCTACGGCCCAATTACGTATGCTACTAACACCGGCTGAAGGGCGCGTGTGGCGCATGGACGCGGCGTCGGTAGTAGGGAGCGGCGGGCGCCCGGCGCTGGGAAGGCTCGCCAGCCAGGCGGCCAACGGGGCGATACCACACCGGACGGTGAGCGATGTGGCGGAGGGAGCCGGGAGAGGGGGAGAGGCAAGGTGAAGGAGGAAGGAGAGGATTGAGAAGGGGAGTGAGGGGACGGGGGGTGGGGGGTGGCAAGAGGTGGGCATTAACCGTATTTTCCACTGGCATTGATAAAATCATAGTAGTTCTGTGAGGCAGGCAGCAGACGGGGCGACGTGGACGCTCATCCGGTGTGGCGGCAACACAAGGGCGGCGTGTGTGTTTGAGCGTCAATAAGAAAGCAAAAGCGAGACTCGTGGATTGAATCAATGGGCATCAAAGGAGGGGGGCGACGCGGCGGCTGCTAGCGTCAGCTGACAGCTGAACCGCCTCCCTCTCCAGTGTACCGCCTCCCGCCTCCCGCCTCCTTCCTCCCTTAGGCAGCCACTGCTTCAGGCCGCTAACCAGCTCACGGCGCTCTCCACCCACAACTGCCGCCCGCCCCTTTCCCCCCTTCCCCCTTCCCCCCTCCCACGCCCCCCCCCCGAGTCTCCAGTCTCCAGCTCCTCCACCATCAGCCCGCCTACCCGTGACTACCTGACTGCCTGCCTGTCTGCTTGTCTGTCTGTCTGCCTACATGCCTGTCTGCATGCCTGTCTGCATGCATACCTGTAACCTGCATGTATGCCTGTCTATCTGTCTGTCTATCTGCCTGTCTACCTGCCTGTCTGCCTGTCTACATATCTACCTGTATGTCTGCCTGTCTACCCACCTGTCTGTCTACCTTTCTGGCTGCCTGTCTGCCTGCCTACCTGTCTGCCTGCCTGTATGTCTACCTGTCTGCCTCACTGTCTGCCTGTCTGTCTGTCTGTCTACCTATCTGCCTACCTGTCTGCCTGCCTGTCTACCTGTCTGCCTGTCTGCCTGTCTACCTATCTGCCTGCATGTATGTCTGCCTGCCTGTCTGCCTGCATGTCTGCCTGTCTGCCTATCTGCATGTCTAACTGTCTGCCTGCCTGTCTGCATACAGATGCATACCTACTACCCCCTTCTTCCTTCCACCGTCCCCAGAGATGCCTCCCTCCACCTACATTACACCTACCACTCGCCTGCTCCCAATTCTCCAAAATCCGTCACCTCAGTTTGGAAATGAATTGCTAGCTCACCATTTCATTTAGATTCCACGGTCATGCAGTCTTTGTCCATCTCATCATCACTCTTGTCTTCCCCTCACATCAGTGAGCCCCCCCCCCCCCCTACATTAGCATCCCATCCCTTCCCCTCCACCACATCGGCAGCATCTTCCCACCCATCCCAGCATGCATCGTTCCTCCATGTTCAAGCTGTGTCCCTCCATTACTCCCCAGTTCCCTTTTAGTCCCTCCCGCTTCCCGCCTCTTTACTTCCCGCCTCCTTGCCTCCCGCCTCTCGCCTCTCGCCTCTCGCCTCCTGCCTCCCGCCCCCCTCCTTGCCTCCCGCCTCCCTCCTCCCACCTCCCGCTTCACGCTCCCCACCTGCCGCCTCTCCCCTCCCGCCTCCCACCTGTCCTTCCACCTCCCGCCTCCCACCTCCAGCCTCCTGCTCCCCACCTCCCCCTTCCCGCCAACCTGCTCCCACCTCCCGCCTCGCCCCTCCCGCCTCTCCCTCCCACCTCCCGCTCCCTTCCACTACTCCCCACCTCCCGCCTCACACTCCGCCTCCCACACCCCTTCCAGCTCCTCACCTCCCACCCCACCTCCCCTCCGCCTCCCCCCTTCCCGCTCCCACCCCCCTCCTCCCTTCTCCGCTCCGCCTCCCCTCTCCCCCCTCCCATCTCCCGCCTCCCGCCTCCCGCCTCTTCCCCCACAACACCGGAAACCCCTCATTTGACCACCACCTTCACAATCATCGACAGCTGCAGGTTGACCAGCAATTAAGTCGACAGGCAAGGCTTAATGAGACTGCCTCCACAGGGGATTGAGCAGACCTAGTGCAGTCTTGACCCTACTCACAGATCCACCCACACCCAATCAGCCTATGAATATACCCCTCAGCCTGCATATATTTCATTGTAGTTATTTTACGTCCTAGCAACATCCAAGGTCATATCAGGACGGGTACCGACTTGTGACAGTGTGCAGTCATGATGACTTTATAGTGCTACCCTACTGGGAGACTAGGCCACCAGAACCATGACCTGATATCCCACACAGTCATGTTATCCTGATACTGTGCTAACCAGTCCTTATCCTATCCTATTATTGCCGAGTGCCAGGCTAGGTAGCGACAAGTGTCATTGGTTTGATTTGGCTGGGATTCAAACTCCCGACCTTCTGCACGGGAAGCCTGCGCTCTTCCTATTCGGTCATCGCGACCGATACCTTTATCAATAAATAATATATACATACATGTATGATGGTAGATAATGCATATGTAACAATAACAGTGTTCCTGTTATAGAACAGACAATATTTCCTTTCCTTGCGAGTGCCAGCCCAGAAAGCGAACAAGTATTAATTTTAAGTCATTGGTTTAACTCGACTGGGAACCGAACTCCCGACCTTTCGCATACGTACCAGACGGGCTGGCCGAATGAGTAGAGCGTCCGTCTCCTGTTTTGGGAGATCGGGAGATCCGAACCCATGATACTTGTCGCTTCTTAGCCTGGCGCTCGGCATTATTAGGATAGGGCAAGGACTGGTTGGCTCAGTGTCAGGATAATGTGACTGAGTGGGATATCAGGTTATGGTGCTGGCGGCCTGGTCTTCCAGTGGGGCAGCACTATAAAGTCACCATGAGCGTGCACTGTCACAATTCGGTACCCGTCCTGATATGACCTTGGATGTTGCTAGGACGTAAAAAACACCAACAAACACACCTTTTGCACGCGAGGCCTGCTCGCTACCGATTCGGCCCCCGCGTTCGGTCGAGTAGTTAAGACACTGGGTGTTGTAGTAGTTACCTAACCACCAATGTATTGCTATTTATAGACCCCAAGACCAATCTCTGATGCGCAGACAACCTCTAGAAGAATTGGTACATCAGACGCATGTGCCCCCCTCCCCTCCCCCCCCCCCATTCAACCACCCATCCCCCAATCACCCACCCACGTGACTTGCGTCTCTACTACTACTACTCTCCCGCTGCACACAGAACAGGTGCCCATTGTGCAATCTACACAGCCTTGGGTATCCATGCAGGAGCCCCCCCCCTACCCCCACCCACAACCACACACCCCCACCCATCCCCACCCATCCCCACTACACCACACCGCCCCAACAAACACCGACACACGGCGACACTTCTCCCGCCTACTGTGTCGCCGATTTGGTACCAAGATCGATTTGTCACACTGTGATCCACCCACAGACACCACCCTCAGACCTCACCCCTTTTTGAAGTTCAGTAGAACACGGGAGAGCTCCTGTCATCCCCCCGCCCCTCCCCTCCTGGGCCTCCCTTAAGCCATGGTCACATACACGTTAGTGAACGTAGTTGAACATAGGATAGATTAATGTGGGTGAAATGTACTATCACTACGTAAAACTATGTTATGGTATGGCAGGTTTTGGTTGATCACCCACCTAATAGTATGAATAAATATGTTACGGTATGGATCCCGGTACGTCCAACTATGTGAACTACATTGAACTACATTGAACTACGTTACCCTTCACTACGTTCAACTTCGTCCACTAACGGCTATATGACCACGGCAGAATGGCCAAGGTTTTGTGCAGGTCAAAGCATGCTAGGGTATGCTAGAGTATGCTAGAGTATACTAGAGTACAGTAAGAAGTGAGCTAGAGTACACTAGAGCATACTAGAGCATGCTAGAGTATGTTGTCATCACAGAGGCTACGTCTGCCTCAAACGTACCTCTTTTTTTAACATGTCCAAAGCTTAAATCAGAACTCATGGCCCACACGCGTTCTTATCACGTTCTCATCACAGAGAAGTATGGATGCTGGTATGTTCAACTACGTTCAACTATGTTCAACTACGTTCAACTAGGTTAGCCTCCATTATGTTAAACTACGTTCACTAAGGTGAATGTGACCAGGCCTTAACACACATTCACACTCCCTTACTTACTCACTCACTCACACTCGACCAGACGGGTTGGCCGAATGAGTTGAGCGTCCGTCTCCTGTTTTGGTAGATCGTGGGAGTCGAACCCTGGTCGAGTCAAATCCATGACTTATAAAATTGATACTTGTCACTTCCTAGCCAGGCACTCAGCTTTATTAGGATAGGGCACGGACTGGTTAGCTCAGTGTCAGGATAATGTGACTGAGTGGGAGATCAAAGCATGGTTCTGGCAGCCTGGTCTCCCAGTAGTGCTGCACTATAAAGTCGCCATGAGTGCGCACTGTCACAAGTCAGTACCCATCCTGATATGACCTTAGATGTTGCCAGGACGTAAAACTCCAACAACCAACCAACCATTCACTCACACTCACTCCCACACTCACACCCTCGCACTCACACTCACTAATGCACACTCACACTCACACACACTCACACACACTCCTAAACATTCATACTCACACTCACACTCTCACACTCACACACCCTCTAGACATCCTGTGCGCACAACGTGGGACTAATCTCTAACTAATCCCATCTCTGCATCGCCCGACGGGCAAACGTGATAACCTTTGTTCTCGCCTTGTTCTTACGAGTTACCGTCGCCCCGCTCACAACCCATGCACACCAGCACACACACACACCTACACACACACCCTTCTCAAGGTATGACACTCACCACAGTGTTGTTATTACAGGTCTAGCTGTCATGGTTCCCCAGTGTAGCAGCAGGGCATTGTGTCATTGGCCTGGATAAATTGGGGCGCCAGATGTGATGTGAATTCGGACAGTGTAATGTGAATCTGAGCGGATGGTCAGTGGAAGCATGTGTAATATATGTGATGAATATCGAATTATGCGAGTATAAAGATACGTAAGGGTCAATTATTCATATTATTGTTATACTCCATAAGACCAACACTGTACCAGTGGCTCCACCTTCTCTCCTCGCCTCCACCGGATGTAAACCAGTGTCAGTCGCACCGGAGGATATATGTGCATGAATCTGATTGGGTGTGGGCAGTTGATTGGAGTTTTACGTCCTGTCATCATCTAAGGTCATATCAGGAAAAGGCCTATTATAGCTGTATCGTATTGATTGATTCATGTAAAATTTTTTTAGCGGGAGTGGAACGCTCGCTAGTCAGAGGTTCCAGTCGGCACCACAGGGCGCGGTGGGCTAATCGGTAGAGCGCTGGACTCGTGTGTGGAAGTTCGAGAGTTGGATTCCCAGTCGAGTCAAACCAATGACTTTTAAATTGACACTTATCGCTTCCTAGCCTGGCGCTCAGCATTAATAGGATAGGCCAAGGACTGGTTAGCTCAGTGTCAGGATAATGTGACTGAGTGGGATATCGGGTCATGGTGCTGGCAGCCTGATTTCCCAGTGGGGCAGCACTATAAAGTCACCATGAGAGCCCACTGTCACAAGTCGGTACCCCTCCTGATATGACCTTAGATGTTGGCAGGACGTAAAACTCCAACAACCAACCAACCAGTCGGCACCACGAGTGAACTCAGATTCCATATGCATGGAAGTGGCATATGGCATACTTTTCAGATGTAGGAGGAAAAGGGAAATTAATGGCAACACATTAGCATGATTTAATATGCAGTATGACCTCATTGAACCAAACTTGAAGGGACCCTAGAAATTTGTTTGGATTGACCAATCATTGGTTTAACCGAGCTTTGGTTTCGACTTTGTCTTGTCTAGCATAAGACTGTATGCAGTGTTTGGTATGTGGTATGCAATGCCACACCAATTTCTGCATGGATCGTTTCAAATTACATTGACCGATTTATATGAAAAGCCGCAGCCGCTTCTGGATACAGTATAACCCCATTAAACCAAGCTCAGTTAAACCAAATGATCAATTAATCCTAACTTTTTTCGGCGGCCCGGCAAAATACCACCATTTATCATATAAAAGAGTTGGTAGGGTCTCAGATGACCTTATAACCACATGAAAGTTTGGTTTAACCATACCAGAAGTGTCCTGGGGTCTGACAATTTTGTTGGGATTAACCGATAATTTGGATTAACTGACTTTGGTGTTTGGTTTAACCGACCTTGGTATAACGGGGTTATACTGTATCCAGAAGTGGCTGTGCATTTCATATAAATCGGTTAATGTAATTTGAAATGATCCAGGCGGCATCACATACCACATACCAAATACTGCATACTGTCTTATGATAGGATTCCATATGTGCAGTATGCACACATGTGAAAAAGTTTGGATTAACTGATCGTTTGGTTTAACCGACCTTGGTATAACGGGGTTATACTGTAAATCGGTCAATGTAATTTGAAACGATCCAGGCGGTATCACATACCACATACCAAACACTGCATACCGTCTTATGATAGGATTCCATATATGCAGTATGCACTATGCTGAATGTGAATGCGAATGCATACGACTCTTACGAGGTAGGTGGCGACCTTTCACTGTTTGGTTTGGAAATGGCACACTCGGTTCGCATTTGCACCAATCGCTACATGGAGCGATCCAGTTTGCCATCTATGCAAATCACATTCACATTATGGAATCGAAGTTATCGTATTTACATGTTTTTCATATTATTGTACGCTCCGTTCACAAAAACAAGACAAGACATTTGACATAATATAGTTGGATGAGTAATTCCTCTGGCTTGTACCTCTAAAGGCCCCTCTGTCTATTCATGAAGCAAATTTCCTGCCAACTGGAGGCAGATACTGGTGCGGGCATCCACATATACTGGTGCAGGCATCCACATTTGAACCAAGTTGAAGCCCGGCGCGGCTTTTTACTATCCTTGTGTGACTTGGAATTATACATGTTGAAATCTAGAAGTGATAGCCCATTGTCCCCTATTTTGAATGCCCACAGGCCCTTCTCTTTGGCTTTCTCCCTGATGGCCCTGTCATAGCCCCTGTAAGCCTCATCTGAATAGTTATTACTGGTGGCATGCATGCACATATATGCCAAATGGCCCAGATAGCCCATCAGTGCTTCCCCATCCATGTCCACTTTCCTTGCCTGCTTTGAGCCTCACAAACACGCCGCATACATAAGTTCATTGTAACTAAGACTGTTCACATTCTTCCGACCCTTAGTTTATTTGTCCAATGAGAACTTACTGCGCTTCTTACGACGGCGTTTCCTCCTCTCCCGACTGCGATCCCACCTTATGTCCGTGTCTGATGATTCAGATTACAAACTTGATGATGACGAACTACTCGGGCTCGTACTCGGATCCTGGCCGGACCCTGACTCCTTATCCCATCTGGTCCCCTTGCCTTTCTTCTTCTTTTTCTTCTTATCCTTTTTCTTCTTGCGAGACCTCGACACCGATTTCTCCTCCTTGTCCAAGCTTAAGTCTCGCTCCAACTCAGCCCACAACTTTACTTTGTAGCATTTCAGCACCCATTGAGCAAGCCGGCGCTGCAAATCTAACGCTTCCACCTCCATAACACTCACACGTGCATGCGGTGCTGCCTTAGACTCTTTTGCATCACCGATCGACATCGTCAGATTGTCCAATGTCTCCTCCACACCACCGAATGCGCCTGACGCTTCCTCCTCCTCCAGCAGTTCACACTTAACCGTCTTATGCGACACCTTCGCCTTGATAACCTTGTACTTAGCGCCCCGTGGTGCTTCATGTTCGTCTCCGCAACCCTGACACAAATTGATACCCATAATGATAACCGCCTTCCTAGCACACATTCCAAGAATGAGTGCGCTTGCCCCTAGGGTGCACCGCAACCTGTGGCACCTCTTGGCACGACCAGCTCCAATGTTGGATGTGACACCTCGGACATGGCAGGAGTTCACCTCAGCACGTCCGACTCAAAGCAAATTTCCTGCCGACTGGAGGCAGATACTGGTGCAGGCATCCGCATATACTGGTGCGGGCATCCGCATTTGAACCAAGTTGAAGCCCGGCGTGCTGCTGCAGCCGGATGCAGGCTGCCAGCTAGGCAGGCCCGACTTCAAAGCAGCACAGTGCTGCACAAACACATAGAATACACTGTCCCACCAGACCATGCTACCAACTACTAACCGAGAATTTGCTGAATAATATATGTGTAACTAGTTACATGCCACTTTATGTCACATTTGCATACCGCATACTGTATATATATAGAATTCTGGCTTAAACTTGAGGTTTTCGGGATGGGTAGTTCAGTGAAATAGGAAATAACTATCATATGTGTTATTTATAGTCACATAATGGATTACATAGCATGTACATGGTGTGTGTAAGTCTTTATGCTTACACATGTCTACGTGTGTATATATGTGTATGTGTGTATTTGTATATGCATGCGTATCCATATATCTGGGCATGCATGAATGTGTTTGTGCATATGTGTAGGTGTGTAAGATGTACATATGTGAATGTGTGTATGTATGCATGTGTCTATGTGTGCACATGTGTATGTTTGTATGTGTGTATGTGTGCATGTGTGTATGTGTGTATTTGTGTATATGTACATGTGTGTATGTGTGCAGATGTGTATGTGTGCAGATGTGTATGTGTGCAGATGTGTATGTGTGGTGTGTGTATGTGTGAGTGTGTGCATGTATATGTGTGTATGTGTACGCATGTCCATGTGTGTATATGTGTGGCCACGCATGTATATTTCTGTGCATGCATGTAAGTGTATGTACATGTGTGTATGTGTGCATGTGTGTATCTATGTATGTGTGTATGTGTCTACGTGTGTATGTGTGTATGTGTGTATGTGGCCACATGTATAATCTGTGAGGAGCGTGACAAGGTGTAGTCGGTGGGGTTGACATTGCTGGCATGGCCTTGCTTGTTCTATACGGGTGTGGGTGCTCTTTGTTCTCCGTCAATAAGAGACACGAAGCCACCCCTTCTCAATTCCTTCACTCACCCACACTCACCCCACCCCCACCCCCATCCACCCACAACCACATCCACACACACCACATGCACACTCATACACACATCCACACTAACCCACGCACACGCATACAACCATACACTTACTCACACACCCCATAAAGCAACACGCACCCATCCACCCACACCTACATGCACACACACCACATGCACACGCTATACATACATCCACACTAACCCACGCACACGCATACAACCATACACTTACTCACACACCCCATAAAGCAACACGCACCCATCCACCCACACCTACATGCACATGCACACACACCACATGCACACGCTATACACACATCCACACCAACCCACACACACACTCACATCAATTCCACACACACCCACTCACACACCCCCATAAAGCCACACACATTCACACACCCACATCCACCCACACACATCCACATCCACCCACACCCACCTACACGCTCACACATCCACATCAACCCACACACGCTCACACATCCACATCGCCCCCACACACACTCACATCCATCCACACACACAAATACACACCCACATATACCAACCCACACACACACTTACACACATCCAGACGCGCACACACTTCCACACGCTTCCACACACCAACCCGCAGATATCCACACCCCATACAGCCACACACACTCACACCCCCATGCAGTTACACACATTCACACCCACATCCACACCAATCCACACACACAGTCACATCCACCCACACATACTCACACCCATCCACACACATACCAACCCCCCCACATCCCCGCACACTAACCTCACACCCACACCCACACACATCCCAGGAAGAAGATAGTCACCCCCTCCATGCAGGTACGACCTCCCACCCCCTAACACCAACCCCATACCCACACCCACACCCACACCCACACCCACACCCACCCTAGGAGGAAGAGGGTGACCCTCTCCGTGCAGGTCTGACCCCCCACCCCCACACACCAACCCCATACCCATACCCACACCCATCCTGGGAGGAAGAGAGTGACCCTCTCCGTGAAGGTATGACCCACCAAGCCCGGCCTGGAGGAGGCTGGCCCAGATAAAAGCAGCCGGGTTGATCCCATCAACCTCTGCCGATGAAGACCAGAAAGTCGGAATGCAATGATAAAGGGATCCATCTGTTTGTCTGTGGGCGTTTTACTAAATACTTACCTATACGAAATGTCTGATTGTTGGTGAATCCAATGCGATTAAAGGATGACTCCTCAGCTATATACCCATCTCTGCTAGCCGCCCACCCCACCCCCACCCTCCACACACACCCACCACCACCCCCACTCCCCCATGCTAACCCTCCACTAAAGGGTCTGAAACTCTCTCTGCTATCCCCCCACCCCCGCCCTCCACACACACCCACCACCACCCCCACTCCCCCATGCAAACCCTCCACTAAAGGGTCTGAAACTCTCTCTGCTATCCCCCCCCCACCCCCGCCCTCCACACACACCCACCACCACCCCCACTCCCCCATGCAAACCCTCCACTAAAGGGTCTGAAACTGGCCACTTAAAGTGTGACATGGAGACCAAAAGTGAAAACCTTCCAAATAATACCAGAAAATATTCCAAATAATAGCAGAATCCATGTCCATATGAAACTTTACATTTTGTGCATATGTCAGAGTTCGGGGGGGAACTATTTCACTTTTTAATTTTGATCTTATACAAATTGAGCAATACGTTAAAATCTGTCGTGCAACATGGAAATTAAACACACATCCAGAATGTCATTTTAACATACACAACAAATTCAAACAAGATTTCATTGATTACCGTTAAACAAACAAGATTATGTGTACATTTCCACATTTTCACTTTACCACAAAATCATACACATATACTTTTGATTCATTTTGTGGTATAGATTAAATACATGTAGTATTAATTTGTTTGTTGTTTTTCACCCAGCACAAAAGTTTACTATTGGATATTGAGGGTCTGTAATATTGCTAACATACTAATTGACTTGCTACCCCCCTAAAAATGAAAGAATTAAAGCTGCATAGTCCGATGAAAACATCAAATTTTCAAAATCAAAACACTTACCTAGAATTGATACTATATAAGCAACTTCGATACTGGTGCACTTATGAAACATTTGGTGTGCACACAAGGGGGTACTAAGCTAATTTAATAGAAGCCATTACTGCTGAAGCCTATGGTCTCTGAGTTTTTGCATGCTTACCAAAATTAATTTGGCGTGATGTCAGTTCAGGTATCTCCAAAGTTAGCCATTTAAACTAAAAGTTACTTTAAACTGAACTAATTATAATGATAAATTATAATGCAGATTATAATGATAAAACTAATGTATTTATCTCAGAAAATTACAGGAACTCAAAACCATCGGATTATTGAACTTTAATTCTTGAACTTTAATGAAACCAAATATGCATTACCCAGTTTCAGAGAATGGCCCTCTTCTCTCTCTTCTTTTTTTTTTTTCATTTTGGCGAGCCTTGTCGGTGGGCTGTTAGTAAGTGGGGGCGAGGTGCCATTGTGGTGAGTTCGGCCCTGGGGTTGACAACGAAGGCTAAAGGCCCTGTCACACTACGACGTTTCCCCTGGCGCGCCGCCATCACGCAAGATATTTGCTAGGGCTCGAGACACGTCCAACTTTTCGGCATTGTGGGAGAAAGTTTGACGGGTTGCAGCGTGCTAGTGGCGTGTTGGTGGCGCGTCCGTAACGCCCCCTCCAACCCGTCGGCACGCATCGGGACATGCCGAAAGTTTTGTGCAAGCACAAAACGATCAGTGTGACCGACGCGCACGGACATGCGCCGACGTGTCCATTCACACGTTGCTATCACTCAACGTGTACCAACGTGTACCGACATGCCGTTAACGCGCCGGTAATGCTCCGGTAACGTGTCCCGACGTGTCTGACGTTTCGACCAAAAAGGCAACACGTCGACGTGCGTTGGGGAGAAACGTTGTAGTGTGACAGGGCCTTAAGGTTGTAATCGAGCAGCTGGGCTCGTTGATATAAACAAGCCGTAATGGCTGTGGCCGGGAACGTATGGGCCACATTGCCGCGGTGCAGGTTGGGTTCAACGACAATAGGAGTCGGGTTCATGAACCGACACGGGTGGGGAGCCACCCGCTGGCTAGTATAGACAGGAGGAGCATGCTGAAGCACCACAAAAACATGGGGGCCAATATTAATGGGTAGGGACCAGACGGAATGGCCAAATGAGTTGAGCGTCCGTCTCCCATTTTGGTAGATGGTGGGATTCAAAGTAAAGTAAAGCTTGTTTTATTGAACGACGCCTCTGGAGCGCATTGATTTTTATCATTAGCTATTAGACGTCAAACCTGGTCAAGTTAAACAAATGACTTAAAAATTTATACTTGTCACTTCTTAGGCAGGCACACATCATTATTAGGATAGGGCAAGGACTGGTCAGCTCAGTGTCAGGCTAATGTGACTGAGTGGGATATGAGGTCATCGTGCTGGTGGCCTGGTCTCCGAGTGGTGCAACACTATAAAGTCACGAGTGTTCACTGTCACAAGTCGGTACCCATCCTGATATGACCTTAGATGTTGCCAGGACGTAAAACTCCAACAACCAACCAAATAGGGGGCAGAGGGTGTATGTTGAGTTGAGTTGTATTTAATCACAAACATGCAGTAAGGTATGGCGACCGAACGCAGTGGCCGAATCGGTAGAGCGTTGGCTTCCCGTGCGAAAGGTTGGGAGTTTGAATCCCAGCCGAGTCAAACCAATGAGTTATAAAATTGATACTTGTCACTACCTAGTCTAGCGCTCGGTATTCATAGGATATGACTGGTCAGCAGAGTAGAATGATAATGTGGATGTGTGGGATATTGGGTTATGGTGCCGGCGGCCAGGGGGCATATACGCAGGAGTCAGTGTTACTGAGCCAAAACACATTTAGACGGGATTTCTGGTTTAGCGCCGAAAAGTCGGTATGCACGAGTCAGTGATAGGCCTAACACCACACGCTTAAACTAGGTTAAGCTAAACCAGAAACATGTGTGGTTTAAGGTTGGGGTTAGGTATCGATTAGGCCCAAATCTATTCAATGGCATCATATTTAACAGAATTACATACGCAATAAGTGAAATTTCATTAAATTAACCCTAAATTCGAAGCAATATTAATGCTGCCGCTGCAACGGCGGCAATATTAATATTTTCGAACCGACGAATGCAAGCAACCGCCGCCGCCGCCAGTATGGAAAGCGACGTCGATGCGGCGGCTGCGCAATTTGTTTACTTTACGTTCGTCGATTCGAAAATATAAATATTAATATCGCCGCCGTTACGGCGGCAGCGTTAATATTGCTTCGAATTTAGGGTTAATTTCATCAAATTTCACTTATTGTGTATCTAATTCTGTTAAATATGATAGCATTTAATATATTTAAGCCTAATATATGGGTACAGACGCAGAGGGATTTCCCAAATCTATAAATAAATTCACGTTTAGCTATAATGAAAGTGTTACGTGCTCCTGCATACGACTTGACACAGTTCCCGACGTCGGTGATAGCTAAACGGTAACAGGCTCTAACACCAAACCCCGCTAACACTGACTCCTGCATATGGCCCCTGGTCTCCTAATGGCGCAGCACTATAATGTCACCATAAGTATGCACTGTCACCCATCGGTTCCAGTCGTGATATGACATTAGATGTTGCTAGGACCTAAAGCAACAACCAATAACATAACTGTATGGCTTCTCCAAGGGGTGTCCAATGTTACATTAAATTTAAGTTCATACTTATGCAAAATACATTGTTACAACAAATATTCAATTGAAATATTTTCCTAGAATCAGATATGTCCCTATATACATGTAATATGTAATCATAAGCCGTGTTTACATGGGGAATTGTAAAGCGAATCAGGCAAAGCGATTTATATGAAGCGATGTAGTGGTGCGTTTACACAGACCGAGTTTGAAAGTGTTTCGGCGCCGGGAACCAGCAGCCTCAGTGGTCCGCCTGTAGCCGGCGAGCACTGCTATTTGTTTAGTTTACACTCGGCGATTCGACGCCGATTTGGCTGCTACTTAATATCGCTTGAAATTTAATATTAATTTAATTAAATTTCATTATTTGAGTATGTAATTCTGTTAAATATGATTGCATTCAATAGATTTCGGCCTAATCGGTCCCTAACACTGCCGGGCACCAGTGATTAGTTACAGCTGTGCCTGTTGCCTCGCAAGGTGGTTTACATAAAGTGAATCATATGAAGCGAATCAGTCCTAATCCGCTTCAGTGGTGCATTTACATGGCGAATGTGAAGCGAACTAGGCAAGGCGATTTATATGAAGCGATTTAACTCTCCCGTGTAAACACGGCTTACGTATTGCACATGCATATATATACATATCGCCACAGAAGAAGTGATGTCAAAGTTATACAATAGTGACTCCATAAATATATTTTGCCCAAATTGTTCCTATTTTAGGAGACATTTGTCGCTGTAATATTTGGGGGGGTTTTCATAGTGAGTATATGTGGTGTGAATATATCGAGAGAGATCTCATGGGATGGCTGAGATCTTCGACATCGGAAGTCAAGTTTGGGCAGCATTGTGTCTGTCTGTGGCAGTGTGAGTGTGTGTGTCGGGGGGTTTATGGGGAGGTGGTGTTGGTGGGGATGGGCGTGCTGGCCTGGATTGGTGGGATGTGGTGGGGTGGAGAGGGAGGGGGGCGGTGAGTAGCTTGTGTCTGAATTGGGAGGATGTCAATCTCATCCCATGTCCTGTCAGTCCCTAAATAGAAACTAGCGTCTGGCAATTTTGACAAATACTAACTGATCCTATTATTATTATTTGTGCATCGATAAATAAAGGTATTAATGCTACATTTAATGCTTTCACCTAACATTAACCAGCGCAAGTCTGCACGAGATCAGCATCCTCATTACACCTCACCCTCCCTCACCCAGCACCCTCCCCTACACCTTCCCCCCCGCTTCCCCCCCCCCACCCCCGCCCTTTCACATCCTCCTACTCCTACCCGCACTGCGGTCGTCTAGTGCTAGCATTTGACCCCCGCCGCTAATCTCATTCGTGGGCGACGGCGTGTCATAGGGGCCGTACAGCAATTACGGCACGCTAGTGTAGGGGGGGGGGGGGGATGTACATAAACGCGCTATGCGGCTAACAGGCGTCGAAGTAGTCTAAAGGCCCGGTCACATACACGTTAGTGAACGTAGTTGAACGTAGTGGAGGCTACCGTATTTGAACGTAGTTGAACGTAGTGCAAAGTACCGGCATCCATACTTCTCCATGATGATAATGTGATAATAACGTCTGTGGGCCATGAGTTCCGATTTAAGCTTTGGACATGTTCAAAAGAGCACTATGTTTGGGACAGACCTAGCCTCCGTGATGATAACGTACTCTAGCATATTCTAGTGTACTCTAGCGTACTCTAGCATACTTCTTAATGTTCTCTAGCATACTCTAGTGTACTCTAGCATACTCTAGCATACTTTGACCCAAACAAAACCTTGGCCATTCTGCCGTGGTCACAAAGCTATTAGTGGACGAAGTTGAACGTAGTTGAACGTAGTGGAGGATAACGTAGCTGAACGTAGTTGAACGTAGTTGAATATAGTTGGATGTACCGGGATCCGTACTTTAGCATACCAGGATCCATACCATAACGTATTTATCCGTACCATTAGGTCGGTCATCAACCAACCCCTGCGGTACCTTAACGTATTTGAACGTAGTGACAGCATGTTTCACCCACGTTATTCTAAGTACTTTCAACTGCGTTCACTAACGTGTATGTGACCTTGGCTTAAGCATATGCAGTAAAACATGGTATGACATGGTTGGTTGATTGTTGGAGTTTTATGTCCTGGCAACATCTAAGGTCATATCAGGATGGGTACCGACTTGTGACATGTCTCACTCGTAGCGAATTTATAGTGCTGCCCTACTGGGAGACCGGGCCACTGGCACCAGGACCTGACATCCCACTCAGTCACATTATCCTGACACTAAGCCAACCAGTTATTTCCCTGTCCTAATAATGCCGGGCGCCTGGCTAGGAAGTGATAAGTATCAATTGTTAAGTCATTGGTTTCACTCAAGCAGGGTTCGAACCCTTGGATTCGAATCCCAGGATCACCCAAAACGGGAGAAGGACGCTCAACTCATTCGGCCATCCCGTCTGGTAACGGTCTAAGCACATACAGCGAAGCATAGTATGATATTATATTAACATAATTAATGCATAATATAGCACATATATTGGTAAGACAGTGTGTGCAATGTTCATGGCCCTTGCAGCCGACGAGGCATTAAACCATCGCCCTTCAATGTTGACAGTGGAGCACTACTATAAAGCTACCAGAACTGTGCACTGGACCAAGTCGTTACTCATCTCCTTATGATATCAGATGTATCTAGGACTTAAAACCGCAGGGGAGTGAGAAGCAATACAAAATTGCTATTCTGGGCGATGCGTACTAGCCGAAGGGCCCCTCTCTGTATGTGGTCGGGAGTAGGTTTTTTGGGTGTTTTTTTGCCGGCTTTCCGCGTTGTATGGTTTTCGTTGTTTGTTGTTGTCGGGGTTGGGTTGGGTTGGGGGGGTTTAAAATATGTTTATTTTATTCTTAATCAAGAACCAGATGGGATGGCCGAATGAGTTGAGCGTCGGTCTCCCGTTTTGGTAGATCGTAGGATTCGAACCCACGGGTTCAAACCCTTATCGAGTCAAACCAATGACTTAAAGATTTATACTTGTCGCTTCCTAGCCAGGCACTTAGCATTATTAGGATAGGGAAAGGACTGGTTAATTCAGTGTCTAGATAATGTGACTGAGTGGCCCCCCACCCCACCCCCACCCCACCACCCACGTCTCGGAGACGCCTCCCTTTTCAGGTTGGAGACAAACAGCGCCTCGAAAATGGCCCCGTGCAGTGGTTTCACCAATCAGAGCGCAGCATTTCGATGCAAATGGCCGCCTCCTATGGGGGCGGCCACACACCAACCCAACACCACCACCCCCCACCCCCGAAACGGAGCCTGCACGCGGCCCTGGTCTCCCACTGGGGCAGCACTGTAAAGTCGCCATGGATGAGCACTGTCACAAGTAGGTACGCCTCCTTATATGACCTCAGATGTTGCCAGGATGATAAATTCCAACAACCAAGCAACCATTGGCGGGGTAGTATAATAGTACAGCAACAATCCTCTGGGCAGGTAAGGGTAGAGGCCCTACCGTACCCTACATTGTGTGTAGCTGACTTGGTAGGTTGGGTCTAGTGGTTGTTGGATAGCCTCGTGTAGTGTGGCGGCAGGTTGAGTCATGTGGCGCTGGGTTTGGGGCCGGGGGTGGGAGGGGGGGGGGTGTTTGTATGTGGGAAGGGGGAGAGAGAGTGTCTAAGCAGCAGTACTGAGTGACGCCAGGTGGATTTACTCGGGTGACGGTGGTGGTGGTGATGGTGGTGGTGGTGATGGTGGCGGTGGTGGTGATGGTGGTTGGTGGTTGGTGGTGGGTGACAGTGATGGTGGTGGTGGGTGACGGTGGTGGTGGTGGTGGTGAGTGGTGGTGGGTGATAGTGGTTGTGGGAGGTGGTGGTGGTGGTAGTGATGATGGTGGTGGGTGACACTGGTGGTCGTGTGGGGAGGTGCTAGTCAATTCAATTCAATTCTTTTATTTTAACTCTCTGCAAGGTATGTTTACAATAAATTGAGGTGATACAATAAATGCATACAAATTCCTTACAGACAGAAAGGATCCCAGAAAAGCGATGCTTATCTAGCTGGTCTCCATGATGTGAATGAACAAGTGATGACAATAACAAATTATTAAACTTAAGCTACATTTTTAACTAATGATTATGATGAGCTACTGATGCGTCTCTTCACAGTTAGTAAAAAACAAAGTAATGATAGGAATATTATATGGATATTGTGTCATGGATTCATGTACTTACATGCAGTATCAGTAGTTATTTTGCATGTATGTTAATAGGGGTATTATATATATTCTTTACTGGTAATCGATTTAGTATGCATTGAGATAGCTTATCTTTAGTTTTTTACAGAAGTTTTTCAAAGTTTGAAGGTTTCTAATCTCTACTGGTATTGAGTTCCAGATATTGGTTCCTTGGTTTTCAGTTGTTATTTTGCCATATTTGTTTCTAGTGTGTTTGTGATGTATGTTATTTATCTGTCGTGTGTTATGGGAATGGACCTGATTGTTTTCTTTGAAGAGATTATCAAATATTTCAGGGAGGAGGCCATTCTTTTGCTTGTAAACAAATTTTGCAATGTATATTTTATAAATGTCAGTTACCATAAGTAAGTCCAGGTCTTTATGAAGTGATTTAGTTGGGGTGAGATAGTCTTTGCTATACAGTATTTTCAAGGCTCTGTTTTGTTGTGTCTGTATCTTTTTTAGGGTTGATGATTTGGCTCTCCCATACACCTCTATACCATACTGGATTTTGGAGTAAACGTATGCATAGTATAGTAATTTTTTATTTTCCTCATGTACCCGTCGTCTGATTATTTTAAATGAGTTAGCCGTTTTAATTATTGAATTATTTAAGTCATCAATATGTTCATCCCAGTTGAGGTTCTCATCTAGAATTATACCTAGGTATTTCACAGAAGGGACTCTCTTTATTGTGTTATTGTTTATCTTTATGTTGTTTAGGTAATCAGGAATGGTTGTACTTCTGCTTTTAAATATTGTGTAGCATGTTTTGTTCAGGTTTACTGTTAATTTGTTATCATTGCACCATGTAAATATGTCTGAAAGGAATGTTTTAATTGAATGTTTTAGTTGTTTGGGTGAATTTGAGGTTATGAAGCCGTTGGTATCATCTGCAAATAACCTTGTTTTGACATCTTGTTTTGTACAGTTGACTATATCATTTGTGTAGATCAAAAATAGGAGAGGTCCCAGGACAGAACCTTGGGGGACACCATTGCTGATTGAGTTTAGCTTGGATCGTTTACCGTTTATGTATGTAAATTGCTTTCTATTGCTTAGGTAACTCTCAAACCATTTAAGTCCCTGGCCTCGAATTCCGTTGTGCCTAAGTTTTGAGAGTAGGATGTCATGGTCTACGGTATCAAATGCTTTGCTCAGGTCTAAGTAGACTCCTGCAACATGTTTCCCATTTTCAAGGTCTTGTAGTATGTTGTCTAAGATTTCAGTCAGAGCCATTATTGCTGAGTGATTCTCTCTAAATCCAAATTGGTATTTGTATAATATTTTGTATTTGTTAAGAAATTGGTAAACTCTTTTGTACATTAGTTTTTCCATTAATTTGTTTAGGGTACTGAGTAGGCTGATTGGCCTGTAGTTATCAACTAGGTATTTCTCATTTTTCTTATGGATGGGTATTACTTTTGCAACTTTGAGATTTTCAGGAACAGTAGCATTTGCAAATGATAGGTTTATTATGTGGGAGATAGATGGTGCGAGTAGAGTGTCACACTCTTTGATTATTTTTGGCGAGATATTGTCATGTCCGCTTGACTTATTAGGATTTAGTTTCTTTATTTCTTCTAGGGTTTCTTGTTGTGATGGTGGGTGATGGTGGTGAGTGGTGGTGCGTGGTGGGTGACGGTGGTGGTGGTGGTGAGTGTTGGGAGGATGGGGGTGATGATTGAGTCATGGGCCGGTGACTGGCGGGTCGACGAGCTGTGTGACGATAATAACACCCAACTTCTTACAGCCGTTCCATGTTTGACCCTCCATGTGATAAGCCTCTAATCTCAGCGCCGCCACTCTCACGGCGTGTCAAGTACCCGGTGAACAACCTCTCGTTGTACACACGTCGACCATGCATGCTCTGCATCTGGCGACTCGTGAATTTGTCAACAATCGGAGCCCACCGCGAGGCAGGACGAATTGGCTTTCGCCGAGCTGATTATAGATCTAGTGGACGCCGGTGTTTCAACAGGGTCTGAGAAATAAAAGATGGCATCACTGATGTGTTAGTTTTGCTATTGTGAGGTCAACAAAACACAGGACCTACCATTACAGGATACTGCTCTGTACTTCCAAATGTGTGTGTAATAACAAAGAAGATACCCGGGTACAATCTGCCTCTCCCTCTCTGGATCTATATATATATATATATATATATATATATATGTGTGTATATATATACCACACACATTGTAAAGCGCGCATTCCTTACACGCGGTATGCGGTATGCGAATGCGGCAAAAAATCGAAAAGCATCTAAATCAATGGGGGTGATTCCTTAGATGCGGTATGCGGTATGCGGTATGCGTCATGCGGCATGCGAATACTGAATCGGTCCATGTAGCGATCGGTGCGGCATGCGAATGCGAATGCTGCTGCGTTTGCCATAGAGAACAGTGGTGAGGAAACCTGACACTGTGTGTAGGTGTGGGTGTGGGTGTGGGTGAAAGGACCCATCCCGTAAGCACGACGCACGCCGCATGCCGCATGCCGCATGCCGCATACCGCTTGTAAGGAATGCCCGCTTAAGGCCCGGTCACACATATATATATACACACACATTGTTAGTGAGTAAACAACGACTGCCTAGTGATATTGGTTGTTGGAGTTTTACATCCTGGCAACATCTAAGGTAATATCAGGACGGGTACCAACTTGTGACAGTCTACACTCATGGTGCGTTTATAGTACTTCCCCACTGGGAAATCAGGCCGTCGGCACCATTCCCCGATAGCCCACTCAGTCATATTATTCTGACACTGAGCTAACCCGTCCTTACCCTATCCTATTAACCCCAAGCACCAGGCTAGGAAGCGACAAGTATCAATTTTGATAAGTCATTGGTTTGACTCGACCGGGAACCGAACTCCCGATCTCCCGCACGCGAGGCCCGCACTCTATTGATTTGGCCCCCGCGCCCGGTATGATGTGCATATATATATATACATATATATATATATATATTATTTAGTTATTACAGGTTAACACAACAGGAGACATATGTAGCTGGATTGAGTAGAGACTCTGGCTGGCCCAAAAGACCTACCGTTTATTAAACACAAAATTGTTAAAGCTAGAGTTCAGAACCAAATGCGCCCAATGGAGGGGAAACCCGTTGGAAGCTGGAGAAAGCGCGCCAACACCCCATCTCCCCGGCTTAAGCAGCTGGCCAGACGCCAGCCTGCTGTAGCTGCTCTACCCACATCACCAGTGTGCCGGCGAGAGGGTCGCAGGTTCGGATCTAGCAGACACAATACTACACGATGGGTTCCATATTAAATAATATTTGCATAATGCTTATACTGCAGATATATACATGTATATACACACATTGTTAGTAGAGTGTCCAGTGATAACATTCTCTTCAGTTTGAAAGTTGCTCTTGTGACGACCGAGTCGCGTTCGAAATGTGAGTACCTTTCGGTTGACTGGATGGGATATCCGAATCGATGGTTAAGGCGCCTGCCTCCCGAGTTCAATCCCAAGCGAGGCAATCTGACGACTTACCAAATGTGTACTTGTATTAACGTTCAGCATTATTATCAGTGACCGGTTGGCGCAATATCAGGATTGCAGAATGAGTTTAGTGTTCGCCTCCCACTTTGGTAGGTTGTGGGATTCAAACCAAGTCAAACCAATGTGGTGCAACCTAGCCTGGCGTTTGACATTACTAGGATAGGGACCGGAACAGTGGAATGAGGAAAACCAATTACCTGTGATTGAAATGTCTCCTCTTTAATAATTTAATGTACAAAAAAAAACAAGAACAAAATATGACTTGATTGAATATTAAGTCATATTACCAGTGGATTTACCAGTGGGGGAGCACTATTAAGCCGTCACCACTATCTATCACAAGGCGCTAGCCGTCCAAGCTTTGTTTGTGTGTTGTTGTTTTACGTCCTAGTAACATCTAGCCCGTCCAAGCATTGATACTGATAGAATACCACGTTGGTTGGTTGTTGGAGCTTTCCGCCCTGGCACCATCTAAGGTCATATCAGAACGGGTACCGACTTGTGACAGGGGGTATGTGAGGAGAGTTCCCAATAACTGTCCCACATGTCAAGAAGTGACCCTCTCTCAGGTCAAGAAGTGACCCTCTCTCTCTCTACTATATTGATACACAATTTCTAACCTCCATTAGTAATGGATCACCAACTCCACATATACCTTATATGCCTCTGGTTTTACATACCATTTACCATTTTATAGACAAGTTGCAATTTATTATAGCAGAGTTCTCCATATCCCATATCTCATATATCGGAAAATTTTACACTAGGTTTCCTGATGAAATCACCTACACATGTCAGCCCCATCCAGTGAGAGGAGCGCGGTTAAAATGTTTGAGTGTTGGGGTTTCATGTCCTAGCAAAATCTAAGGTCATATCAGGGATCGTGTGCACTCAATGGTGGCTTGATAGTGTTGATCCACCAAGTTTCTGGCACCATGATCTGATATCTCACTCAGTCACATTATCCTGGTACTGAGCTAATCAGTCCTTGCTGGTTCGTGTTAATGTCACTCACCGGGCAATGTAGTGCCAACTATCATTTTTGTAAGACATTGTTTTCACTTGGCCAGGATTTGAAAGCCTGACCTTCCGCATGGGAAGCCATTACTCTTACCGATTTGGCCATCACGTCCTGAAATAATAACCCTTCAGTTTTCTTCTAATAATTACAGTCCAAATGCCTAAATAAATGTATATAAAGCGGGCTTACCAAGAAACATCACACAACATCAGGCGAAACAGAATCCTGGTCACAGCACCAGTGTCATGAATGTTCGCAAACAACCGAGATAGGACGATACACTTCTGCTATTTCGGGCCGAGCACCTCTCTGCACGACAAGGTGAGTACACTTTGCATTTCGTTCACATCTGAGGCATGATTACCCAGCTTTGCAAAACAAGTGCTGATTACTGCAGACGCACACAGAACGCTGCCACGCCCCCCCCCCCCCTCCCCAACCCCACCGTGAACGCCCTCTCAAATATAACGCTGATTATCCATAGACAGAGGCCGGCGAGATTGCAGCCTTGTGTGTGGGAAAACGTTGCGGTTTCCATGGCTACATGGTCCGGCAGATGGTATAAATGGCGTTCGATCAGGACCTGTGTAAATTGAGTTAAGGAGCTCATCGAGCGGGCGGTCTGGAGACGAGGGACCGACCGGCAGCCGTAGGCGCCTACAATACATATAAGGGGCTAGCAGGGACCCTCATCCCCTTCCCTCCCCCCCACCCCCCACCCCCTCCACTTCCCTGCCACCCCCTCCGCCTTCTCCCCTAATCCTATCCATTCCCTCCTAGCAACCAGCGTGCTGGACCAGCGAGGTCCTCATTCAAATCACTCGCTGATTCTCAGGTATATATATATATATATATATATATGTATGAAGAACCCTTTTATATATGAAGAACTCTTTTCCTAATGGTGCTGTCACATTACGACGTATCTCGCCGGCACGCCACCAATGCGCAAAATCACTTTTAATCGTTGAGAGATGTCAAACATTTTGGCATCAGCGCAACGTATTGGTAGCGTGCGGTCGACATTGTGGTAAAAGTTTGGCGCACTGTCCTGATATGACCTCAGATGTTGGTAGGACATAAAACAACAAAAAGCAACCGTTTGGCGCAACATGTGGGAATGAGCCTCACGCGCGCGTGGCGTCAGTGGAAAAAAGTATACGTTCCTCCAACGCACTTCTAACGTGTCTCGACATCTTCCTAACGTCCCCATAACGTTAGCACCCACACGTTGGCACACGTCGAAAGTTTTGTGCTTGCAACGCGCCACAACGCGCGCCACCGATCCTCGCCGACCGTCGCCGTCCATCAACGTGTACCAATGCGCGCCTAATGCGCGGGTAACGGTTCCTGACATGTCCCGATGTTCCGCCCAAAAATCACACACATCGACACGCATTGGCGAGAAACGTCGTAATGTGACAGCCCCATAAGCACGAGCTACTAGCTTGGCATTGAGATTGCAAGCTTTTTTGCAGAGTTCGGCGCTTATCGCGTTTTGGAAAAGAGCTCTTTATATACTATATATATAGTATACTAAATATACATATATATATAATGTGTTTCTTTGTTTGGGTTTGACGTCCGAGCAACATCCAGGTTCATATCAGGACAGGTCATATTTTGACAGTGTAGGCGCTCATGAAGACTTTATAGTGCTGGCCCCCTGGGAGAGCAGGCCACTAGCACCATCCCCTAATATCCGCCTCCCCCCTCCCTTCCAGTCTCATTATCCTGATTCTGAGAAAGCCAGTCCTTGTCCCATCCTATTAATGCTGAGCACCAGACTATGTAACAGGTCGAGAGAGAGATTGTAGCCCAAATTTAAAGGTGCATAGACCGAGGGTTTTGAGTTTAGAACTGCGATATTTCTTAGTTAAATATATTAGGTTAATAATGTATTTTACTTAGTTTGAAGGAACTTTTATTTTAAAGGGGTAACTTTAGAAATAGTTGAAGTGAACATATGCAAATTAATGTTGACATGCACGTCAAAATCCTGGACACCATACGCTTCATCAGTGACAGGTTGTATTACATTGACTGTGTTCCTTTTATGCAACAATAAATGTTTGATGAATGTGCCACTGTCTAACTTGGATACGAAGGATCAAATCTAGGTAAGTCTTTTAGTTTTAACAACTTGCCGGTTTACTCGGACTATACAGCCCTCGACGACTTCGGGGTCGCTGTCTCAGGAATATCCTACGCGGATCAACATTAAAAGCTATTTGTGTCTATCTAATACAACATATGATGGATAATGCGATGTGGGTACTGTATGTATATGGATGTGTAATCGACAGGCATGTGAGTGGGTGCAGGAAAAAAAACCTGAACATCTTTTTTAGGTTATCATGGGGACACACAGCATCCAACTGAGTCGCGAGAGGGATGCAAATAGTGTATTTTGGCGGCTAGGGGAAAAAAACGGAATTTTAAAAAAGACGGCCAGAAAAAAAAATGGGATTCCGGTTAAAACCAGTGAAATCACATTTCTTTTCTTTTTAAAAAATTTTTTTTTAATTGAGGCTGTATTTATACTGTCCATAGCATATAAGCCTGGGTACCCAGGCTTGTTTTCAATGCTGGCCAGTTGTAGTGTTGGTGTTATCTTACAACACATGCCTGAATCGAGTTAACACAGTACTCTCTTTGTTGGGTTGGTCAGTTCATACTTTCATGGGGTGGTGCAAAACAAAGGGAACATTGCTTCTAAAGTGGGATTCGAACCCACTCTTCTCATCATTCCGGGGCTAGGATCCTAATCAATAGTCAATCTAGGCGCCCTGGTGCAATCCGGTGTTCTCGGTGGTGGAGTGGTTAGAGTGTCTGACCTTTTTCTAGGTCAGACTCCTAATCTGAAGGTCAGTGGTTCGATTCCCCATGCCTCCACCTCTGCCAATTTGGATGTCCACCACTGTGTACAACTTACAGTGTCATCAAAGGCCAGTTGCTCTCATACCAGTTAAAAAGGGGTATGAGAGGGTTAAAAATCCCTTGGGTCGGTAAAAGTGTAGGCTCAGGCTTTCTTTCGACAAACTGTATAATGGTGAAAACAAATCTATTCAGACTTATCCATAATAGGCAGTATAAATCTTCAAGAAAAAAATCCATACCTGCCTACCATATAGCTCCTTGCCTGGGAGGTTAGTACAGTCCACTGTATTTATAGTGTTATTGTTCTGCGGTACTATATTATCACTCTTCCGTCTTCTCTTTCCCCACACTTACCCATTCTAAGAATTACATAGTCCACATCGCAGATGTGTCTACTTTTCAAGTGGGTGGCATTATTTTTCTAATATACAATATTTTAATTATAACTAATCTGACTTCATTTAATGTGTGTAATCCGCGTGTATTTCTAATTGTATATATAACGTGGTTTTGTTATTTTGGGGTTTTTTAAACAAATTCTTACAAGATTGTCTTTGTCAAGTGTTGTGTTTTGGAGGAAGTCGACTGGTGGTTTTTCTAATTAAACTTGATTTTCCTAAATTTTTGCGCCATTGGATGTCACTCTATGACTATACGAGGCTAGTACCTCGGGAAAACACCAGTTATCCATCAACTGTACACAGGTAAGATTTGTATAACTATACTAGTTTACCTCGGTACTACGCCTCTGGTGATCTTATTTTGTTTCTCACCTGTCTTGAGAATTTGAGTAGGTGTGTCACCAGGGCGCTTGATTTTCTAGTCGTTTGTTGTAATGTTTTGCAAATGATCTAGCCGTCTTCCACCCAGCGTGTGCAAGGATTCTCTTGACCGAGATTCCTAATTGTCTTGCCTTGGAGACCATGTATCCACGTGTTGAGTGAGATGCATAGCATCCAGTGTTGACTCCTGCTGTTTAACCACCTTGATAGTCTATCTTGCGAGTGTGTCTCTCGAGATAGCTTTATGCGGCTTTATAAAGCTGATTAGTAGTTGTCTGGAATTTCTAATTTTGTGTGACTTGGATATAGAAGCCCTAATGGCCGAAACTACACATATCCGTTTATCTTCCAGAAAACTATTTACATGTACTGTGGACAGTGGGGGGCCTGTGCGATTTGATTTAAGCAATGTCTCTAAATCAAATGTTGCTTCATCCTTATCTATTTCTAGTCCATCCAGTGAGAGTGCCACAATTGTTTGGCCTCTGTGTCCTGTAACTAGCAGTAAAAGAAATGCTAATTTAACTCCTAATTCCTTCATGGATAAATGTCTATTGCTAGGCCATGACTTGAATAACTTTAATAATATTGACACATCACAAAACCTATTATATTTCGGTTTGGGTAGGTTTCTTTCATACACCGATCTAATGAACCAGTGTACAAAATGATGTTTTCCAATCGTTTGTCTATCTATTCTTCGTAGAATAATCGAAAACGCACATCTCGCTACGTTAATTGCTCCAAATCGTAATCCTTCATCTTCTAAAATTCTTAGAAATCTTAACACTGGGGCTATTGGAGGTTTTAACAGTTTGACTCCTTTCAGAAGGCAATGAAGTCCCCATTTCGTTAAATAACTTGTGTATAATTTCACTGTTCTTTCGTTAACTTTTTGTTATTGCATGATGCGAAGAGATCAATATCTGGCTTGCCACATTTGTGACAAATGTTGTCAAAAATATTCTGATTCAAAGACCATTCTAAATGGTCATGGAAGTGTCTGCTTTTCCTGTCAGCCAAAGTATTTTGACTGCCTGGAATATATGCTACTGTTAGCCATATTTTGTGTTTCTCTGCCCAATCCCAAATGAGTTTAGCCAGATAGTTACATGGTTTGGAACGAGTCCCTCCCATATTACGAATGTAAGCCATAGTTGTGTTATCTGTTAGAACTCTTATATGATTTTTAGGGATGTGAATCAAACTACAGAGTCCTAGATAAATGGTTCTAAGCTCTAACACATTGATGTGGTCAGAGATTTCATCTCCCATTTGATGGCCACCTGTCGCGTGTTGGTCTCTATGGGCTCCCTGTAAAGGATGTATCGACACCATGAGTTCTGTAATGTGACTGACTTTATTTGGATCCCCTCCTTATGACGTCACACATTATGATGGTGGGGGTGTTCGTATACTTACATACCTTACATCTTCCCCGTTTTATAATAAATAATCATTTACCATCTAATACACCATCCCGTCTTGACATAACATCTCACACATATGATATATTGAAAACCCCAACAACAATGTTCAATATCTATGATGTGATCATACCCTGACATCCCTCTGAGGTAACGGAAACCGAAGTACATGTTTTTAACTCGACACACTAGCTGCTACACCCAGCACTGGTTGATAATAAACACAATAACGCATTAACTATCAATGTGGGTCCCAGCACCCACTTTGAACAACAGTGTGATGCCAGGATATACCACCGGTATCCTTGACATTTAAGATCATACATTAAAACAGCAAATCTATAATATTCAATAACTTACCCAATATTTGACGTCTTTTATCAGACGTACATACGAAATACAACACATACGCGTTAAAGACTAACCGCCTATTCTTAACCTAACAACATCCTGTACCTTCTTCACATGACCTACTGTACGGTGCGTCACGTGATTATACGTATTAATGCGCTCCCATCTATTCTTACTGTTATATATATATTTTTTTGTGTCCATTCTTCATCTGACCTAATGTACGGTGTATTACGTTACATTCAACCCAAATCTAGTAGGAGGTCGACTATTTCTACCATACCTTGTAGTGTAAGGTGAGTTCCTTTTGTTTGTCTGTTGTGTCCTGGTAATGACAACTTCTTTTACAACCGGCTGCGGACATTTGTAAATAAATTTCCTATTCCTCCTTAATACATTACCTCTGTCATTACGTATCGTATAATCCCTGTTACGTCTCTCACTTGTGTTTACAATTTTACCCATGTCTCAATCATTGCTATGATTTTTGTATCTGATTTTGTCCCCTATTTTTAACAATGAGTGTCCCTGACCCGCTCATTTGTCAAAATACTTCTTTTGCACATCTTGTTTATGTTTCAGTTTTACTAATTTGGATGGCTCTATTACAGCTCTGAGCTGATTATCCAACAATGGTATTCGAGACCGTAATCATCTCGACATTAATAGTTGAGCCGGCGAGGCCCCCACCCCATCTAATGTTGTATTTCTATAATTTAGAATGGCTATGTTAATATCAGTTTTATCCCTAAAACATTTTTTTATCATACGTTTGAACGTTTGTACAGAACGTTCACTTTGGCCATTACTTTGTGCGTGCATGGGGTTCCTGAAAATCGACTCAAAGCCATAAAACTTAGCAAATTCACGAAATTCATTGCTTGAAAAGTGTGGACCATTGTCCGACACTACATACCTAGGTACTCCAAATCTACCAAATGTTTGCTTCAAGGCAATAATGACCGCCTTACTTGTAGTTTCAAACAATTCAATAACTTCAGGAAACTTAGAATAATAGTCGACAATCACTATGTAATTTTTATCATCAATATGAAACAAATCAACTCTGACCTTGTTATATGGTATATCGTCTATAACATGGCTTATCAAAGGTTCTGTAGATGGCATCTTCCGAAAATCCTGACAAATATGACATCTTAATACAGTTTCCTCTAACATGTTCATTAAACCCAGCCAAAAAAACGTGTCCCTGGCTAATTGTTTGCTTTTTATTTTCCCTAAATGCGCCTCATGCAACTTTGTCAACATCTTTGATCACATAGATTTAGGAATAATGATCTGAGTCCCTCTCAAAAGGACACCATCAGACATAGTGATCTCATCTTTAAACTTAAAAAATTGTCGAACATCAGAGTCGAGGATCTTGCCATCCCTAGGCCAACCATGCAATGACAACTGCTGGAGCTTCTGCAACGTTGCATCCAAGTCTGTTTCCCTTTTAATAACCTGTACAACGTCAGGATCAATGCCTATGGACGCCACTGAAATGTCCCGATCGTACAGTTCATCTGGATTCACATTTGACGTATGGGCTCTTGACAGGGTATCTGCAAAGAATAAATCCGCACCCTTCACATACTGAACTTCAATATTATAATTTTGCAACCTCATACGCATTCATTGCATCCTTGCTGATAATAAATGAATAGGTTTCATCATGATAGCAACCAAAGGTTTGTGATCAGTTATGACAGTAATCTCATTTCCATAAATGTAATCATGAAATTTATGACAACCAAAACATATAGCTAACAATCCTTTTTCTATTACTGCATAACTGATTTGAGTGTCATCCAAAGCTTTGGAAGCCATTGCTACCGGCAATTTATCTTGAAAGCGTGTAGCACCCAATCCAAATTTGGATGCATCCACCTGTACAACAATACGCTCTCTAGCATTAAAGAACCTCAACACTGGTGCAGTAGTCAACAAATATTTTAACCTTCGGAAAGCCTCCTCTTGCTCAGAATCCCAATGCCAAGCTGCATTTTTTCTTAACACTGTTCTTAACGGTTTCGTGATGTCTGCCATATTTGGGATAAATTTATTGACATACCCAATCATACCTAAAAAACGCTGCAACGCAGGCTATCCGATGGAGTAGGCATTTCAACAATGGCTTGTATCCTCTCTACGTTAGGTTTAATACCATCTGAAGTTATTACATGACCGACATAATTGACATTTGTCTTGCAAATTCTCGACTTCTTTGGGTTCAGTTTCAGGTTTACTTGAGCTACTCGCTGTAATACAGCCTCCAACCTCATGTTATGCTCTGCTATCGTCGTCCCGTGTATTAAAATATCATCAGTGATGACATGCACTCCTGGTAAACCCATACGAATATTATTCATTTCTTGGATGAATATGTCCCCAGCTGTTTTAATTCCGAACGGGAGACGAGTATACCTGAATCTGCCCCACGGGGTGTTGAAAGTACATAGCCTGGAACTATAGTTGTCTAACTCAATTTGCCAATAGCCACTATTGGCATCTAGCACTGAAAAATACTTGGCACCATGTAAATTAGCCACAACTTCTTCAACTGTCCTAACTGGGTAAGGACAATGGAGGATAGCCTTATTCAACCTTGTCGGGTCCAGACATATTCTTAATTTCCCAGGCTTCCGTACAATTGTCACTGAATTTACCCAAGGAGTCGGTTCCTCCTGTTTGACTATAACTCCTAAGTCCAACATTCTTTTTAATTCATCTTTCACATTTTCAACAATTGCTAATGGCACTCGACGTGGAGGATCAATAACAGGAGATACATTTTTATCAATGTAAATCTTAGCATTTACTTTGATTAATCGTAAACCCTTAAATACATTAGAATATTTTCTTACCAAGTCTTTTGCAACAGAGTCATCACCAACGGCATCTATGACATCTAAGCGCGCCAGTAAACCTAACCGCACACATGATTGCTTCCCAAGTATAGCACAACCGGCACTCATAACTTGAAATTTTAATTTGCAACCCTTGACATCCAGTGTTACTTCTCCATGAGGTCGAATCCTATGACCGCCATATGTCACCAAATGACACATGGAAGGATTCAAAGAAGCATCACTTATCTTATTGTACATATCCAACGGTAAAATATTTGCTTCCGAACCTGTATCTAACTTGAATTGGATATCTTGGCCACCTACACAAAAAGTGGTGTACCATAACTCTTTGTTACTACTATCACTACTACACAAAGTGCCCACAAATAGGTCACCATTATCATCATCATCGGGAATGTGTATATTCTGTTGAGTAATGTTGTCATTAGCAACATCAATTTCATACACAGCTGCATTCCTCCCTTGGTCTTGTTGCATACGGCACATTTTGACGAAATGTCCAATCTTACGGCATCCTAAGCACTCCTTTCCCCGAACTGAACACGTCCCCTTCGCATGACTGTAGCCACAACGGCCGCATTTTGCACTTGATCCTCGACTTGCTTGTTGACCTCGACTTGTTGACTGCCGTAACCAAGGAGATGTTCGTACCGACGACCGTTCCCCTCTTGCGTATCCCGTATTTAACGCATCGACTTGTTGATCTTCCTTCTGTGTCACCTGGGCAGATTTGATTTCACTTAATCGACACAGTTGTATATATTCCTCCAACTTGAGATTCGGCGACTGTAACAACTTATTTCTCAATGTATCGTCCTTAACACCGCATACAATCCGATCGCATAATAAAGAGGATTCCAATTGTTCATAGCAGCAGTATTGTATTCTGTGCTTTAGCTCCCTAATATATGAATCCATATTTTCACCAGATTGGTTGAATGAATTGAACTCGTATCGGACGACAGTTATGTTTGTTTTGCCCTCGCAATACTGTGCAAAAGCCTCTACTAATGGAGCAATCTTGTCTTTTTCTGTACCCTCCAACGTAAATGTCTGATGAATCTTTTGTGCTTCCACACCAGCTACATGCAAAAATACGCAGCACTGTACTCTTTCTGCTTTTGACGATACTCCTGCTGCTATAGCATATATTTCATAAGCTTGTAACCAGGACCTCCAATTGACTGCCATTTTCTCGTCCAAGTTTAATGCGCCAGGTGGTTTCAATCCATGTAACGCCATATTCCTCCCTTAACATCTGACACCATGTAAAGGATGTATCGACACCATGAGTTCTGTAATGTGACTGACTTTATTTGGATCCCCTCCTTATGAGGTCACACGTTATGACGGTGGGGGTGTTCGTATACTTACATACCTTACACTCCCCAGCCTTCCAATGAAGCATCTGTTGTAACCGTAGTGTTAGGCTCTCCCATCCTAATAGGGTTGGGTGAGTTGTTACTGTGTGAAAGCCACCAGATTATATCATTTTGGCCTTCTGGCGAGATTGTCATGGGCCTCTCGAAGTTTCCTTTCATGCGTGCCAGCGCAAAGTTTTTATCTATCTCTAGAGATTTGATATGAGCCTTGCCATATAGAATGTAGGTGTGTAGGCTATCATTATTCCTAACAATACTGCGACTTTTCGTATTTTTGGTTTGTTCAATTGTAGTGATTGATTTGCTGTTGTGAATTTATCAACTTTTTGTTCTGTTAATAAAATGGTCATTTCTGTGGTGTCAATGAAGAAACCCAGAAATTTTAATTTGTTTGTTGGCGTTAGTACTGATTTATTTTCATGTATGTAGAAACCTAATTTTGGAAACGTTTCACATAATTTGTCTACTGCTGTCTGGCATTGTTGTTCTGTTTGCGTGACAATAAATGAATCATCAATGTATGGAAACATAATATGTCCTTCCCTAGCAATTAGGGAAGAAATTGGTGTAAGTATCCGTCTGAAAATGTGTGGACAGCAAGCCAGTCTATTCAGCATACAAGTGAACTCATAAAGTTTGTCGTTCCAACAGAATCTTAGATACTTTCGATCAAGTTTATAAATGGGTACTATGTAGTATGCATCTTTAAAATCAACGCAGGCTAGCCAGGCGCCTTGTGTGACTAAGTCTCTTGCTGTGTCTAATGAAAACATTTTTAAATATTTGTATTCTACGAATTTGTTAAATAACGTTAGATCTCAAATTAGTCTAGCATCTCCATTTGATTTCGTTCTTAAGAAAATATTGGAGATGAATTCCCCAGCAACATGTAGTGCTGGTTCTATAATGCCTTTTTCGCAAAACTTAAGGACTTGATTGTCTAATGCTTCACGTTCTGAACCGCGAAATTGGTAACAGAAAGGTATACTATTTTTAATAGGTTCTTCTATCAATGGGATCCTTACTCCTTCAGCTAGGCTAAGGATAGTTAAATTATTTGTAACTTTATTCCATTCTGAAAGACAATTATTGAGATTACCAGCTTGAAATGTATTGCTTACTGGTGTTTGAGTTGCCACTTCTATTTGGTCCCTGGACTGGGGAATGGCTTCTGGGCATTGAACTCCCTCTTGAAGGGGCTGTTCCTGTCGTTCCAGCCGAACGACTGCCTCTGGCCCCTTCCCCTGGCCTGGAAGCTGAACTTTGTCCCGAACCGGCCTCCTCGTTGGCCGGTTCGTCGGTTTAAAAAATCCTGCCTCATCTTGAAGCGGTTGGGATTGGCATCCGATGACTTCTTTTTGTCCGTTTCCATGTGTTTGCCGCACTTGGAACTGGTCTCCACTTGTTTAAACAAGGACTGGAGCTGACCTCCAAACATCTTGGTTTTGTCTAGTGGCTTTTCCTTGATGGGCTTTGGTGCAAGGAATAGTGTATATTCCTTCCCATCGTTGTCCGTGATTTTCTTGGACCTTGCCTGCGTCCTTGAATACGTTCTCGAATCTCCTCTATGAGAGGAAGTTGCTTGTTGCTGTAAGCAAAGCAATCCCCCCATTCATGTCATCACAGGGTGATGAGAACTTGTTCACCGCCATCATTCTGTTCTCTATGGGAGCGATGGCTGTCAGTGCCAAGAGTACCCCTTTGTGTACTGTATGGAGCGCCGCCTCAAACGTTTTGCGCTCCTCGCTGAGCTTCACTTCCAGATCCATTTCCTTGATGGCAAATTTTTCTTTACGGCCATCTTGATGATCACTTCGGCCGGCTTAAATATATTAATTTGCCCCAGAATGGTCTTCCTCATAAGCGTCGTGATATGGATCTTTTTGCACCTCTGCACCTCTGCACCTTGCACTTCTTCGTTTCCTTTCCACAGGATTTTGCATATTTTCCTGTGTGTTTGGTGTCTGAGTCAAAACTTGTCGATGAAGAGTCTGACGAAGAGTCAGAGGAGAAAGATTTGTGTTTACTCCTCTTCTTATTCTTCTTGCTCTTCTTCATGAGGGGCTTCTTTTTGCGGGCCCTCATGTATTCATCCCCTTCGGAGGAGTGGTCTCTTTTCTTATGCTTGCATTTACGTGCCGACACAAACACCTCCTCCTCTGACTCATCGTCCGACGAGGCCTGATCTTCTGATAGATCCTCCCATTCAGACACTTCAGAATCTAGCGAGACCTTAGTCCGCTTTTTCTTGGAGGCAGCCGCTCTTAAAGGCAGCATTTCTTCCATTTTCTGGTGAACCAGTCTAGCAACTTGTTCGTCCAGATCAGATGGGCCGGGGCCGGTATCGTACCCCCCCCCCCCTCCGGCTCCTCAGAATCTCTTTGTTTTGGCGAAGGCAACCTTTGTACCCACGCCGGCGGGGAGCCGTCTTCATCAGCACTGAGCGGAAGAGATGTCTCTGCCTTACTCTGATTAATATATATTTTAACATTGTCTTTTCAGGTGATGTAAATACAACTGATCTGCTCACTGGTATCTCTCAGCTGGTGAAAGCTGTGCATGAGGGGAGGATGAACCTAGATGATGCACTCGAGAGCAGCACACTCGACCACATTCGGAATGCACTTGATGACTGGCATACCTCAATGCAAACACGTGGAACCGCCAGGCTTTGGATACAGTATCAGAAAATGGTTGCAATTCTGAGGGCCTTCATCTGCTCTGCACATATAGGAAGTTGGCCTCTGTACTTAAAGTTTCTGTGTGATATGCAGCCTTATCTTGCAGCTACTGGGCACAACTACACAAAATCTCTTGCACTGTTCATCCCAAAAATGCTTGACCTCGATCGCACTATGTATCTCATAGGGGTGCTTGGTATTATGGTAATGTGTGTAGAATAGGATGTATTGACATTGAAACATGTTTTGAATTATAATCACCTCTGAAATAGGGTTTAAATGATTCGTCTTGATAAATGTGGTTGTAATTATAACTTAGCATGGTTTTAACTTCATTTGTTGCAGAACCATTAAAATTTGGTGCAATTACGGGTTATTTTAACAAAGTAACCTTGACCTTAAAGCATGACATAGACATCTAATGAACTCAAAAGCATCACCTAATGAATGGACATCCTAATGTTAGATGGATACGACACATCAAATGTATTTCTGGGTATATACATACAATTTTGACCAGTCAATTTTGTGTCAGATTTGACATTGACCTTAACACATGACCTTGATCTCTAATGACCTGAAATGTGTCACCAAACGAATGGGCATCCTCAAGTTAGTTGGAAATGACATGTCAAATGTATTTCTTTGCTGCTTAGTTCCAAAATTAGGTCAATTTGAATATTAGAACCTTTATAATGGTGGCCATCTTTGATTTGAGCCGAAACCGAGGTTTGCCATCGGAGGATTCGAGTGAACTTTTTTCTGTGGTGTGGCACATTGGCAACAAACCCATTTCAGGTGAGAAAGCTTTGATATCATTTTTGTCCAACCTAAATCCTTTATTGCTGGGACTATAAGGGGGTGGTCGATCTGTCGAGCTGGTCGGTTACAGAGGTTTTACTGTATATAAAATATTATACTTATATTTATACACACACAGACACACACACACCATGGTGGTGTGCATATTTTGTGACCACTTCTGGATGGGTTAAGTGATGTGGGGTGGGGAGTGGAGGAGGAGACTGGATGAAAAACACTGCCGCCCGTCCGCTGGTGCCCCGTGTGCGGCCGTATGCAGGTCATCGATCCACACCGCCTAGTAACCTCCGCTCCAGGCCGGGTGCCGCAAAAAACCCCCCACCACCCAAACACAACAAAAAAAAAAACCAACAAAAAAACAACCATGAAGAGAGATCTGAAGTATTTAAGTACCTAGAGCAATTTAGCTGAAAGAAAAAACAAGATAATAAATATGAAAGTGGGATATTCGATAGTGCAATCTTCATACAGAAAAGTGAAATATCTCTAAAGCTACACCATCTAGAAACAAACCGCTGGTAGACATATAGAAAACATATTCAATGAATATATTATATTCAATTTATAAGGTTAGGGTTGTGCATTTCTATTAATCTTTAATAGACACTGGCAGTGTGTATTCGTTCTGCAGCCGATTTGAGCTTGTTTACAAACTCTGCGCATGCGCAGAAGCCACGGCAGGGGCTGCGATCGGGCCGGGGTTTTATACCATGACACCGGCCGTGTGGTGACGCCCGTTAAGTGGTGCCGCTAAGTGGTGCTCCTGGCCGACGGAGGTGGCGGTGGTGGCGGTGGCGGTGGCGGCAGTGGTGGTGGCAGCGGCAGTGGCTCCGTGACCTACAAACACAACCACGTTTCTAAGACGCCACCCGCCGCTTCAAATCACCTCAAGCGGCCCCGGAAACGCGGACCGTGCGCATGCGCATGCGCAGGCCCGATCTACGCGCAGGCGCAGTGGTTGGCTGCAGGCATTGCGTACTCCCATTCCCATTTGTCAGCATCGCTCCTGGGGCCAGCGTTAATTAATAAGTGTTCTCATCCAGGTCCAAGTTCACACATTCCGGTCCAAGTCTGAATTGAATGATGGCTCTTCTTCTTTCTACATGCATAGAATACTTACAAATCTTCCCAGAAGCTCTTCGCGTCGCTAACCGCCGAACTTACACGGTACCGGTGTTGCAGTTTCCATGGCATACAAGTTTGCAAGGGACACATCGCTTCTGCGCATGCATCAAAATCGAACAGCATCGTCACTAACCTTATAAATATAATATAATGTTTTTGGTAAAGATGTTTTCTATATGTGTACCAAGCGATTTGTTTCCAGGTGGTGTGGTTTTAGAGATATTTCACTTATTTTCTGTATGAAGATTGCTTACGACCATTGACAATGCCTTGAGTTTGACGGTACACGCAGTGCAAAACATTAGTTTTATTCAAAATTAATAGATATCCAGAACCCTACCCTTATCAATTTAATATAATCTTTTTGGTACACATGTTTTCTATATGTGTACCAAGGGATTTGTTTCTAGGTGGTGTGGTTGTAGAGATATTTCACTTCTTCTGTATGAAGATTTGCTCACGACCATTGACAATGCATTTGAATGGATGTGTCCCTCACAAACTGGTGTGCCGCGGAAACTGCAACACCGGCGACATTCATTCCCCGGGCCGAGCGGTGACAAAAGCCGGCCAACAGACTACACGTAGCCCGGGGCGTGTCCACCCTCATCTTTCCTTGTCTAGCTGAGTCCCTCGCGTGCTATTGGGACCGGCAACCGTCCCACTAATGGACACGTAGAGACGGCCCGCCGCCATCAAGTAGGAAATATTAATATCCCTACCTAATACCCATTGTCAGGCGGATGGCGGCGAGGTTGGGCGGGGCTGGGCACGGGCGCGTTAATATTACAATGCATCCTCCGTGCTCCAACAAGCCGGCCACCCAAATTATATTTCTAAAGCGCGGTGAAATATTCACTGTTTGCCTTGTTGTAGGTTGTAGACGCGGATCGATCATGTTAGGGGAGCCTCCTTCAGACCCGACCAGGGCAGGTGGAACATGGTATGGATGCCGTTGTGGGTTGGATATGGGATGTAGATGGGGTAATGTGTGTGTGGAAGGGTGCAGGGTAGGCATTCGCGGAAGGGAAATCGGGATTTTTGGATCAATGCAGAGGGTGAGCGGAGAGTCGACTCCCGTAGCTAAAGTGGGCGAACCCCAGGCTTGGAGAATGTGGTAAGTGAGGGGGTGGGGGGTTAAGTAGTATAAGAAGTTGGGGACCGGGGGACAAGGGTGCTGTTATGACGCATGCGCCGAGACATCGATAGAGCGGGCTATAAATATGCTACTACTATATTTGTAAGCTAGTGTAGTGTTGAATGGGTTAAGGCACAGGAATTGTTAAATAAAGCACTAGGACGCAAGTATTTAGCATACATTTTGTAGAAGGGAAGGGAAGACTTATACCATAGTCACACTACAGCTTGCGACCACCTTAGACCAAAGAACCCAGTCACCAGTGATGCCCAGACATCGGCAACCATTGTTTTGGTAGCAAGGACATCACGGGTGAGTGTGGCTTCTTTGTTCTAAGGTGGTCGCAAGCTGTAGTGTGACTGGGGTATTAGACGTGAATGGTACATGGCGTATACAAAAAAATATGATGCACTAGGTATCGCAACAACCACCAGAAAGTTCATATTCATTTTCAATACAATTTATTGTATAATCTTTTGACATGTAAAAGTACAAATATTGCAATACAACCAAACTACATAAGAAACGACAACAATGAGCTGGCTGACCTTGTTCCGACTCCTCCTCGGGGTTCCAAGGTTAAGAGTCTTATCCTCGAGATTTGACTTGGGCATGGTCTTATCTTGGTTTAATAATAATCTGGTAATAGCATTATATTCCTCAGGGTAACGTTACAACGGGAGGACGCGGCTACAGCACGGTCGGGCCGATATAGTAATGGGTGGGGGTTCGGGGGGTTGTGCCTTAGGAGACATTGTTTTCATATAAACAACTCAAACAAGCTAGGCTTACTAGGGGATACATGGGCAAGAACCGGCCATTCCACCTTTACACTGTCTCGGTCAGTTTCTTCTTTCTTTTTTTTTTGTAAATGTTAAAACGACCCCAGCAACCGCGGAACAGACTACCGTGTAACAACCCAAATCGGGAGGCCTAATTAACCCAGGGTGGAGGCTATAGCGAGACGAAGATTACAGAACAGGAAACTGGAACAACCACGAAACATCAACATTTAATATGGAATGCAAGCGACTAGGATAAAACAAGAAATGAACAAAATGTGGACTGGGCCTCGCGAAGCGGTGGGGAGTGCCACGCTCGCGGGGCCCCGACCTAAAAGTTGTAATTGACTTCTTTCTTTTTGTTCGTATCTACACCTACAATAGCTAAACTACAAAGAACTCCTTAGGAAAGGAGGGCGCAAAATTATCGTTCCAATCATAATACCTGAATATCAATTAATCAATCAATAACGGTCAGCTGTTACACTGTCAAAAGTCTAAGACTGAAACCTGGCGACTGAAAAAGCTTGGTATTTGCCTCTATATACAGACCACGTTCGGTGAGATCAGGGAGAGAAGAACGCCAACCAACGGGGATGGGTGTTAAAAGCCACCGAAGTATGCCTTCTCTTAATTGTTCTCAACATAACCACTTTTCGTTGCTTTGTTTCATTCGATTCAAGGTAAAAAGGTGCTAATTAGGTGATGGCGGATAGCATTCCCTGCATTTCATATTATTTCTTTTTTCTTTTCTTTCTCGGGGCCTCGGATCGACTCAGGTCAGTTTGTTGGGTTTTGTTTGTTTGTTTGTTATAGGGAGCGTTGATCGGCGTCTGCCATTAATTGTGAGCATCACTCAAATACAACCAGTTATGTTACCAATGAGTATTTCAAAGGAATAAATATATTCCAAACTATAAATTAGTATGTTAATACATAGGAGCTGTGCCTTGTAGTTGGGTACTAAAGAGGACACAAGCGGCACACTAAGTAGAGTATACTTTCAAGCAGTCTGTAAGTTGTGGACATGCCATTTACCACTCATCGCCATGCAAGACCATAAGGTTACCGCTGATAGAGAAATCAGTGTAATATGAATTCAATGAGTAGACGCACGTGTGGGAAATAACCGTAAAGAGAGTTTTATACCTCGTCCCCTGCATGTAGTAAGTAGCCTAGGTACTGACGTAATGTTATGTTATGGTATATAAGCCATAGAAGAATAGTATATCCAGCTTTGGCTCTTTGAATCCTGCAGTTGTCTTTGGAAAATATAGATGAGAATCTCTCTTGGTAAAGAACTTACAAGATTCTATCTCGTCGAGCTGACTTTTTTTTTTTTAGTGCGTACAAGGTCAGAGACGGGATGCCGACACGGTAAGCTGCAGTAGAACCTTCAACAGGGCATAGCGTTAACAACTAACAACCAATGTCCAGAAACAATGTCACATTTTCAAAATGCTGCATTTGCATTTTTTTTTTTTAGTCTTCTATCGTCTCATATATTATTCTTATTCTCATGATTAGTTTTGGGTTTTTTTAAGTTTCATTATCTTCACGCGTGGGGCATCGTCCTCATATACATGTTAACTTGAGTTTGGAATATTTTACTTTACACTTCCACTTTATACATTTGATCCCACTTCAATGTACGACTTTTTTTTTTCCTCTGGAAATATGTTCCAAGAATACTTTAACCTCCAAATAAAGAGCAATTTACACGTGGAGGTTGGATTAGAGTGCAAAAAGCCCTAAAAAAGCTACTCTGCACTAGTCCTATAGAAATTCTACATCGCCATAAGAAGGAATGTCTATGAGTAACAATGTACAATAATTTGAGAGACCTGGTGCAATATGAAATATCCTATCCCTTCATAGATATTAACATCGCTGACTCCAAACCTTTGAGGTTTTTTTCGATATTCATCTTGTAAAATTTATCAAATGGTTTGGTCTAACTCAGGTATTTACAATTCTCTAATGTGACCATTTTGAATGTATGAAAATCTCCAGTTTGTATGAAATGTTTTCTGCATGTAAATGGAAGAACATTTAATTGGCATAAGCTTTCCCAGCGTGGTGGTGTTACTCTTTTGAACATACAAACCCCATTCCGCTAATAGCCAACATCTAGAGTAGGTCCAACATACAAAAATAGACTTTCTGCTTTAGAAGGTGTATCACGATCACCCTTCTCACTCCAACAACACAGCGGCCAGTGCCTCATTCCTCACGCTCCACCACTCTGTGCCACTCTAGCCCTTCCAGTGGGGTTCTCCCTCCTTTTGGTGTCTTTTGTTTATATCGTTCATATCCATCACATGCAAATTTAAACTGGGATACTCGAAATCAATGTAACACAATGGGACCCCCAAATGTGAAACAAGACAACAAAAAGTTATGAATCATCGATTCCGGCCGTTGAAATAGTGGGTTTCTTTTGGTGTTTGTGTCAATTATAAGCACACAACAACACAATGAATAGTATCAAGAAATTCTATGAAAAAGTAGGGTACTGTTAGTACTAGATGCTACATTTGAATGGTTAGTATTGTAATAAATAAACCATAAATATATCCACAATCATCTAAAGTAAGTTGTTTCATAAATCAAGCTCCAGGGTGAATTAAATAAGAGGAGAATGAAATAAAGACAAAGCAATCAAAACTTTAGCATGACACAAATAAAATTTAATGGTTCATTATGATGAACAAACAAAGGCTGGAATAGATAAATAATCTGAAGTGACTTCGTTTCTAATACTGGAACCAAAGGAGCCCTTGCTAGTGAGTTACCATGGCAACCACGAGGCTTTGCTAAGCCATTGTTTGTCACTCACAAACAAAGTCAAATCTCATAAATGTCTCGATTACTAGAAGAAAATTGTACTGATAAACACCTATCTTACAATGAAATAAACATGATGAGAAACGGCAATAAATAAGTGTACTCCATATACAGTGAATACCTCATAAATTATGCTCAAGAACACAACTGTTCGCTAAAACGTTCGGCTAGCATAAATAAGAAAATGGGACAATGTAAAAGTTTGTTAAATTTGCCGTGTGGATTTAGACCACGCTAAATGTCCAATCCTCCTTCCACTGTACGCGTGAACACATTTTCATCAATATTGTTCATCATCATCGTCGTCGTCAGTTATAATCATCAATCGTAGTCATCATTAGCATCGTCACCGTTTTCTCCATAACAACATCTTCATAATCATCGTCATCATCATCGTCGTCATCATGTTCTTAGGGTTCATGTGCTCTTATGCGGGCAATGAGACCAAAAAGGTTGCGTAAGTCCACAGTTCCTGGTCCTACTGCCCACACATCCCCCACGCACACTTACTCTAGCAAACACCCTGACATTGGGGCCGCGCATGCGCGCGCGCGCCCGCCCGCCCTTCTCCGCACTGCGCACACTTGTCACTTTGCTGTGCTCTGGTACTGTCTATGACTTCCGGTTGTTGGTCTTAAACGATACCTGTAAAACACGGTTGCCGAGCGTGTAGCCGTTCAGGCTCTGGATGGCCATCAGCGCCTCGTCATAGTTTGTCATCGTTACAAATCCGAATCCTTTACACTTTTGGGTCTGAAAATCGCGAATGACCTTAACACTCTGGACAGCTCCGAATGGTCCGAAGAGCTGCCATAGGACGTTCTCTTCTGTCTCGGGGGCAAGGTTGTAGACAAAGATGCACCAGCCGGCTCCGTTCAGTGCGTTACCAGTCAGCAGCGTGTTGGGCATCAGACCTCCTTCCAGGGGTGAGAATCTGCATAAACTGAAAAGTATACAGATTACTGTTGACGGGGCGGGTTTAACATTTTCTTGTGGGTGGTTGGGTGGTTGGGGGAGGCGGTGAAGGGGTACGCTGGGTGCGGGTTCAACATTTTCTGGTGGGTGGGAGTGGGAATGGGAGTGGGAGTGGTGCAGGTTTAACATTTTCTGGTGGGTGGGTGTAGGTGGAGTGGGAGTTCGGGGGAAGCTGGGTAATAACATTTTCTGGTGGGTGGGTGGGTGGGTGCGCGGGGAGCGGGTTTAACATTTCCTGGTGGGTGGGTGGGTGTGGTTGGGAGTTCGGAGTTTTTCTGGTGGGTGGTTGGTGGTGAGAGTGGGAGGGGTTCGGGGAAAGCTGGGTTAACATGTTCTGGTAGGTGGCGGCGCGCGGGGAGCGGGTTTAACAGTTTCTGGTGGTTGGGTGGGGGTGTGGGGAGGCCAGGCAGGGAGGTGTGTTGGGAGGGGGGGTGGAGTATGATGGAGGGAGGTGTTGGTGGTGGTAGCGTCGGTGGTGGTGGTGATGTGATGATGATGGTAACGGTGGTGGTAATGGTGGTTGTGATGATGATGATGTTGATGATGATGGTGGTGGCGATGGCGTGAGGGAGGGAGGGAATGGCGGGAGAGGGCGAATGAAGGGGTATGTCTGTGGTGGTGGTGGGGGGGATGGGGGACCAGGAAGTGGTCCGCATCGCAGGCTATATAACTTAGGAATCCACAAACTGCATGGAGAGAAATAAAGCCAGTCAAAAATTGCGCAAAAAAAAAAAACACGCAAAAGAAATGAGTCGAGGAAACCAAGAGATCATGTCAGCGGTCGGTGGATACATATTCTTAGGAAGTTAGTAATTAAGGCATGGGAACACGTTTTGGTGTATTTTCCCGTCAACACAATCAGCGACCCATCCATTGATCGAGATAGCCGCCGAATATGAGTTAGCATGGTGAAAGAAATGAATAGGTGACTTTTGGTAATTAGTTAGTATTTGCTTCTGAAATAAATATAAATATTTAATATTTCGTGTTTTGGAAAAAAATATTATTACATTTATGAATAAATGAACATGTATATTAGTTATTTAAAAAGACGTCGAATGTTATGCTGATTAGATGTTAGAAATGGGGGGTGGGGAGGGTGCGACACAGGACCAAAGCAATCTGAAATTTGAAACAATTAAACAAACAAATCAAATAAGCAGGAACTGAGTAAGGTACGTTAAGGGAGAACAGTATGTCCGAGAAGGTCAAATAAAACCATATAATACATGTGAGTTAATGAGACGGCGGAGAGACCTTGCTTGCCTTGCCACTGTGCCACAATCAGCCCTACACAGAAGGCCATACAAATCAGGCCACGGGGCGTCCTACAATGGCTTCCACTTTTGAAACATGTCACGTGTTTAAGTTCTTTTGTGTGTGTGAATTTTTATTTTTTTTACCATTTATTTTTCTTTTGTATTGTGTTGTGTTTGGGTGGTTTTAAGGTGTGTTTATTAAAAATATTAAATACATGGAAAATGCGTGCCTTCTGTGCTTTTTGTTGTTGTTATTCAACTACAGGACATGGCACTTTTGACATGCGCGGGGAGCCCTCTACCGGGTTACAACAGGTGCGTGGAGCATGTGGCGCTCGCCGGCTGTGCCATGTGTAGTGTGCAGTGTAAGGGTTAACAAACGCACAGCCACCACGCTACCCGCACACAAAGCACTGCACGGTGAGCAGCAGCACCAGCACCAGCACTACTAACTGACCTAAATCTGGGCTCCCATTGTTGAGCCGCTCAACCCCCCCCCCCCTACCTTCACTCCCCTAAAAAGGGTCCGACAGAGGGAGAGGTTGAGGGGTGAGAGGGGGCGTGGAGAGGTGGAGGTCGAGAGCGGGAGTGAGGGGGAAAATGGGAATGAGGGGGAGATGGTGAGTGGCAGTGAGAGTGCAGAGGGGGGAAAGGGGAGTGATGGAGGGAGAGGGAAGGGGGAGTGAGAGAGGAGGGGGAAAGGGGCGTGAGAGAGAGGAGGGTGAAGGGGGGGTGGATGGGGAAAAGGGGAGTGAGGGAGAGGAAGGGGGAAAAGGGAATGAGAGAGGTATGGGGGAAGGAGTGGGGAGGGAAGGGGAGTGGGAGAGGTGAAGGGGAGTGGGAGAGGGGAAGGGGAGTGAGGGAGAGGGGAAAAGGGGGAGTGATGGAGAGGAGGGGAAAAGGGGAGTGAGAGATATATGGGGGAAGGGGGAGTGGGGGAGGGAAGGGAAAAAAGGGGAGTGAGGGAGAGGAGGGGGAAAAGTGAGTGAGGGAGAGTAAGGGGGAAAATGGGAGTGAGGGAGAGGAAGGGGGAAAATGGGAGTGAGGGAGAGGAAGGGGGAAAAGGGGAGTGAGGGAGAGGAAGGGGGAAAATGGGAGTGAGGGCGAGGAGGGCGGAAAAGGGGAGTGAGGGAGAGGAGGGCGGAAAAGGGGAGTGAGGGAGAGGAGGGGATGTGGCAGGCAGTGTGAGGGGTGTGTGTGTGTGGGGGGACGGGGGGGGGTAGTAAGAGGGGTGGCAGTCAGCTAATTGGAGCGTGCCTGATGAATTAACCATTAGAGGTTTGTGGGCCAAATAATGGAAGCCTGCCGCCCGCAATCAACGCGCCGCCAAACAATCAACATTGGCCGCCCGTGCGCCATCAATGCTTAATGCCTACATCAGTTAGAGTGGGGGTGGGGGTGGGGGCTATGCGTGATGAGTGGAAGTGGGGTTGGGTAAAGGATACAGTCATATATTATAGACTTGGGCAAGGATGGCTGCAACAATTTTAAAGGGTGTGGGTTCAAAGGGGAGCGGGGGTAAACGGCCATTGTGTTTCAAAGCAGTTGTCAGTAAAAAAACGAAATTGTGGGTGAAATATATGGGTGGTAGTTGCAATAAGGTATGTGACTGAGTGGGAGGGGTGTGTGACAGTGTGCGATTGTGCGAGGGGTGTGTGAGAGGCTTAAGAGTGTATGAAGGATGTGAGTGAGTTTGAGTGTGTGAGTTTGAGTGTGTGCTAGTAATTTCTCTTGACATAATTCCACCTCACAGCGGATAGCTAAAGCTAAATCACTAGTGGCTAAAGCAGTGACAGGTAGAACCCTGGCTACGATACTGGATAGGGGTAAATATGGTAGTTCTCCCATCAAAAATAGAATGGATATGGGATGAGGGAACCCTGTACCTACATGCACACTTCGTAATCACTAACTGACGCTTCTAATTAAGCCTCAAATCCCTCAAACCTTGTTTCTCTCTTCTTTTTAAAAGAAGAGGAAATCAGACTTCTGGTAATTCTGTCAATGCTAAGCATGATATTATGAGAAAAAATAGCCCTATAGCCAAGAAACAAAAATTGGGAATCCGCTCAAAATTCGGAAATGTAACCCCCGAGACTAGCGGATTCTATTGTACAGAAAACACCCTAGCTTCTGCTTCTTCAGATTCTTATTTTCTCTTTCCACATCCCCACTTCCACCACGCTAGAACTAATCATTGAAGCGCACAATTACCCACAAATTCCAGGCCTATTCCGGAAACATGCATTCATAATTACCGGTGTGCGTGGACATGTCACTGCCATCTGCACAAGTCTTCCTCACATCACTCCTTCTCTCCCTCCCCCCCCCCCACCTTAACCTCCCACCTCAACCCCCATTTTAACCTCCCCGCCCCCGTTCCCTACCTCCTCGTTTCAAATCTTACTCCCTGCTGCTCCCTCTCCTCTTCTCCCCCTCCCCCGGAATTAACCTTTAGAGTCCCCCCCCCACTCGGAAATGGCCCCGGTGGCGCCGTGGCCGCCGACTGAGGTGTGTGTGGGGGTCACTGTGGGGCCCGGCGCGGGTCATGCAAGTTTTAACACGCTGCGAGACTCAAAGCAAGCATTCGGAGTGTACGCGCATATGGCGGGCGGACGCTGCTTTCAACCCTACCGGAAGCAGGAGCCACGTGACTTGTCACTTCCGACACGTGATGCGGACGCACCCTATCCACTGTTCCAAAGTTATGTTGAGATGCATCCACCTGTGGAACCTCTACCCATCCACCCCTCGCCGCGCCATCACTATTCCTTCTCCCCTCTCACACTCACCTGCCTGCTCCAAATGTCAAGTCCTCCCCCCTCTCCCCCATCTCAGCAAACTCTTAGGGCCGCCCCGCGGTGGGCTATCCAAGCGGCAACTTGCTGGTTTGCACAAACATCACCCACATAAGCTTATATTATATATAAGTATAGTCATTAAATTTGCATCCTGATATATTAAGGGTGGGCCATTTCTTTGGAAGTAAGTCTTCTATTTTCGCATAATTATGTGAGTGGAAGGATGTAAATGAGAGTGTGGAGTGGGGTACAAGAGGGCAGGGGATCCCTCACGTATTTATTATACCGCCTGTACCCGGGTTGCTCACCCTAATTCACAATTACACTCCGGGCCACTGAACAAGACGGTGCGGGTGAGTGCAAAGTCACCGCATGGTGGCGCCCGTGCCGGATAATGCTGTGTGGCAAGTGTAAACATTGGTTGGGGTTGGGGTTGGGGGCCTCTCCGTGTCTCACGCCCTCAGTCAAACAATAATAAAAGAGTCGGGTTAATAAGAAATGAGGTACATGTCAAACATATTATCATCGCAATGTACAAAATTTCATTTCTAACGTGCATGAGATTATAAATTACATCGTAACCAAAAATAATTTTATATACATTTTTTTCTTTTTTAAATGAAGAAATGTGCCAATTAATTGTAATAAGTTACTGTGGTTACTTAGCGCTAGCTAAATCAACTTAAAGCTACTCATTGTGAAAACTGCGCATGGTACAGATAAGGCTTCTTACAGTGGTAACAGTAAATAATACAGGTATGATCGCTTAATGACAATGAACTGAAAAGGCTCGTCAGTTTTTTTTTTTTAGACAACTTATTCACAAAACAGATATAGCTGTAGAACTGATCAAAACAAATCATATAATAACAATCAATGTGCGGTGATTTCAAAGCGGGCCAACAGCCTTAGGAAACTAAAGATGATGAAGATGAGCTGACAAATTAAAATGAATCATCGAAAGTAAGGTTGATATTTGTTACTATTTTTTTTTTGTTATAAAGAAATTTTGTTCTTAAATTTTAGCCAGAGGAGAACTTGAGTGTAAGGTTCATTTTCCATTGTAAAAAAAAGTGCTACTGCTCAAAAGCATGAATTTTATTTTACAGGCGGCCAACTACGTTTGGTAGTAATTTTACTAAGACAGTGTCAGTTTGCAATGCCCCCACCCGACTACACTACCAAGCACGGACACTTTTAGTATTATTAGTGAACCTATGAAAAAAAATTATTTTAAAATGCCAGAGGCAAAAGGTTTACAATTGTTCTTTTCCCCTTTCCTTTGTTCTCTTTTGCTTTGTCTTATTGTAAGTTATGGAACTGTGATCTTTGTTAATAGTGATGATACCTTTCTCCCGATAATTTGTGGAACTTTTACTGTACCTTGGAGAGGTTGGTGTGGTTTGAGTTTTATTACCATCAATACCCGTAGTGGTATACAAGTTGGTCCAGCGGTTTTGAACCCTACAAGAAAGTTGACCTCATGCACAACTCTTAAATTGGAACTGGTGACCATGTTAATGGCCACCAAAACATGCAAGCATAACAAGAGAAGTCAACAGGATAAAGGCCACAGCAAAAAATTGTTTCAAATCTCAACGTGTTGAAGATGATTGGTCAATGGGTTGGTTGGTTGTTTTTTTTTGTTTTTGTTTTTTTTTCCTTGGAAATTTTCTGTTCAGAACTAAAGATAACTAAAACTGAGAGCTGATGACGATTGCCCGCGTGGGGAGATAGATGCGTGATCAGACCACCCATGCAAATAAATCATCATTAAAAGTTCAATGACAAGCAACAAGCTATATCAACAAGAGGGCATGGTGCTACTACCGATCAAGGTTGTACACGCGAGAGAGAGTGTGGGGATGGTCACGAAATGAAGGTCCTGACTAGAAATGATGGCTTGGGCTTGTAGCCGTTGCAAGGCATACAACCTGACCTGGGTAGGTGGGCGGGCACGCCCACTAAGGCACTTAAATCACCAAATAAGGCCGTATGGTTTATTCATTATGGTATACATATGACTGATTAGAATAGGCTTTTACTGATACCTCTCGTGAGCTGTGGTGCTCGTATAGCCGCACCCCCGCATTGACCTGCTGGAAGAAATTTAAAACAGTTTTTTTGTTGTGGCCTTGTGCACAATTTTCCTTTTTTTCTTTGGCTATCTTTTTCACTTATGAAGTATATCTTACTTTTTTTCTTTTATAAAATAAATTTTCTTTTAAAGGAAAAAGCTTCGGTAATTAATTGTGCACTTTCAATCAATATATTACTCCTAACATAAGTCAAAGAACAAGGGCGATTCTTCTGCTCAACAAAATTATCTTTTTACATTACTTCTCCGCCTCTTGTGTATTTCTCATATATAGGTTTATTTTTCAACAACAAAATTAAAAACACGCACAAAAAAATCAACGTTATCATTAACGCGTGTTAGGCTTTGCTGCTGAATAGGGACCTACTTGTTAACACATCATGTATATTTGCAGGCACTCCTGCTCACGGACTGTACACTGTATGTCTGTACAGGGCGACAAGCTTTCACTACACCATGGACCTGGCTGTTTACACCGCTACACAAACTTCACCTGTCCGTACACAGGTGGCGCCACCCTTGTCACAGCGGACACGCTGGGGGATACCCACAGAACATATCCGAACCCACTCATTTGAATCCCATTCCGAATATTAAAAGTACCTCGGTTTCTTTCTGAAATGAATTTTGCTTAAATCATGAAATAATTTCGTTATAGATGTTTATTTGGCTAGACAAATTGCACTTTCCTAGGTTCCAAGTTATAACGTCCAGCATTGACCGGTGTTGCGGTTTCCGAGGCACACCAGTTTGCCAGAGACGCATCAAAATCGAACAGCATCGTCACTAAGCTTATAAATTTAATATAATGTTTTTGGTAAAGATGTTTTCTATATGTGTACCAAACGATTTGTTTCTAGGTGGTGTGAGTTTAGAGATATTTGACCTTTTCTCTATTTTCTGTATGAACATTGCTCACGACCATTGACAATGCCTTGAGTTTGACAGTACGCGCAGTGCAAAACATTAGTTTTATTCAAAATTAATAGAAATCCAGAACCCCAACCTTATCAATTTAATAGTCTTTTTGGTAAACATGTTTTTTATATGTAATCAATTTAATAGTCTTTTTGGTAAACATGTTTTTTATATGTGTACCAAGCAATTTCTTTCTAGGTGGTGTAATTTGAGAGATATTTGACTTTTTCTGTATGAAGATTTGCTCACGGCCGTTGACAATGCATTTGAATGGATGTGTCCCTGGCAAACTGGTGTGCCTCGGAAACCGCAACACCCGGATGGTATTTTAACAGCAACAATAGAGCCACCTCTAATTCTCTCGCAGCATTACCTTCGATGAAACAGTGTGATTTCTTTTTCTTTTTTTTTTCCTTCTTACAATGAAACAGGGTGATTTCTCTCTTTTTGTTGTTGTTAAATGTTACTAATCGTAGTACAGGGATGAAAGTGATCTCCGGGGGAAAAAATCGGAAATTCTCCCAAGGGTTTAGCACTGTCAGGGAATCGCGGAAAATTTCCGGAAGTGAGGTTTCATATATATTGGTATACGCTGATAATGCTGCGTCGTTTGAAGCAGGTATGGTAGTAGTACACGCTGATAGTGCTAGTGTTTTGAGCATTTATTAGTGGTATACGCTGATAGTGCTGCGGCGTCTCACCACATATTAGTATAGATCTACACTGATGCTGATGCGGAATTGAAAAATCCCGGAAATCCGCGGAATCGCGGAGATCTTTCATCCCTGGTAGTATCTCCCCACCCCCTCCCACTGCCCCTTCCCAAGTCATTCTTAATAATAATTCTTTTAAATTGAGAGGAAAAACTGGTGAAGCAGCCAAGTCAAAAGCATGACAACAGTTAAAGCTACAGACTCCTAGACCGAAACATAGCTCAACTGGCCTGAGGCGCCGGCTGGGCCGCTGTGGGCTGGGTCCGGGCCGGCCTGGTTATCGTATTGGGACTGCCGAGTTGTGGAGCAGTCATTGCAAGACCTGAAAGCCTGGTCCGAGATGGGGGCGCGCCTTCTGGCAACACTTTGCATGCAAATTCATTTCAACTTTGGTTCCTATAAACAGCAATGATGTTCTGAAAGTTGGTAGTTAAAAAAAAAAAGTGGAATCAATTTTGTTTCATTTTTAACATCTTACACACCGAAAAATATTTCATGGGAAGGGTTTCGGGATTGATTTCCTTTGGAATTTTTGTTCGTACAGGGTGGGTTCTTTGGGGTTTTTCTTTTTCTTTAGCGAGCCATGTCCCAGCAAGGCTTTGTAACCATGCCAGAAAAACGCATATTCTATTCACATTTTATTTTTTTCAGTTTTCTTTTCTTTTTCCTTTCTAAATTTAATGTGTAAATTACATCTGACGACATCCATCATCTTGGGGTGGGTTTCTTTTCTATGATCTTAAATTTTTTTTTTTAGCACAATGCTAGAACAGACAAATCTATATCAACCACACGGTGTTAGGTCTAAAACGGTTTGGAGATGGAAATGCATATCATCATATGATATATTCACTTCCATCGTGTGGGGAGGAGAGGTGGTAAGGGTTACATTTTCCTCTTCTCTTTTTGTCCCCACTTTTTTTTGCAATTACAGACTAATTACATCTATAAATAACCTAAACCAGATATGGACGCTGGTTGGGTTGGGTTTTTTATTTTATATAAATACGATAGGGAGAAAATAAATCCTCAATTTAAGCATTCCAAAAGTGCCTAAATGACCCACGGGCAGGCATTTTTCTGGCATTGTGGGTTAGTAGGCTGGTCATTGGGAACAATGACCTACCTGTAACGAGTGGCTGGGTGGTGGATTGGGCCCACGAACCTCCGAGCATGTGACAGGTACGGCGCCATGGCGGCGATCGGCAGCGCGTTCTTGTTGGAGCTCGGCGAGTTGGCGAACTTGACTGTGATGGGTTCGGCGGCTCCTTCGGGGATGGTGCCATTGAGCTGCTTGATAGCACGCTCGGCCTCCTGGCGCTGGTCGAAGCGTATGAATCCTACCCCTTTGGACAGGCCTGGAAGAGCAGCGGGACCGAGTCAGCACCGGGCATGCGCACACCTGTAGTTCCGCCGCGCGCCGCCTGGCGCCGCCCCGCCCGGACCCGGCGGAGGAGCGCGGCCGGGCCGCGGCGGGAGGAGACGCGGGCGGAGACGCGCCCAGAGCAGGGGTGTTGTTCACACACATGCGCATTAGTAGAAAAACAACCACTTTAAGGCCCGGCAAAGTTAAATGTGACCTCGCACACTAGAATCATTTTGCTGGACACTTCTTACACAAAGAATTTTCTTTAATAATTGCATTTACTCGCTATATATATATATATATAATATATCAATTCTTTGTGCGTTATTAGATAAGGTTGTTTTTGTTTGTTTGTTGTCGTTTAAAGATTTAACATTTACAGTACAGATGCATTACTGGATGGCTAATAATTAGATTTTTAATTTCTTTTAAATAAATAAATTGTCCAGATTTGATTTAGAACAAGCTTTTTGGGGGTAATTATATTACTTTTTTCTGACATTCACATGACAATCAATTGTGTCGAGCAACTCTCAAAACCAATCATGTACAGAGATAGCCGTAAACCAGTGGTGTCTGCTGAGTGGTGTTAGTTGCTACTGCCCTGAGGAGCACCAGAGGATGGGTTATGCATGTCTAATCTAGATAAGTAGGAAAAGTGTGTTTATGCTCATCTCAGCCTCAACTAAAATCCTCTATACATCTGCGTACTCCTGGGTTATTCCCTTGGTGGTGGTGAAGGTTCTATGCCACTTCCCAGTCTTTGATGTTTTGGGGGGGTTTTAAAAGAAAAAAAGATTAAAGAAGCAATTACGTGCATATAGATCAGGGAGTTGAGAAACTAGGCTCAAGGTTAGGATGGAATCTACACCGCTAGTATGCCTACTCACCTGTCTCTAACCAACCTTGGCTCTCCTAGTCTTTTACTAAGTCTCCTGAATGTGAATGTCCCACTCTGATACGCCTTAATTATTTCTTTTAGGTAGGTGCACTAATCGATCCCTTTCCTGGCCGACCTGCTGCCTGACCGTGCAGTGTATTCAGTACATGCAGGGTGGGTAGGCCCCGTGCCCTATAGACTAGTCCCTGGTGCTGCAGAGTGGCCACCCATCTGTTCTACCAGACATGGCTGGTAAGTGTAAGATGCCTCGGTACCTTACCAGTAGCTCATCATGATCCATCAACACCTCACCTCCCATCACAAATGCTCTAGATAATCAGCTATCTTAGTTGCACCACTCCCCACCTATCCTCGTTAACCCCCCCCCCCCCACCAGCGCCCTCTACAGATTCACCGAGCATCACTACATACTACTTTGAATACGATTTTTGCTTCTTGTTCCAGCACCCTTTACCTTATTTGGGGAGGTTAGGAGTGTGCCGGTCAGTAAGTGCACACTACAGAGATTTAATTTTAGTTTGGTTCTTTTAAAGCAAAAGTCGGTTCTAACTGGAACGGAGATGACTGGGTGAGAACAATCAGAAATGATCAACCCTTCGCTCGAGTCAATGACTGAAAAAGGACTACCACCACCACCAAATCTGACCACATCCATCCTATATACCAGATATTATTTCAAGTTTCCGTCACCACCTCAACAACTCGGATTCACACAGGAGCATAAGGTTTTGTTAGAAAGGATAAAATCAAGAGAGAAATAATAACTGTTTACCAGCAACCGAAGAATCTGAAAGGAAACAGAACAATAATGAATTTCAGCCGATAAAACAACCCACTCAGAATAAAAACGCAAATAATAATTTTAATTAAGAGTGCTCCTGCAATTTTTGCCCTGCACAATATACGGGTTTAAATTAATTTAGCTGCAAAATTTGGAATTAAATCCAGTTTTTTTTGCTTAGTTTTTTTTTAATCTATCAAAATTCAATACGGCTCAAAAATCAAAAATGCCTTTTCTAACCTCTTTTTTGTTGTTGACATGCGTGCCTTTTTCTATTTGAAGTATATATTGTATTTATTTAATCAGCAATGGCAGTGTCCAGAATGGTTAAGTGTATAACTGTTCATGTTGCGAGTGGCACTAGGGCTGTCGCAATGAATGCGGCAGGCTATGCAGAAAGGATGCAAATAATTTATGTTTGTTTGGTGTTGGGGAGGCTTTCAACGATTGGCGCTGCTTACACGGGACTCGTAAATAACTGGCTGCCACCACCACCACTACCCACCCCTGGGAAATCTCACGGCTCAACATATACGCTCAATAACCTCGCTGCAAATGTGCTCTCTGACAGCACGTGTTGGAGGGGAAACGCGGGGGGGGGGGGTACGAAGGGTGTGTTGGGAGTTCGTGAGGAGAGGGAGGAGAGGGAGGAGAGAGATGGGAAGTGGAAGGGGAGGGAGAAGTGGAAGGGGGAAGGGGAGCGGGAAGTGGAAGGGGGAAGGGGAGCGGGAAGTGGAAGGGGCAAGGGGGAGGGAGAAGGGATACGAGTTTTATGGAGTGTTGGTGTGGGGGTAGCAGACTGACCCACTATGTGTCCACCACTGCACTGGACACATGTTGTGTGTGGGGTGTGGGGTGTGGAGGACGGAAGGGGGGGGGGGGAGAGACAGATACCTGCATAATATATATGTCCACCACTGCATTGGAAACATGAGGACTTTTCTACCTTACATTAGCAACAATATCTGAAGTATTCTACTGCAGGTTCTGTTTAATATATATTTTTTAATTTTAAATCGAACTGCTGACTTTAATTACGATTCCATTTTATTTTTGCAGAATGAATACAGCCGAGCAGACAAATGAGGTCGACGAGAATGGCTTGCTAATTAATTCGCACAGAAAGTGACATCGATGTCGTTTTTTTCGGACGTTGCTTAACGATAATCAGGCGCTGTTTAGGGTGGAAATAGCGGAGGGGGGGGGGGGGATCTGAGTAGGGGGGGGGACCGAGAGACAGTCTTTGGGTGTTTATGGGTAGGGGTAATCAGTGGCGAGAGTAGTGACTTGGGTTGGGGTTGTTCATATTTGGGGTTGGGGAGTTACAGAACCTTCAGCTCGGCCTCTAAGTTCTATGCCCCCTCCCCCCACTATCGGGACTCCCCAGTCTCCCGCCATTTCTTAATAACCGCAACGCACTTGTAAGCTGCACACCTCGAAGGCCTTGTAATTCTCCCGGTCGAGGTTTCTCAGGGGGAGCTGTACATCGCCCGGTCGAAGGGCATGTGTATAGGGATGGAGCGGCTGGTAATAGGGCATGGTGGGATGTGCATAGGGATGGAGCGGCTGGTAATAGGGTGTGGTGGGGTATGTGCATAGGGATGGAGCGGCTGGTAATAGGGCGTGGTGGGGTATGTGTATAGGGGTGGAGCGGCTGGTAATAGGGCATGGTGGGTTTGTGCATAGGGATGGAGCGGCTGGTAATAGGGCGTGGTGGGGTATGTGTATAGGGGTGGAGTGGCTAGTAATAGGGCATGGTGGGGTATGTGTATAGGGGTGGAGCGGCTGGTAATATGGTGTGGTGGGGTGATGCTATAATGAAGTCTAACTCACTTGATAAGAAATTAGGCGAGAGTGAAACGTTGAAATAAAAAAAGTTAGTTTTATTTAACAACGCCTCTAGAGCACATTGATTTTTATCATCGGCTATTGGACGTAAAATATATGGTCGTTCTGACATTTCTTTGGAGGAAACCAGCTGCCGCCACCTAGGCTACTCTTTCTGATAAGCAGCAAGGGGTCTTTTATATGCACTTTCCCGCAGACAGGACAGCACATACCACAGCCTTTGATGAACCAGTTGTGGACCACTGGTTGGAACGGAAAATAGCCCAAACTGCAAAGATGTTCACTGAGCAGGATCGATCAGATGACCGAAACCTTCACAGGTGGACACTCTACTGTCTGAGCTACGTACCGCTCCCTACGGTAAAATCAGGTATGTTTCTGTTGAAGGCTGTGTGTGTGTTGGGAGGGGGGGAGGTGAAGAGGTGAGGTGGAGTCGGGTTAGGAAGTATCTGTCTGTTTCCGGGGTGATTGGGGCTAAGAATGTTGAGTAAGTGGATGTTGGGGTGAGAAAGGTGGGGAAAGTAGATATGGGGGGTGAGGAAGGTGAGAAAGTAGTTACGAGGGTGAGGACGGTGTGAAAGTAGACGAGGGGTTGAGCAAGGTGAGTGAGTGGGGGCGAAAAGTGGTCGTGTGGGGTCTTAGATAAGTGGACCGGTGTGGAGTGAGAATGGCGTGCGAGTGGGATTTAAAAAGGTTGGCGACTGGGATTGGAAAAGGTTGGCGACTGGGATTGGAAAAGGTTGGCGACTGGGGGTGAAAAATGTTAGCAAACAGGCGCACTAGTTAAGATGAACGTGAGAAAATGTGGATGGGTCTGACTTAAGACAGAGGTGCTATGCCTAAAGGGGGAGTGTGGGTGGTGGGTGCTGTGGAAAATGTGACAATGTCCCATTATAGTAGCACCACTGCCTGTACTACCTCCCCCTACCCCCGCCCCCACCCTCTCACCCACGGTCACTCCAGTGTCTGGCGTGGATTTAGGCTGATTGGAATAACCCCGGGGTTACATTAGATAGCAGGCAGGCCGCCAGTGCGGAACACATAATCCAGACACATATAGCAGCCCACCGCAGCACCAACGACAACTGTCGTTTATTAACGGGACGGCGGATCAATGGACCCTTACCGCCAGCAGGGTCGGTAGTCGGGCGACTGGGTGAAAGGGTGTGTGTGTGTGTGGTGGGGGGGGGGGGGGGGGGGGGGGGGGGGGGGTTAGGGTAGGTGTACCAGGGGGTAACAGGGCAGGGTTGCCAACATTGTTAAATGAAAAATATGGTAGATCTTAAGGTTATTATATTGGAGGGCTCTGGGGGTAGGGGCCTACTCCCTGATTGAAATATTAAAATGTTAAGATTCTCTGTGGTGCATTTTGGACACAATAATCCATAATGAAAAAAAACGGAAGATCGGTGTAAGGTGATGATGGGGACATAAAATATTGTACATCTTACGGTATAACTGTAAGGGTTGGCGACCCTGACAGGGTAGGAAGTAGTAGTGGTTGGTTGGTGGGTGGTGGTGGTGGTGGTGCAGAAGGAAGGAGTAAGTGGTGAGTGGTGGCAGTGGCGGAAGGAGTAAATAAGTCAGGTTTGTGCCAGAGGGAACTATTTATGGCGCGATGGGAGTTGCGGATTGTCGCAGCGACATAGCAGAGAAACTACTACAGAATATTATTTATATTTCAGCTGTTTAGCCCGCCTTTAAACAAAAAAATATTGAAACGGAAGGAACAAAATAAAAAGTGACCCAAAATGAAAAGAGCTGGCGCTGTGAGAATTTCCCCTAAGTCTAGCACCACACTACGACTACCACCAGTGGCAACCACCCATCAGCAGGGATGGGATTCTTTATATTTATATATTTTGTAATCCTATTATTTCTTTTAATTGAATTGTATACATATACACTGTGTTGACTATCCTAGCCTCTCTCCCTCCCCCCCCCCCCCCGCCCCTTCACAAGAATATTACCGACACGGTGGTAGCGCGGCCCGCCCACCATCTGCTCGCCGCGAACCACCAACGACGCCACCATCTGCTGCAGCAGCCGCAGCAGCAGAAACAGCAGCAGGGCGGCGAGGTGGCGTCATGGGGCGCCAGGCATCAACTGGGCCACAGCCAGCCACACGCAAGCAGCAAGACACCACTGGATCACCCAGCGTCACCACTTTAATTACTGTTAACCAGAGCGAGGACCGAAACAAATTGTGTAGCATGGCCCTTTTTTTGTTGTCGATTTTAAAGTTAGGTATGGATGTACATATATATATATATTTCTTTTAAATATATAAATATTATTATTAAAAGAAAAAGGCCACACTCTGTAGGTTGACATTACACATTGTACACGGAGAGGTCGAGATGCCCTACCCGGGCGGGCGGCCCGCTCCATGGTGGGCTGGGCCGGTCACCACACAGTGACCGGGCCGGGAGGGGGGGGGGGCCGTGCAGGGAACAGACCGCCCGCCCGCCACATATTCACATAACACCGAATGATCATGGCAGCCTCTGGCAAGCCTCAAAATGCCCCGACTACTCAGCTCTCGCCAATTTTATTAATTTTTTTTTATTAAAGTCGTTATTGGTTTTTTTAAACAACTTGGACACAGAATCCCCGGTGGAAATGGCAGCAGTGTTTTAATATAAATATATATATATGTATATAAATATATATGTATGTATATACATGTAAATATAAATATAAATATTAGCCAATAGGCTTACAGTTGAGGACACAGGAGCACCTACCATTACAGCTGGCTTTATTAGAAGCAACTGAACGCTTATGCATGACTACTCTTCACGTACATCTATTTAATAAATATAAAAAACAACTGGCCCTATTATCGCCAGCAGCAAAGCTCTCAAAACGAGGTTACTGACGCATAGCTGCCTCATCGCCCAAGCGTACCCACCTGTCATATATAGGGCGGCAGCACATAACTCTCAACACCCTGTGGCTTCTAGCAATCACTCCTTCATTAATGCTAAGATAATTTTATGAATTCTAACCACTAATGGCTTAGTTACATTTTTAATTGCTAAGCATAGTTTATATTATCTGTATTTACTTCTTTTTTTATATATTTAAATGTACTATATTCTAGCCGTGACCGACACTGAACGTGAGCTTAGCATGCGAACGCTTAATAGCATTACTCTATTTAGGGATTTAGTTCTAGATACTAGTAGAGCCTCGGATTAAAATACTTTTTTAAAGAGTGAACAAAAATAACACCCAAAAAGAACCAGCGTAGTTCCACTGGATTACTACCACGCCCTGCTAGTACTAACTAAAGCAACCGGCGCTGTTCTGTGATGAACTACAAATTACCTCGTCACGGCAGTGCTCTGGTCTATTCTAATCGCATGTCTGGATGCGGTTCCTTTTTTATTTTTTTTAATATAAATTCTTTTCTTTCTCTTTGATTTCTAATCGCATGTCTCGATGAGTTTCCTTTTTTTTCCCCTTAAAAATAAAAATTCTTTTCTTTCTATTATGTAAATTTGTGTTAAATGATGGTGGGGGAAATGCATAAGCTGTGAGGGAGCAGCAGCCACATGTTATCTAGCTGTGTGAATGCAGTCAGTTAGTTAGCGGAAACCTGGGCACTAATGATGGCAACGCGCCCAGTGTAGCCCAGCCCAGCCCAGCAGGGATGCAACATTCCCCTCCCTCCCTCCCTCCTTGCCTGTCCAGATGCCGATAAATCCGGCACTTGTCATTAGAGTTAATCAGGGCAGCGTGCCGGGAGAGGGCGCCACCACCGAGCAGCTCTAGTCGACCTGCTCAGTCACTCTCAGCGGCAGGTGAAAGCAATCAAGCAAGTCACAAGCCCCCCCCCCCCCCCCCCCACCCCGTATCCCCTCATCATGATCACCCTAGTGCCTCGCTCCATCCTTTTACTTAATACATTTCACAGCGGGGGGAAACACTCTGAAGCTCCTTATTGCATTCGGCATTATTACAACTAGGCAACCAATTCCGACGACAACCATGCATGCTATGTAATCAATCCCCTCTGTCCGGATCGAAATGGACAAGAGAATAAATTAACTTTTTTTTTTTTTTTTAAATGAAGCGAGAGAAAAAATATTGAAATATATAAAAAATATAATTACTTTTAGAACCACTAAAATCAAACAATAATTGGTTAGCTCCACTGAAAATAGTCTTCATGGAAATTTGTGTCCTTAATTGTATTTGCAAACTCAAATAAATAAATATGGTTAAGAAACTAAATTAATTAATTAAAAAAAGCATATTTCAAATAATAGCTGACGCTGTGCTACGGTTGCTTTCCGTGTTACTTCTGTTAATTCAAGGAGTGATTCTTACTCATGACTAAGACTTTGGCATTGGCAAACTAGAATATGCCGCCTGTATCTAATGGGGCCTCGTTTTGGTGTGCCTAGTGATAATTCAAAAATATTACAATCCCAATCTGCTAGCCTAACCACCCCTTGACAAGCCAGTGAATCTGGAAAACCCCAAACAAATTAGGTCATATAAATAATGCTTAACTTAATACTGCTTCTGCTGCCATGTCCATGTTTTTGTGTGTTTAGCCTAATGTCATTTAAATTTTGTTGTCTTACTTAGTAGATCGAGATCAGTCTTTTTAGATTGGTTCACATGTTTTGACACATGTATCTTTCACATCAATACCGACACAATTTTACTACATTTATCAGTCCAGAATGCAGCTAAATGAAACTAAGGTACGAGAACTAGGACACCAAATTTAAACACAAGAGTCACAACAGTTGCTGCGAACGTCTTTCCATCATGAGGAAACTATATAGAACTGAGAAAATTGGAACTGTTTCTGAACATAACGGTTAGGTCTACAGAAGCACTAAGCACAGAGACAGAAAGCGTTTTCTCTGTCAACTAGCCGTGGAATTAAACAATGAGGAATACCAACATGCAACTGTTAATTTCATAACTGCTTTAAAAAAGCGCTTAGCAAAGGAAGGCGTATCGAAATATACCACTGAACGGACGGAATTGCCATTTGCCCTCTGGCCACAAGTTCAGCTTTTTTTGTGTCTAATTTTCGTTTTTTTCTTTCTTTTTAAATACAAAGATTTATTAAATATTAATTTAACTCAAGCTTATTTTCACACTTTCTAGTTTGGACTTGGCTTAAAATAAATAATTAGGACAGCGGTTTCAGGCAACTGCAGATCTGTCTTTTGATCGCTCTCGTGCCTGTGATAGTGCCCCAGGTTTCCTTCCTACTGGTTTAAGTTTGCAAGCCCTTGCTTCCCTGACGGCCTCAATATGCTAGGACATAAAACCATGCCTATAAAGATTCGAGTAGCCAGTGCATATGACAATTCTGCAGAACAAAAAAAAGCGAGGACGAGTCAGGAGGCAGTGACTCTACCAACCTGTTGTGTTATCATAGAGAATTCTAGATGTGATTATCCTGCCACAGGGTGCAAAAAGCTGCTCCAATTCCATCTGGGTCATATTCTTGGCCAACCCACATATATACAAATTTGCTCCCTTTATACTCTCACTACTTGGTCGGGCGTAAGATACCTAAGGAAAGGACAGGATCGGGGATAAGTACGAGAAAGCCAGCATCATTCATGTATGTGTGTAATATGTCTGACAGTCAGGTCATAGTAGCAAGTAAGTAGTTGTGGTGGTAGCGTAGGGGCTCGCACCACCTAGGGTCATCCATCACCTTAGCTCCAGCCCACACCATGCACCTCGGCCCCACGTCACCATCGTCATCATGGCTCACGCTCGTCCATCACACCCACACCAAAACAAGCCCCGTCCGCGGCACACATTTCTTCTTTTATCAGCATCTGCTTCCAAGTTGCCATCACCATTTATTAAGGTTTTTTTGTAATAGTTATATTTATTATTAATTCAAATATAAACATTTTTTTAAACTTCACTTCACCCCCACTCCCACTCCCCTTCCATTCCCCTAGCCGACCCAAGCCTGAAATTCTATTATCGTCCCCCGATTCCCTGCTTTCGATATTTCCATTAATTTCATTTCCCCCTTTCTCAGGGTAAAAAAAAAAAGGAACAAATTTATTAGATTTATTTTCGGTTCGATACCAATTTCCCGATTTAAACAAACCCCTCCGCTTTAGGCCTCCCTTCCCTCCTATTCCCCTCCCCTGTCCCAGTCCAGACTTTCGCCATATTGGGGCTATTGAACTTATTTGGTGTTTGGCATGGTTTAAAAAATAATAATAATAATAATAACCGCGCGACTTGAGCACACTTTCTTTGTGTGACTACCGCTTTAAAACGAGGCTCGGTGGTACTGGAGGTGGCTGGTTTGGGTAGGGCTGTATAAAAATTGTAGTAGCAATGCCTACCAGTACTGTGGTCACAAAGAATTCTGGAGTTTATTATTGTGCCACTTGAGGCAAACATATTTTCCAGTTGAGGTTGTGTCATGGATTTTGGCAGCCCACTTATGTACAGGTTTGCACCCTTTATGCTTTCACTGCTGGGTCGTGCATACGATACCTACAAACACAAGTACAACCAAAACATTTAAAACAATCAAGGGACAGCACAGCTACCAAAAGGAAAACTACAAGTTTGAAAGGAGTGAATCATTATATCAGTAGACCCTAGAATGGGCAAATCGATATGGAATATATTAATTCTTAAGTGTAAAAAAAATAATATATATTTTTAAAAAGTAATTAAAAAGTGTAGTGCGATTTAAAACGGCTTCATGCTGCGTAAAGAGAAAAATGTCAATAATACATAGCCGAGGCAGATCCGAGGTGGGTGGTGCAACACTGTGTGCTATTAATAGAACAGGACTGGCGCACTGTGTGCTATTAATAGAACAGATCTGGCATCTTTAGCTGTACTTAGTATCCGCCAGTAATATCAGCAGTTAGAAATGGCCGTTAGCGCGCCGACGCTCTTACCGGGGACGAGTGATTTACACATCGTTACCATTATTGTAATTGCTATTATCACCACCAGGGGGCAGGCACCGAACCGACCCGGATCACGCCTGCAGGGCTAATCACAGACAAACAGAAGGGAGGCGCTACTCGGCTATGAGAACGCCGGCACATTGTGGCCGACGCCAGGCAGGGTTCTTGTGTCTGTATCGGAGGAACAGGAATTGTCTATGTACACACAGGGTCCCGCCCACGTGACCACTGTCATATTCATTAGCCACCGCCAGGTGGCCGCCTGTCTGGCACCCACAAACCCACACCTACACCCCACCTGGTCTCATTCAATTTGAACCATCATACGTACGACTGCGGCACTGCTTTTATAGCTTGGGTGGTGTCAATGTCCGTGCGGACATGGTTAAATTAATAACATTAAATCCTTTATTATTCAAAACAAAAACAACAACAAATTGGGAAATTTAAGTTTGCATAACGTACAAAATGTTTACTTGTGCCGACAATGCCCACAATACACCAAACAGCCCCACTGACGCATATCCACCCAATTTAGTGTTACTGTATTTGGGAAGTCGGGGAAATAATTAGCAAGCGAATGAATCGAAACGATGCCGAAAACGTTAGACGCCCTAAAATGGTACTTTTCTTTTCGTTTTTCTTTTTGTTTGTAGGCAAGGATTCAAGTTGAAAAATGCTGGCATCTTCCCCCATTACATTGAGTCAGACAAGCAATACAAACGGGAATCAATATTTGGTCATAATTAAATCATCCTGTTCCTCACGAGACTAGACACACAAGATGAGCGACAGAAATGAAAATTGCAACCAAAAAAATAATCAAAATAATCTGTCATTTCGTCCTCACACACGCTTCCCCCTAACGACAGTAGTAGAGACTAAGTTGTTGATTTAAACAGTCATTCTTAGAGTGGATTATCACCTCAATCCAAATGGGCCATTGTGCACCTTACTAGAGGCTTTATTATAATAATTACTGCCACTACGCCAAAGAACATCAAAAATGCAATTATTTGTTGCACTCATTGACACACTTTCTCTCCTTTTTCACAAAGTTGTGGGGTGAAACCAGGTCGTAAAATAATTTCAAAAACACAAAATACTGCAAAATTTAAAGGTGTTGGGGGGGGGGGGGGGGGGAAAGAGTAATATGACCATATGGCCCCCAAACACCAGTAAATGGTGCCCGGAAACCATCAAGTAGTATAGGACATGTCCATTTAGGACTGGCCATAATAACGCAGTAGTATGGGACATATCGGTTTGTCGACACCAATTTATGAACGGCTGACATTATAACAATAAAAGTTAAACCGCCAGGAATGGTACCCTTACATTGACCAATGGTTGGCAAGTAAATATTTGAGTGAAAATGGGGGACGGGGAGAGAGGGTCAGCTGTTTGGGCTGTGAGTGTGCGTGTGCGCGTGTGTGTGTGTATAGCCAGGTTATCTCCAGCACCTGCCTGCTTGCCACTGTTACCGGCGCTGGATGCCAGGTGGCCATGTGACCATGCGCTATTTATAGCCACTTCCGGTAGCGTTTCAGACGCCGACTCGTTTCAGGCGTACCTGTTTCGGTGCAGCCACCTTTGTAGGCAGTCGATTTCTGGGTCACCTGTCATTACATAGGAAACTGGCTGCTCGGACTGACACCATAGAGGTCAAGAGGTTTTCAATTCAGGTCAAGCTAAATACGCCAAGGATGTCTCGGTGTCAATCTAGGTTAAAGTATCATCTATCTGTGGTTTACTTTGTGTACATTACATTGCATTAATGTGGGTCATACACCGCCTGGAAACGCGGATATCTTGACATTGCTTTAATGTGGGTCATACACCGCCTGGAAAAAGCGGATATATCTTACATTGCTTTAATGTGGGTCATACACCGCCTGGAAAAAGCGGATATCATCGGTTGCTATGTATCTACAAGGCAGCAGCTGTCGGAGATAAGGCCGAGTAGCCGCGTCATATGCTTGTTATCTACACTGGCAGTGACAGATCACTAAATCATAGCCGGGTATTTAACGTGTAGCTATTTACCAAGTCAGTAGGTCAGAGACGAATGGGTACTAGTTGTGAACAATGTTCCATTTCCATTATTCTTTCGATGTGAATAAAATATGTAAATCTGAATAGGAGCGATCTCCCGTCTTTTCCTTTTATTCTATTTTAATTCCTCTTAGTTTCTCAAAAATGTTTGGTTGTTTAAAAATATAAAAAATGTCATCTTCCATTTTAATGAAAAGATAAGAAAGATGAAGAATAACAGTAGTTTTAAAGGGAACAATCTGAGGTGAGTGAATCTTCATTGTGATATATCGGTACCCTTAGACTAGGGACCGCCTGCTAACAGCTATGTACCGTGTGTATGGGATATTCATGACCCATCACTGTAATGTCGATACCGTGAGACTGGGGACTAACAGGTATACACCCTTGTGTACAGGATATTAATGTGGCTCCACACCTCACAAGGTGATGACTGTCGTACAGAAAGGTCACACTAAACCTGCACTCACCCGCCCACACCCACCATCAGACTAACCCGTGTGTGCTGCTGAGTCGGCGCAGTGTGCGCGCCAGTGGTTGGTTGGTTGTTGGAGTTTTACACCCTCGCCACATCTAAGATCATATCAGGACGGGTACTGTCTAGTGACAGTACACACTCATGGCAACTTACTAGTGCTGCACCACTGGGAAATCAACCCACCAGCACCATGGCCCAATATCCAACTCAGTCACATTATCCTGACACTGAGCTAACCAGTCCTTGCCCTATCCTATTAATGTTGAGCGCCAAGCTAGGGAGCGAGAAGTATCAATTTTGTAAGTCATTGGTTTGACTCGACCGGGAATCGAACTCGCGTTCTTCCCCACTGGAAGCCTGCGCTCTACCGATTCGGTCACCGCGCCCGTTGCGTGCCAGTGGACACCATGCTGGTGGTGGTGGTGGTGGTGATGCCGAAGACTTAATCACTTGCAGGCAGTCAGGCCCACCAGTAGTGAGTCAGGCAGCCACACACGGCCAGTCATCACCTGCGCAGATGTGGGCTGGACATAAACAATGCATGCGCACGGGCCGTTGTTATGTACGCACTAAGGGGGGTGGGGGAAGGGGGGGGGGGGCTGGCCACCCCCATCTGAGCCCGGAATTACACCTGCACAAAGGTAATCCTGACCACCACCATTTGAAAACAAATAAGCTTAAAGCAAAAGTTGGCAAGTATAACTAATTAGAAGCCCACCCCCCACTCCTCCACCAAAATATATATTGAAAATAAGAATAGGGAATTGGGGACAAGTTGATTTCAATCTAATCAACTGGGTATTTTGTAATAGTTAAAAACAAAATTGTACGAAGGAACTGAATGAAAGTAGCAAAATAGAACGGAGTTAATTGAAAATGGGTATTAAAGAGATGCAATAGTGTTGGTTCAGTGGACTGTCAAATATGACGATAACCTATAGATAGACCTGGTGTCACCCCGCAATACCTTATAATGCGCATTCAGTCACCATAAGTAGAATCATAGTCATCAACATGATTAAGAGTCGGTGTTGTCATCAATAGGACATAGTTCTAGTCAATCATACGAGAATATAACTCAAGCCTCACACACAAGTCTAAATCTACCATTAGTGACCACAAGAAAACTGTGTTATGTAAAGGCGAGAAATAGACCCTTTCTTTGGTGTTAGTGCTTAATGATAGTAACAAGCTTAACTGCTAACATAAAGGAACACTATACAATTTAGGATAAGATAATAACTTAACTTACATATATGATTCATACTTAAAATATTGGTGATCGACATAGGTATTGTACTGTTTACTAGTAATAATAGCATAGCATTCACTTATCGACTACAATACCCTTCATTGAACACGCTATAAATAGATCTATATGTGTGTAAAGTTAACAAGGCTTAAATTGCATAGGAATTCCTAAGAAAACAGGATACAATTATAAAGCATGCGAATTGATAATAAATGGCCCAGAATCGTGATCATCTAACAAAAGTTGTCAACATGTGATGAATAAATTATCAAATGGGATTTTCTCACTAGATATATAACTATTTACGATTATGCGCTTAAAAGATAGATACAAAAGGTTGATTTAAATTAAAAGCTAAAGGTGTATTCCCATTAATCTGTCACTTGAACAGAACAGAGTTGTACCAAAATATGTTCCTTTTTTCCCCCTTTTTCTTTTTTACAAATTAAAATTACCTTTATTTGTTTTTTTAAATGAATAAAACTGGTTGGTTATGCGAATAAAATCCTTAAGCGACAGCTAGGTAATATAGAGAGTGAGTACTGGTATTTTGCATGATGCTGGGCCAGCAGTCGGACTGCCCCGGGCTCGGTACGATCGGACCGGGTGTCACTCACCTTGATGGTTTTGTTTTGAAGGCGTAGGGCGTTGAGGGACTTTATGGCCTTCTCTGCCGCGTCAGCGTCGCGGTAGTTGACAAAGCCATAACCCAAGCTCTGACCTGCAACAGTCCCAATTAAAAGATAATAATACGCGATTTCGACAAGTCTGCCGGAGGATACAAGGTCTATATATTCAGCAAGTTTCAAGTCACAAAATGTACCATGGTTGATAGATTGATTGGTGGTTGCTTTATGCCGTGTCAGCAGCATAGGCCATATTCACGGCGACAAACGTACCATGGAAAGACAAATCAAATTGTGGGTATACTCCCCCGGTCATCGTTATCTTCCGTATAAGGCGGTGTTACTAAATAGACTGTGCGTCTAGAATGAGTTTTGTTGTAGCCCTTGTACAATGAGTTATGTTGCAGCCCTTGTACAATGAGTCTTGTTGCAGCCCTTGTACAATGAGTTGAGGTGCAACCCTTGTACAATGAGTTTTGTTGCAGCCCTGGTACAATGAGTTGTGTTGCAGCCCTTGTACGATGAGTTATGTTGCAGCCCTTGTACAATAGTTATATAGCGGCCTGTGTAAAATGAGTCATGATGCAGCAAAGTGACGTGTAGAATAAATGATGTTGCAGCCCGTGTACAATGAGATATGTTGTAGCCCATGTTGAATGAGATATGTTGCAGCCCGTGTACAATGAGATATGTTGTAGCCCGTGTACAATGAGATATGTTGCAGCCCGTGCTGAATAAGATATGTTGTAGCCCGTGCTGAATGAGATATGTTGCAGCCCGTGCTGAATGAGATATATTGTATGCCGTGCTGAATGAGATATGTTGCAGCCCGTGCTGAATATGAGATATGTTGCAGCCCGTGCTGAATATGAAATATGTTGCAGCCCGTGCTGAATATGAGATATGTTGCAGCCCGTGCTGAATATGAGATATGTTGCAGCCCGTGCTGAATGAGATATGTTGCAGCCCGTGCTGAATGAGATATGTTGCAGCCCGTGTAGAATGAGTTATGCCACACTCTAGTAGAACAATGTCACGTTGTACTAGGAAAGTTTATATCACAGTTCTAATTAGAATCATCTGTGCCACGCTCTAGTAGAATGGCTTTGTGCCATGGCTCTCGTAAAATGATTTGTCACAGCTCTAGTAGAATGAGGTATATCATGGCTCTAGTAGAAACGTGTTATTCCAGACTTTAGTAAAAATAATTTATGACATGGCTCTAGTGGAATGATGTATTCCAGAGTTCGACTGCACTGATCCATGCCATAATTCTAGTGGCATTATTTATGCCACAGTTCTCGTGGAATGATTCATGTCCTGTTTCTAGTGGAATGATTCATGTCATCAAACACTGATAGTAAGTAGTCACCACAATGTTCATCGCACTAAGAGGCAAGACATATTTGTGCTGGGGCGACGGCGTTACGCTGATGGGCACAGGCGTGCACATCCACTGTGTGTGTGGTGAGTGGCGCGGTGTGTGTGGTGTGGTGTGTGGTGGTGTGGTGTGGTGTGGTGTGTGTGGTGCTGTGTGTGCCTGTCAGGATTGCCAATCCATAGAGTTTCGCCATAAGGTGTACAATATTTTATGTCCCCATCACTTTACACTGATCTTCCAGTTTTTTATTTTCCAAAATTATATAAGTATTAATGATTATTCTGTTCAAAATGCACCACCTAGCATCTAAGATGTTGTTAGTGTTCTTGGGGATTCACCCCCCATTGTAACATCTTCCGGTTTTTCATTTTCCAATGTTGGCAACCCTGGCCTGTGTGTGTCTGGGTGTGGTCGACGGCTGTACTGTGTGACCCTCCGGCCGACCTGTCTCAATGCGTCGGCCCTGGTCCTTTGTACGTGAACCATTGATACAATCAAGATGAAAGTGTGCGGGGCTGGGCAGTGCATACAGGGCGGGCAGAGCAGCTCTCCTCGCCCTTTATCCGCCCGACTAGACAGGCTGTTTGACCGCACCCGCATCTGGCAAACTGCTTGCGTCACTAATTTTGGGCGGCCATCCCACCATACACATCAACACCACAATGCCTGTCTACGTCACCGGAAACCCCATTCAATGCACCACTGCCGTTACGGTGAAAGCAATACAAGCACTTCCTAGGTTGCATTTATTTTTGTGTTTATTCTTTATCCACCTGCTTTATCGCTGAGTGCAACACTTAAATGTTTGCGTCACTAATTGTGGGAGGACAACCCACTGTACACAGCCACACTGCCATGCCGGTCTCCATCACCGGGAGCCCCATTCAAAGCACCATCGCCGGTACGGTGAAAGCTATGGAAGCAGCTACTAGGTTGCATTATTTTTGTTGCTCTTTGTCTGCCTGCTTTATCGCTGAGTGCAATGATTAAATAATATACCGTGGTCCAATGCGCCTTTATAAATTATAGGATGTTGTTTTTCTTTATAAACACGCTTCAGTCTGGCCCCATGCCCATACGAAGGGAGAGTTGTTTCCTAAATGACGTCACAATCTATTACATTGCCAGCTTAAAGAAACTGCATTGCAATGCTATGGTTTGTAGCATGGCCAGACAAGGACTTTACCTAAGGGTTTTTTAATCACCCTATAATAGTAATACATGTATACGCATACCTGCCAACTTTTGTTAAACGAAAATCCTAATAATAGAAATCCATCCAAGCGAAGCGAGGCGCGCAAGCGTTCTAGGGGGATCCGGGGGCATGCTCCCCCGGAAAAATTTGAAAAATACATCAACTTTACTCACTCTAGTATTTAGGGTGAAAACTGGTAATAATTTCTTTAATAATGTGCCTAAAATGTCTCTGAAAATGCACCATTTTTTATGTATTTTTCAAATTTTTCCAGGGGGGCATGGGGATTTTGAAAAAGCGGAATAATATGTTTATAATTCGTAGGGCGGAATGAGAATAAAAAAATCGTAATTATTCCACCAAAATCGTAATAGTTGGCAAGTATGTATACGTTACCAAATATAGAATATGCACTTAATGGGTTGTTTTTAATGCCTCGTCAATATATCATATTGAATAGATCCGGAATTAACTAATCAGGTTATTTCGCAACCACTTACAAGCATTGTCTAATCACACTAGTGCAGTTATTCAGAGCAATCTCAGGCCGGGCTATGGTTTAGCTATCAAATCCATTCAAATGAAACATTAAACCACAGGGAAAGTTTTCAGAACAAAATGCTCCCTGAACCATGCCCATTCGTGTTATCAACTACCCCCAGGTTAACAGCATGCAGTCTCCAGAGAATCTGTGTCACCGCCAGGCCATTTACATCCATATTTAAAACAGAATTCAAATCAATGTTATTAATTGCCATCTCCTAGTAGGTTTTGTGGCGCAACCTTTCAATCGCTGGTTGGTGCGTCGTCGGGTTGGTTGGTTTTTTGGGGATTGTTTTTTTTTCTTCTTTGCTTGCTTCTTCCTTCTTATTGCGGTTCCTCTGAATGGGTCTGACAAAAATTAACTCAGCAGTGCCAACGAGGTTTTGACGCTAGCCAAGCGCCAGGTGGGAGGAGGGAGATCCACATACCAGAATACACGGAATTGCATTTGGCAGCACGACGTGGGTAGCGTGATCAGAAAAATGGGATGGAATTCCGGTATTTAAAAAGTGGCGACAGACATAAGAGTTGAATAGTGAACAGCCCCAAGACTTAAGGTTGATGGGGATGGGGGATACATGGTGTGGAGGGGGCGGGTGAAGCGAAATAAATGATTGGGCCTATTGGAATATAAGAGGATGTCACAGTTAGAAGAATGCATGTGTCTGTCGTCACGTTTCCCATGGGAGGGGAGGGGAGGGGAGGCGAGAGGAGGGGAGGAGAGGAGAGGAGAGGGAAAAGGAGGGGATGGGAAGGTAGGGAAAGGTAGGGGAGATGAGATGAGGGAAGGTAGGGGAGATGAGATGAAAGATGAGAGAAGATGAGAGGAGAGGGGAGGAGAGGGGAGGAGAGAAGAGAAGAGAGCAGAGATGAGAGATGAGAGAAGAGAGCAGAGGAGAGAGCAGAGGAGAGAGCAGAGGAGAGAGCAGAGGAGAGAGCAGAGGAGAGAGCAGAGGAGAGAGCAGAGAGAGCAGGGGAGAGAGCAGAGGAGAGAAAAGAGGAGAGAGCAAAGGAGAGCAGAGGAGAGAGCAGAGGAGAGAGGATATGAGAGGAGAGATGAGAGGATAGAGGAGAGGAGAGAGGAGAGGAGAGAGCAGAGAGGAGAGGACAGAGCAGGAGGCGCGGATAGGAGAGCGGAAGGCGGGAGAATGGAGAGCGGAGGGGGGAAAGGAGAGCGGAGAAGAGAGAATAGAGTTCGAGGTCGAGGGAGATGAGGGGATGAGGGGAGGAGGGGAGGAGGGGAGGAGCGGAGGAGGGGAAGAGGGGAGGAGGGGAAGAGGGGAAGAGGGGAAGAGGGGAGGAGGGGAGGAGTGGAGGAAGGGAGGAGGGGAGAAGGGTAGGAAGGGAGGAGGGGAGGAGGGGAGGAGGGGAGGAGGGGAGGAGGGAAGGAGGGAAGGAGGGCAGCGAGGGTGGGGAAATTGCCTGAGACTTGCGCCGCGCCGGGCGAGACGAGAGCGCCACCCAGCCGCAGGGTGCTTGCTGCTCGCCGGGCCATGCCCGGGCTGCAGCAGTGAGCTGCTCGCCGTGACCCACATAGGCGGGCGAGCTGTTCTGAGCTTCCAGCTGACGCCCGCTTATCCACCATCACCCGCCCACCCGCCGGTATCATCTTCGCAGTGTGTAACCCGCGCTTATGTGTCATCACCACAGTGCCACACGCACACCCCCAGCCTCACCCCACACTGGCCTTACGCTTATAAATAGCGCCTCGTTGTGACATCACGAGGCACCACGTGACTCCCGCGTGCACACATGAGGCGGCACGCACGCAGCCCGCCAGGTCTGCTCAATGTTGTGTTCTGTAACGGGGCCTGGCCTTTTCCTGACTCCGACTCTGATCATATATGAACATCCAGGTGTTCCAAGCCCCCCCCCCCTCCCCCCAGTATCAACTGCTCGTACCTTCTTAGTTTATCATTATTATTATTATTAAATTACTGATCTGGGCATTTGTATAACACTTTTTGAGTGTAAGTTCAAGGTTCAAATCGCGTAGCCTGTTTATAATTGTCTGTGTTAATTACTGAGTGGCTTGGATGGGCAGACTATAAACATAGGATAGAGAAGTCGGTGTATACAATACATTATAGCACTGCAAAGAATAAGCATGGCAGAGTTATCACGACAATGTTGCCTGCCATCCTGGTTTCCGTGGGTGATAGTTGTTTCACATTTATATCAGTCCCTTCATTTCCCAGAGAACGTTATTTACTATCCATCAACATTTACTATCCATCAACACTTTATGCATCACTGTGACATTCAGTAAGGCTCCAATTCACCACCACCCCCGATAAAATTAAAGAGAAATCTAAACTCATGTGACTTGCATTTTAAGTTATATGAGACTGTCTCAAAACGTGCTAAGTAATATGGGACAAAACGTTGTCCATTGTAACAATCAACATCCTATCTGCTTAGGCATTTGCTCAGGATAAACTGATTTCTTTTTTACATGGTGTTTGATAATCCCATTAGAACACATTGATTTGAAGCAAATGTCCTTGTGTTTTCAGTGTAACCGTTTCTGCGGTGTTTTGTGTCAATCGTTACAACGGACACAAATTTATTAGTTATCACCTTTTGAGACAGGCTCATCTATACATCTCCTGATATGCTCATGTAAAGTCAAGCATGAGGTAATACACATTTCTCAGACTGTTCGAAACAGTCTCAATGGAGTAGAACTGGGCAAACATTGAGGTGCGGACGGTTTGAAATCAGAGTTAATTTGACTTGTTCTATTCTAGTTATGGCTTTGTTATTAGCATCCATAAAGTTGCAATTTGTTTTCGTTCTATTCAACTTGTCATTGACTCTGTGTCGACCTGTCCCGTGGTTAGCAGTGCTCATACTCATCAGTCTGTACGTGTTTTTTCAGCTCCATTATCCATTACACAACCAAACACAAATACCAATAAGGTTCTAAATTATCTGGCTGTATACACAAACTCTTTTTTTAAAGCTGCATAGTCCGATGAAAACTTCAAATTTTCAAAACCAAAACAATTATCTACATTTGATTCTAATTTAGATACTTGTCCACTTATTTAATATGTCACAACTTAGAAGGGAATACTGAGGCAATTTAACAGAACCTCTTACTGCAGAAGTCTATGCTAGCCAAAAAATCTAGTTAGCCACTTAAAACACGAAGTTACTTCAAACGAAAGCTATATTATAATGATCAACCTGATATATTTTTCTCAGAAACTCAAAAACATCGGACTATGCAACTTAAAAACAAAATTCAGTGGCAGCACGTGGAGAGCAGCGAGGCGTGGCGAGGAGCAGGGCCGGTGTGGCGGTTTCAGCGCCCGGTCAGTTTCAGTGGCCTGTTGTGGCTTCTGCGCATGTGCAGATTTTAAGACATATGCAAAACACCCGTGGCCTCGCCGGCTACAAGCTCAGCTGTAACTATCGCTGGTGCCCGGCAGTGTTAGGGACCGATTAGGCCGAAATCTATTGAATGAGATCATATTTAACAGAATTACATACTAAAAATAATGAAATTTAATTAAATTAACCTTAAATTCCAAGCGATATTAACGTAGCAGCTAGATCAGCGTCGAATCGCCGAGTGTAAACAAAACAAATAGCAGTGCTCGCTGCAACGTGCGAAAATCCACGCATGCGCAGAAGCCACGACAGGCCGCTGAAACTGGCCGGGCGCTGAGCCACACCGGTGTAGTCACAACAAAATTCTGTGGCAGCAGGCGTCCCACAGCTGTGTGGGACCGGCTTATAAACCCCTACACATCCTACTTGCCTGCACACACGATGTGCTATCCATACAGCTCAAGCTACTTGTTCTCGAAATTCCAATGCCTTAATACAATAACCTAACCCAGTTCCAGATTAATATTTATATAAAACTACATTTTAAATTTCACTTTAATAGTGCTTAGTCCCTGCTAATATTTCTCACTCAATGAAGCCCCGAAATAGCAACTGTGCATGACACCACAAGAACACATCATCAAAACCTGTTAGTAAGGCAATGAGTATTATATATGTGGATATGGTTAGTAAAACAATGATAAAATAATGAGTGCATCTGGCTATTGCTAGTAAAACAATGAGTGTATCTGGAGCATGTTAAACTAAGGCAATAAGTGTCAATGAGTGTATCTGGATGTTACTAACAAGTAGTTATCTGGATGCAGTTACTAGGCAATGAGTGTCTTTGGATGGTTGTGTCTGGATGCGCATAGAAAGGCAGTGTGTGTATCTGGATGTGGTTACTAAGGTAATGAGTATCTGGATGTGGTTACTAAGGTAATGAGTGTCTTTGGATGTGGTTAGTTACTAAAGCAATGAGTGTATCTGGATGCTCTTATAAGTTTTTTGTTTGTTGTTTTACGTCCTAGCAACATCTAAGGTCATATCAGGACGGGTACCGACTTGTGACAGTACACACTCATGGTGACTTTATAATGCTGCCCCACTGGGAGACCAAGCCGCCAGCGCCATGAGCTGATATCCCACTCAGTCACATTTTCCTGACAGTGAGCAAACAGCCCTTGCCCTATCCAAATAATGCCAAGCGCCTGGCTAGGAAGCGACAAGTATCAATTTTTAAGTCATTAGTTTGACTCGGCCAGGGTTCGAACCCATGATCTCATGGTCTACCAACACGGGAGACGGACGCTCTAACTCATTCAGCCATCCCGTCTGGTCATAGGATGCTGTTGGAAAGGCAGTGTGTGTATCTGGATGTGGTTACTAAGTTAATGAGTGTCTTTGGATGTGGTTAGTTACTAAGTGTATCTGGATGCTGTTGTTGCTTGATACTGTCGACTCGTTGCATTCACTCATCAGCCGTAAAATTATATACTACACAAGTATCCTATCCTAATTACAGAACAGCTACATAATTAACCTGTTGTGTAAGAAGCTAGACATAAACAATTTGCTCTCGCATACCTACATCACAAAATAACTAACTAACCCAAAAAGAGATTTGTAAAGATGACGCGGCATGAAAGGAATACCCTGGATGCCAGCTCCATGCCATGCCTCACTCAGCCTGGCGCTCTGTGTGACCTGGTTTGGCCTCGCCCTGTCTCCCTCCCGGCGAAGCCATCTCGGCTGGCTGTGCATTTGGCGAGGGGTTGCCGGCGAGGAGATAATTTACCCACCACCGTTAGCGGGACGCCATGGATGAGCACAAGCAGCGGGCGGGTGGGAGTAAAGTCCCCAGTCTGTCATTGTTGAGACTAATCAGGGCAAGAAGGCTCGAGTAGCTAGCTCCTATTGCCGAGCTGCTCAGAGAGAGAGCGTGCAGCTTCGGTGAGTGCGGACTGGGGCGCCCTGGCACCTAACCGGCAGCAACGGGGCGAGAACCCTGCATTACTTACTCCCTCCGCCGCCACCACCACCACCATCACAACCATAGTCAGCACCCCGACCACCCGACATCAACAACAACGCCTCGGCCGGCCGCCATGAGGGCTACTGCCCCGCCTTACCCCAGGCGATGATATAAGTGAGAATCGTCGTCAGCTTCTCCAACCAACCAACCAACCAACCAACCAACCCTCCACCTCCCCCTCCCCCTCCCCCTCCCTCCCACCTCCAGCCCTGTTTCAGCAGTGCAACACGACAGCCAATCAAAGCCGGTATATTTTTAGCTAGAACCCCATCACCTGATCCAGCCAGCCCTGGCGGTGGTTAAGTCGCAATTCTCCCTTTGATCGCTTTGCAATTTGCAGGTTGTCGTGGAGGTTAGTAACTAAGTCATGCGCCCCCGACATTAACCTGCTGCCTCTCAGTCTCACACACCCACACATCGACCCTCCCCCCCCCCCGCCCCCCACCAACGTTACGTGTAATCCTGTATGGATGGTGGTGTGCACAGGCTGTAACGCAGGTGGGCGGCCCAGTGGTTGTTGGAAGGTTATCAGCTAGTACAAAACCAACATTGTGATTAATCAGCAACAACTCGGCCCACATTCATATTGATATCGAATCACGAACGGCGGAATGGATGTGTGGGTTGTTGGGGTGGGGGGTGCGGCGTATGGTGTGAGCGTGCGGAGGCGCGGGGGTGATGGGTGTGCGTTTTAATCAGTTCCCATTGAGGTGCGCTCCCTAATTCCCAGTTCTAATTAGATTGATGGCGGAGTGGCGGACGCGATGCCATGACTGTGCTCCATGCGCGCCAATATGGGAGTTGTAGAAGGGGCATGAGGGTGTGTGTGTATGAGTACGTGTGTGTGAGGGGTGCGTTTGTGTGCGCTTATGTACATGGTAGACACCGTTTTGTACATAATTGTACGTGAAGGAGGTATAGCAGTTGCCACTCTTTACCCAGTCCTCCCGACCTCACCACCCTAACTACCCCCCAACGCCACCCACCCCCTTCTCCCTCACACCCGCGTTCAAGTCAGACCAGAGAATAATAGCCAGACTACAAAGAACAATGGAGCACCCCTACACCTACCACCCTTACACACATCCACCCGACAGGCACACAGCTACACACACACTGGGGGGCACTAGACACCGGCTGAAATCGGAAGCCTAAGAATACAGTTGGCGCAGCTTAGTGCTGTAGGGCATAATTACTGCGAGCAATATGACAGCCCGCCTGTAAACACCAACTATGCAGCGTTAAATTTGGAGTGAGTGTATTTCACTTACTCCTGCGCATACTCCTCGCCTATCGGGCCCAACTACTAAGTACGAGTGCATTTAAAAGCACATCCCACCGCACCATCGATAGCCTCCAGTATGAGTGTTGGTGAGGTGGTGTTGTGGCGACTGACTCGGGTTACATGCCCCACTTGGGGGTCTTTGTACTGTGAACATAATTCACCGCGCCCCGCTTGCTGCCTACAGGCTTACACAGGCCGACCACATTCACATCACTGCCTATCTACTCACCATACCCTCAGGGTTGCCAATCTTGGAAAATAAAAAACTGGAAGATCTTAAGGGATGTTATATTGGTGGGTCTGGGGCTGCTCCACTAGAAAAATGCTAAAATCATAGTTGCTCTGTGTTCGACTTTGGACACAAAGATTGATATATTACTAAATGAAAACCTGGAAGATTGGTATGAGGTGATGATGGGGACATATTAATATATGATGGGGACATAAAATATTGTACACTTTACGGCGAAACCGTAAGGGTTGGCAACCCTATACCCTGTGCATACTGGTCTGTAGACATGTCGAGGGATAAGTTTAGCCCCTATCATTGGCAAACTCATTCCAAACACACCCATCACCCCCCCCCCCCCCACACACACACACAACTACTACCACCGTATGGGCATCGCCTGATCCAATATCGATGCCCGCTATAACTTGCTGCAGCTGATATAATTAGATATTGCCATTCTTAGGCTTACAGCACATAGCACATTATGCTATCGATGAGTCGAATTAAATGTAGATTTAATTACCCACCTAACATGGTCAACAATCGCTAATATTCTTTGCTTTAAAGCAACAACAACAAAAATCTTTAAAACACTCTTTAGCAATCGAACTCTGTGGGTGATATTAAGCATACTATTTTGGGTCATTAAGTGTGCTCTCCTCCCACTGATTAAGAAATGTGGTTTTGCGCGCCGTGTGCCAGCCATGCCGCCCGCTGTTCCCCTGCCGCATTCGGTTGTAATTAACACTGCAGCGCACGGCCGTTCTGCTAGCCCCATTCTGTTAACCCGCGATATCATTAGGGCGCGTGGCGTGGCGGCGGGGGAGGAGGCTGGGCGGGGCAGGCGCGGGGTAGGACGAGGCGGGGCAGGCGCGGGGTAGGACGGGGCGGGGTAGGACGGGGCGGGGTAGGGCGGACGGGACGGGGCGGGCGTGGGACGGAGCGCGGCGCGAGTGGGGTGGACTTGGGGTGGGGCAGGCGTGGGGTACCAAGTCCAACGGGCGCCTGTCAGCTAGCCGTGTATTGATATTAAACTCGCATAGTTAAGTAGCGCGTATCCACACTGGATCGAGGCACCACCTGCCTAACTGCACCCAGCCCACAAAGCCTACTGCAAACTGCACACCGGCCACCAGCAGGCAGGATATCCAGCGTGCGCTTGGGCTGTTGCTATGGCAGCATCCCACAAACACGCGTGGATCGGCTATTGTCTCGCCCGGAAGCCTGTCTGGAAGCCTGCCAACCCCATCCACACCCCCCTCCCACCCCTACCCCTACCCCTCTCAGCAGCAGAGCCTTGGGCGAGGAGGCTATGGTGGGTCTGTTACCCGCGGTGGTGTGGATGATGTATGTGTGGAGGCCGGACGGCCTTCACAAAACCCACCAGTCGGCCTGTCGCCCGCACCTAACACGTTCTCTCACCCTGCTTTGCAGTCAAGTGACAGGAAATCAATCTAATCCTAGGCAGAGGCCGGGCTAAGGATAGTGTCTGACAGCGCCCAGTCACCCTTTTACCCTTCGACTCTCCAAAGGTTGGCTAGCCTCTGGCAGACAAGCCCTAAACAATAAGATCGAATTCCACCCCCAACATTCTGGTATACAATTTATATTTTTTGTATAATCACGTTAAATTATATTCCCAATGATATATCGTTCCTCCCGCCTTTCTTATAATATGGACTAATTTCCGTTATTAAAGTTCGTGGGTTTTTTTAAAGAGCAATATTCAATCGTATCGATTGCCATTTTTTAAAGCACTTGGGGCAAGAACCAAAAGTCGTATCTTATGGTATGAGTAGTTTCACAGGTGTGAGAAATTAAGAATATCCTGCCTTATTATAACCCCAGTTATGAGTTATTTTATTCCAAATTAAATGAGGGGAGTCATATTTTAGAAGAGGAATTTATATTAATCTAACATTGAAACCTGCCAAATATGTTGCACGGCTAGTAGGAAGATGGCAATATAAACTTACCTGTGGTTTTGTCCCTGATTAGTTTGCACGACTCCACCTCGCCTATGCTCGAGAAGAGCTCGAGGATTTCTTGTTGTGTCATGCCCTGGGGTAGGTAGTTGACGATGAGGTTCGTTTTACTGTCCTCGGTGTTAGTGCCCGTGGGGATGTTGGTGTGGTTGGTGCCCCCATTTTGCTGTACAGAGTTGTTGGTCGGCGCCGTCTCCATGCTGGACTCTGTGTTGGTGCTGGCGGTAGTTATCTGAAATACAGCAAGTTTGGCAAGTTAATAAGTAGGCAATCGATGGATAACGTGTTCGTGAGCCTTAATGATTTTACTCAGTAGTCCATACAAGGTGATACTCCCAAGTGGAAAGGCCGGGCACGTGGAGCGACCATCTGTCTCTTGTTCTCATTGTGAGTGCGCATAACCAACCAACCCACCAACCCACCAACCAACCAACGTGGCGCCCCGCCACCCAAACCCCCGCCCCCATATGAACCACAACGCCGACTGACACCATTACATTATTACCACACGCTCACTAACACATATCACAGCATACATAAGAGTATTCGCTGCGACGCCGTCCGGTGTACAGCCCATACGCTCAGTTATGCTAAATAGATTAAAGCTGCATAGTCCGATAAAGCATCAAATTTTCAAAACCAAAATAATTATATAGATTTGACTCTACATATCTAACTTAGATATTGATGCACATATTAAGCATGTATTGCCACATAGAAGGGAACACGGAGACAGTTTGATAGAACCTGTTACTGTTGAAGCCTATGGTGTCAGAGTTTTGGCGTGCTTGCCAAAACTAAGTTTACATGATTGAATTTCAAAGAGCTCAAACTTATTCATTTAAAATATAAGTTACTTCAACCAGAAATAAGGTAGATTATAATGATCACTTTAATAGATTTAGCTCAGAAAAATTACCAAAACGCAAAACCATCGGACTATGCAACGTTAAACAAAATATATATAATTAACATATTTTAAACCCACGTGATCAGCTCACTACTACTCCACATTAAGAGCTAGTACTTGCTAAGTTTTATGTATGTATGTATGTATGTATGTATGCATGCATGCATGCATGTATGCATGCATGCATGCATGCATGCATGTATGTATGTATGTATGTATGTATGTATGTATGTATGTATGTATGTATGTATGTATGTATGTATGTATGTATGTATGTATGTATGTATGTATGTATGTATGTATGTATGTATGTATGTATGTATGTATGTATGCACACGCTTGCACAAATAAACATCGTGTCGCAGTCTTTTGGGGAGTAATTGTTTGATCATGCATGCATGTAATTGTTTGATCATGCATGTATGTATGTATGTATGTATGTACGTACGTACGTACGTACGTACGTACGTACGTATGTATGTATGTATGTATGTATGTATGTATGTATGTATGTATGTATGTATGTATGTATGTATGTATGTATGTATGTATGTATGTATGTATGTATGTATGTCTGCACACGTTTGCACAAATAAACATCGTGTCGCAGTCTTTTGGGGAGTAATTGTTTGATCACCGGTGTAAAAAAACATAATATATAATATATATAAATGCAGACTGTGTCCTGACATACATATTGGAGACTGGCGTGTGAAGAGGAGTGGCACGCTGACCCGACTGACCTGCAACTGCGAGGCGAGTAGTGCAGGCAGAGTGGCGGCTGGAGCAGGCGTCATGTTAGCACCAGGCGCCAACCCTCCTCCCCCTCTCAACACCGCCCTCCCTCCCTCCCACCTACCCACTCACCCTGGGACTGCGTCCCACCATTGTAATAACAGCTCACCCCCCCCCCCTTCACATAACGTCGTAATCACCCCCATACAGTGATACAGTTGCAGCACATACCGAACTACATCATGACATGCGGTATTCTTTTAGCTGACTGCGTGTGGTGGATCTCTACCCTACCCTACCCTCACCCACTACCCATTCTCGCCTCCCTCCATCCTCCCAAACACTGCACGGCTTGTGTCAGTAGTATAGGAAGCCGGTAACATTGCGCTGGCGAGTTTTCCCTGATGCCTCGCTGTCATTGAATCCAGAGTTTCAGGACGGGGGGCTGGCTGACTAACATGGGCTGCATGACTAACATGACGTAGCAGGGGTGGACTGGCTTTTAACGCGAATTCATTATCACTAATGGCGTGCCTTAGAGAGACGGGGACAACCGGTGTGGTTGGTGGTCGTGGGTGGGGGGTGAGTGTGTGTGTGTGTGGGGGGGGGGGGGGGGGGGGGGTTAATATGGTGGGAAAGGCAATATGGTAGCAGGCGAGTGTGGGAAGGGTGGACGGGGCGGCGGTGCGGCAAACCGGCCCATTTCCTGTGTTGGTGGGTGTACTGCGTCCGTTGTTTGCTGCTGGCCATTGGCCGCCGCCCGCCGCCTCATCAATCATCCCTCCCTCCTACCCATGTGGGCTGCCCGCCACCAATACTACTCAGTACAACACTAGGGGCCAGCCGGCATGTTCAAAGGGCCGTGTTTGACCAACTCGGGGTCACCAGCTGCTCACATCACAGAAGCACCACTACAAATTCCCCCTCCACACGCCCGCCTTGCCCGGAACATCACCTGTACCGCTGCTCTCCACCCATCCTTCATACCCACATACACACCCACACACGCCACCTCCCCCACCTCCCCTCACAGCACTTAACCAACATTTGGCAGTGGCGATATTGCATGACTAATATTTGCCCAGTCTTCCGGTCGGGCGCCCATCCATTTACGAGCCCTGGACCACTGGTCGCTGCTCGGTCTTGTATTGGGGCTAAAACAATACAAGCCCGGATGTGGACGAGGTGGGAAGGTTTGCACAGTCGCCCACCCTGACTGCCTTCCATATAGACCACGTGCAAACACAGCGCCCCCCCCCCCCACCCCCACCCGCCTCCTCAGTCGCACTGACCTTGCTAGCACCAAAGTAGATTCGCATAGAAACTTCTTTTCTTAAAAATAATATAATCTAGTATATATATGTTCATGATGTGTCTGAACTGAACTTCCTAGTGGCCTATTTTAAATAAACTAGTAATGAAGCATGATGGAATAAGAAGAGACCAGTTATGTACATGTCCAACAAGGCGCCTTGGAAAGCTAGAGACCAGCCCCGTTAGTAGTCTGGTGCTGCCCACCCGTCCATTACTGCACCCGCCGCCGCTGGGCCCGGAGGAGGCTGGTAACGATCCAGGCTGGGTACTGCAGCCCGGCCATGGCTGCGGCGAGCCGATGCGCAGATTCCATCACCAGCGCAGTAGGCAACAGCGGCCCGCGGCCCCGAGCTGGGCCGATGCCGCTGACGCCGCACCAGCCGATGCCGCTGCTACCATGGCACCGACGCCGCCTCCCTCCCGCTCCGATCTCAATTCCGGATTCCTCCATGGCGAACCAGAGCGCCGGTCGGAGCTGCTGAAGCTGCGGGTTATCACCGGTTGGACGCGGCATAGGTAGGAGAGCAGAGGCAAATACTAACCCAAAGATCGGCCTGACTGAAAGGCGTGTCGACGTCCATGTCTACTGCAGGGTGGGGAGAACGGCCGGAGTAGGCAGGCTGATGTACATAGATCCACGGTTACTGGCACATGTGACTCCCGCCGCCCGCATCCACTGCTATAAAACTGACCGTCACGCCACCTTCCCCACAATAAAAAAAATTATAGCCACTGACGTCACGCCCGCCGCCGCGCGGAATTCCCCCTGCACGCCGACACGCGCGCCCCCTGCCAGCGGCGGCGTCGGCGGCGTGGTGGTGCTGGTGCTGCTGCAGGCGGCGGCGGTGGCGGTAGCGTCGGCGGTGCTGGTGCTGCTGGTGGCGGTGGAGCCAGCCTGCCAGTCCATACATACAATCAAGGCGCCGGCCCGTCTGTAGACTGCACGCAGCGTCCAGGCGGTCCCGGCGCCCGGCGGGCTTCCCCAAGCATCCCCACCACCAGCCACCAGCCACCAGCCACCACCAGCCGGTCCGGCCACTCCCAGTCGGCACCCACAGACAATCCACACTCACTTACACAATCCACACTCAGTTACACAATCCACACTCAATTACAATCATGAGTGCATTACACTGTCGTTGGGTTTCCCAACTAATGCTCTCAAATTGTTAAACCACCATACCTTGCGGGAGGTCCTCCCAGCGGGTAGCTTAACAGACCAGTAGATGGCGTACCCAGGCTGGTCACGTGGTATTCGGGGGAATCCCGTTGCCATGGCCAGCCATCTTCATAACCAACCATCTTTACAACCAGCCATCTTCACAAACAGCCAATGGAAACCATTTGAGGAAAAAACAAAAGTCACTAATAAATCCTTCGTGCGTTTTTTCACTTCCCATTTGTTGTTTCCAAAATGCTTGCAATTCATATGCCCACTCCAATCATGTTTATAACTAATTGTGGGCTTCCATAATTGCTGTACAGGGAAAACAATTGCTAACCAGTTGAGTATACTGCTAACACGTAAGTGCACACTGTGCATCAGACAGAGTGGATGCCGTGCGGTGGAAGGGGCGTGCACATGGCGTTTTGAGTTGATCAAGTTAAGTGGGCACCCTACCAGCTGCACACCTTCATCCGGCCCGCCGTGTCGCCATCTGGGCGCCCAGCGCCCACTAACAGATTGAGGTCTAAATGGAATTTATCAGGCGCTTTTCGCGATCACATGACTGGCCACCTGCCCCCCTCTAAGCTACCCTACTCTACACAGGCCCACTGCATCCGGCTTTTAAGTGCGAGTCCCCATGCCCCGCGCCACTACACCTCCATCCCCCCACGGGACCCAAATCATTTACTAATTTTATCTCCCAACACACCCCAATGCCATTTTTCCAGCATCACATTTACAGCAGCAAGCGCCCACTTTTTGTTTTAGATCGCTATACTACTTATAGATTTGATCAAGCCTTTACAAAGAGTGGTGTTATACGGTTATTTATTGTGTTCTTTTTTAAATTGTGTTATGGTTTTTTTGTGGTGATAAAGAGTTTGTTGTGCAGTTTGTGGGGTTCTTTTACATTGCAACTACAAGCTGGCGACTCAACAGATTATCTTCATGTCTCATACTGTAAGATAGCTAGCCCAGCTTTCACCTCCTGTTCAAGATGGTTTAGACAGAGATTGAGAAGGGAAGTAGTCGGAATGATGTCACTATTTCAGTGACTCCCTAATCGCAATACCCAGACTTGAGCGGGCTGGAGGAGAGGGAGCCAGGGGCGGAGGAGAAGGGGATGGTGACGAAGACGGGGCTGAGGGCGGGGCGGGGCTGGGGGCGGGGCTGGGGGCGGGGGGGAGCTCTCCGCCCGTCGTACTGTCTGCACGTATCCTGTTTATTCTTTTTATTACCTTCCTTAGGAAATGTAATTTTGAGAAGACTTGAGAGTGAGTTTACTAGAATGTGTGTGTGGAGACATGCGGGTGCTTGTCAGAAACATTAGGACTGGGTTTTGAATGGCATGTAATATTTCTAATGGATTCTGCCAGGCAGTTGGGTTCTATGAACTACATGTGAGGGGCGCGATTAAGTAGGGGTGAGTTCAGAACAATACCTGGGCATTGTCTTTAAGGGCAACACTTCCGTAACTTACTCCCTCCCGCTACCCCACCCCGAACACTAGGTGCCATTAATTCACAAATCTCAAGGACTTCATAGCCAATATCAGAACATAGCACAAGGGGCTTGCCACTGCCATATCCATCCCGTGGCTTCCCGTACAGGCAACGTCCCAGTAAGGTAGTGCGTTAGAACCTCAATCGAGTCAGCCCAATAGCCTACAAAATTAGTACTTGTTACCGCCTAACCTGGCGCTCGGCATTAAGATATGGCAAGCACTATCGTTCTCATATCAAGATAACGTTCTCGAATGGATCAGTGCCGGTGGCACTTCTCCCAGTTAGGCAACCCTATAAAGGCATCATGAGTGCGCACTATAACAAGTCACGGCTAGGCATAACAAACCGTCACATACAACTCACGTGACCACTGTCGTGACATAATTCGACTTACTATGCACAGGACTTGGCCGATTGTAGCCCCCAGGACAGGCACATTATATCCTTTACGGCAGTCACATTATATCCCTTACGGCAGTCACATTATATCCCTTACGGCAGTCTCATTATATCCCTTACAACAGTCATATTATATCCTTTACAAGTCATTATATACCATACGGCACATATCCCTTACGGAAGTCACATTATATCTCCCACAAGTCAAATTATATCAATTACAGTCAGTACATACCACGACACATTATATCCTCACAACAGCCATATTATAACCATCCACAGGTCACAATATATCCCCCATGACAGTCACACAGAACAAGTCACAAACAGATGCTCACTTCCACCCTTGGCCATTTATAGAAAATTATTTTATTCAAAGCTATTACCACGTTCATCTTCTACACCAAAACAACCCTCAATCAAATAGATATTTCCACATTTCATTTCCGCACATTCGACCAATATAGTTTTATTTCAAGCAGATACTTTGTATTTGAACATGTTAAGTATTAAAGTGATGGAATTTGGACTATATCAAATTCATTACTAGAGACTTCAATTCCAACAATTATTCACGCTGTCCATTCTATAACTGACAACTTGGAAGCTGGCTGTACATAATTTAGATGTTATACACGATGTACATGTTATACACAATGTACATGTTATACACAATGTACATGTCATACACAATGTACAAGTTATATAAAATGTACATGTTATACACGACCTACATGTTATACACGACGATGTACATACACAATTTACATGTTATACACAATTTAATTGCACCATTGGAAAATAAATATGCAGTATATCAAAACGCTATACATAGGGCATAGATATGTATACACAATACACGCGTGCATACAGTGAGCATTGTGGTAATTTAATAGGAAATGGGAAAGGATGGAATTTTAATTAAACAAATAAATGTGTGTTGCGTATGTGAATATCCACACACAACCTGGATGGAATTTTAATTAAACAAATAAATGTATGTTGCGTATGGGAATATCCGTACAGAACCTGGCCATACAGCTGACTGGCTATGGACTGAGTGTTATTACATCAACGGTAAATCCAGGTCGAGCCGCAGCCAGATGCCGCACCGTTAAACCATAGGGCGGCGGCACCTGGTTCAGCACACAATAGTCTTTGTCTGCTCAGGGTTCCGCCCGCTGCCGCTTGGTGTCGCCCCGCACCGTACCCCCATGCGCATAGACGATTACAATTGATATCTCTGTCAAATGTACCTGAATTGAAACGGATTGAAATAGCTTCTCCGCGCGCCTGGAGGGAATGCGTTTATAACTAACCGGGAGTTGTCAAGGGTCGTTCACCACCATCGCATGTAGGTAAGCGCGCTAGGTATTTTGACGGCTGGCGGGCGCGCGAGTGGGTACGCGGGCGGGTGGGCGGGCGGGCAGACGGCCCGCTTCATCGCTGCTATGGGCTGTGGGTGTGAGGGCGGCGGATGGGCGGGCGGGCAGGCAGGCGGGGGGTGCAGCCCGCCGGCTGACAGTGGCAGCTGGTAGGGGAAGCGGGGCCCGGAGATATGGAATGGGGTCGCCTCGCCGAGTACATACAACCTGGGCTGAGTGGCAGCACTGAACCACCACCTCCCTTCTCCAGACGCTCCGATAGCGTTTTAAAACAAGAGCAGTGGTTTATTAAGTCTACGAGTAATGTAGACGGCTTCTGACTGGTAACCATATCCACTAGCTCATTGCTCACTGCCACCCTCCTGTACCTGTGTAGGTCAGATCTGACGGGAGGCGGTGTGCTCAGCTTCCCGGCCTGCCGTCTGCACGTGCGCTGCAAGCCCGCTGTAGGCCGTCCCTTTAAATAGAATGTAATCCGCCTCGTGCTGCAGGTTGGCTTGTTATCTGTGTGTCGGCCAGTGTGCACGTAAACTGCAGTCGTATCCACGAGTATCGTCGAGTGAAGACATCTTGGAGATGGGTTCCACTCCAAAGGCACAGCAACGTGGGGTGGCGATAATAAAGGCAAAACGTGGAGCGGGGGTTGGGGGGAGGGCTTGAGTGAGCTCTGCAGCTACTGCTGCTCCAGAGCAGTGGGCTACCATCACCTCAATACCCCCAAAAATAGGCATACACAAACAATAATGTAAACAATGAATAAGAGAAAGATTCTGGGAAAATGAAAGCCACCATACCTGCATTTGGATGAAGTAAAACTAAGTGAAAGAACCCGGGCCAGTATGACTAGAAGCTATAACACCAACGAACGAGCAGCACAGAGACCCTAGTGCACAGATGGGAGGACAATATCCGACTGACAAATTTATGCGCGTGACGTGCTCAAATATAGCGGCAGGGAGGCTGGCCCAAATTAAAAGGGCTCCCGCGGGTGACCAATCAGGAGCGAGCATGCTAAAGTGAATTATCCCCTGCCTCGGATGGCGTGCTCCAGCGTGGCACGGCGCCGCATGTATGTAAATAGGCCGATAATGCAGTGTGTGCAGTCATTTTGCCGGCTTTTGTGGAAGGGTCAGGTGGTGAAATTCGCTAGATGAGGAGAGTAGCTACAGAACTGAGTTTGATCGGTCGGGAGTGCTTGGGTGGTGAGGTGGGGAATGAAGTGTTCCCACGCGTGGCTGATGTCTCGCCAGTGCCAGCTGTGGCCCAGTAGCGCCACCCTTCGGTTTTCCCTTTAAAAATGGCCTCTGTCGTCCATGTGTGTGTGTGTGTGTGTGTGTGTGTCTGTGTGTTATTGTTTGGGGTTAGCTCTTTTTATGCTCACTGTGTTCAAACATCAGGTCATGTTCCCATCGCTTTCAATAAATAAAACCTCAACCATAGCAAAAGCCCCATCCTTGGTCTTCTCCTAATGTGTGTGTGTATGTATGTATGTATGTATGTATGTATGTATGTATGTATGTATGTATGTATGTATGTATGTATGTATGTATGTATGTATGTATATAATCCAGAGAACACGCGATGATTTAGTATAGCGCACCAAATAATAAATTGTATATACTACTAGCCCTCGTTATGTCGTTGGATAGCAGTCACTGGGGCGGTATGCACACGAGTTCACGCATCAGTTGCTACGATAATTGGTCTGGTTTGGTACATTGTTGGCTTGCCCGACCGGCGCGTCTGTTTAAAATAGACACAGGGTGCACGCGTCATGTATAACATCCACGACAGCTATATACAGAAGCACATCTTCTCTTAATTCATTGCATGCGCTTCAAGAATGATACGTACAGCGTATGTAATTCATTGATTACTGGATCTTTGACAAGGAAAACTACGAGAGAAAAAACAAAGAGTTCGAGTTGTGATTGTATACAACCGTCACATGTCGGCACGTGCCGACCCCGGAACGCCCGAGGCTCCTCCCTCTCACCCTGCTGGCCCACATAATTAACCACGGAATATTCTGAAAACATAACCGGCCAACTCGCCACAATGCCTTCCCCTCGTATATCAAACTGTGTGGCAGTCGAGGTACCAATGCACAAGCGAATAACCCCGCTATGGTTATGGAAGATGGGGTTTAATGTATATACTCACATTACCGGGAATCGACAGTCGGGGCAGCCAGCGAGTAAAACTGGAATTGGGGTCAGGTACTGAAATGAGAGCGTTGAGGGGGCGGGGCTTGAGCTGCTGCTGACGCTTGTTGTTGCCATGTCGGCAACTGCATGTTCCAAATAAGCGCCGTCACCAAAGAAACGAGGGTCTATGTGCTCAAAATACGCTACAAAGTTGTAAGCTAAATGCCCGATCATGCAGATATAAGCCTTTTCTTTCATCTAGTGGTATTGTATTGCAATCTGGTTGGCTAGGTAAAGGCCATTTCAAGAAAATATGCAATCGAATGGAGATTCTGACAGCAATGCTAACAAAGGACAGCGACCGGGCTCCAGTCTTTGTCAGAAGGCTGCAGTTGGGGTCGGCCGGGGCAATACACAACTGTGCGAGGCTTTCCACCCGGTCACACTTGACCTAACACCGATGCATGTTCCAGTTTTCAAGAAGGGGTGTGCTATAAATAGTATATACAACATATACCAGTCCCAATGCAACAGTGCACGTGTCGTGGTCAGGGTACTGTTGTCATTTCATTAGGCAGCCTCAACGCACTCGCGCAGGGTTCATTAGATATTACCTCACGGCAAGAATTGTTGGAATTGAAGTCTCTATGTTGTTTTATACACATTTGATCTTTTGATGTTTAGTAACCCTAAAACGAGAATATGTAATATTAATACGCCAAATAGTATGGGAGCATTTGGGTTTGCTTTCTTCAGAAAATAGCACGTGCTTACCTGAAAAGGCGTCCAAGGTTCCCTGGAATTTTGCTGTCCTACTAATGTAGAAATTATCCTTGTATTTAAGATCCTCAGTGGAACATAATGTTTCCAGGAAGTGTTTGCCTCTTGGGTCTAGACCAGAGGTCTTTCCGTGAAATCCCCGAGAAATGAACAAAATGGCGTGCGTTGTAACATAGACAATTTGTAAATGATTTCACTGAGCCGAACGTTGCTAAAATATCTTATTTCCAGAGGAGGGGAAGAAGCCAGTTTGGCAGATATACTTAACAGCTCTTTTAACTTGAAAACTAGAAAACAAAAACAAATTAATTAAAATGACAAAATTTGTTCTGAATTCCCTACAACAAGAACTCAACCTTCTCGCTGTAAGTGCTGGGAACCAAATAACGCGAGATTTGCATCACTTTGACAGGCACCGGCCATCAAGCCAATGACAGTAAACGCCGCACTATTTCGATGGTCCGGTCAATTAGCTTCTCCAACATGACTTACGGATGACACGCTACACAAAGTATACATCGTCCTTTATAATGTCATGTTGAACCGAAATATAGTAAATCTTTCGAAACTTCATGGAGTTTCGGCGCCAAAGCAGCAGTGATATTGCGCACCCTTTTGTTGCAGCGGATGTTGATGCTGAGCAGTTATATGCACTTTGCCTTTAACATCAGTTTGTTCCACGTGGCGCGAAATACAAACACTTCAGCATATTTGTCACAACAACCATTCGGAATGAACTAAATGCCATTCTAACGATGTGTTTTCATTTTTGGGTTCTATTGTTAATGTATATTACATTACAGGGGCGCTAAATCGTGTTGAATGACATACAACAGACGCTAGCGACTTGTCTCCCGAGAACAATCTCGAACCGTGGGTCGGCGTCACGGCCTCTTGGTTGTCTTATTACAACTCACAGTGTTTGATAGGCAACGTCCGCGTAGAGTTTGCTGGAGCTCAGCTCGTGACGTCAGAGTACAAATCATGCACATATATTATGGGTCAGCCATTCGCTGAGCGCCAAGCACATAGTCTGTTACCGGGTACGCCGAGCAAGTGCTTGGAGCGTTCGCTCCACCGCAGTGAATTCTGGGACGGCAACATGGCGGACAAGAAGAACGACTCAGGTTTGTTTACAGTTGCTAGCATTGGCTGTGAGCGCGCCAAACATCATATGCATTTAGTAAACACTGTAAACTAATCACTTGACGATTCTCGGGATGTTTAAGCATCAAAATGTCAATATACACACAGCAAGGTGAATGCACACCGAGTGTTTGGGACTGCGAACGATAATAAATGAGTTTTGATTGCGAGCCGTACTGTACAGTGTATCTGACAGCTCGGCTGTCAGTGACAGTGCTCTGAAGTTGTGTTTAGACTTGTACTGAGGGGCCCCCTGTTGGATGTTTCTAGCATGTTACTATCGCGGCCTGCTAAAAGAAATGACAAGACAAGATGGTTGGCCTTCGCACAAACCAGTCGATGCCACATTCGGCTGTGTATGTAGGTGGAGATAGGCCAACCGGCGGCGGCGCTTTTCTCTTAAAAAAAAAAAAGTCAGACGGTACATTGACCATTCAGTGGGGGCGTAATCGATTAACACGACCCGGGCGACTCGGGTCACCCGAGTCGTCTGAATTTCAAATCGAACACCGCGAGTGGAGTCGACAAAAACACGTGCCGTGTGCAAAACGACCCGACGCCAGTAACCCACCTCTTGGCTGGGGTTTGCTAAGAGCGCCTGAGCTGGTACCTGTAGGATAACAGCTACCACTACAAGTTGTTTTAATGCTTTTTTTAAAATAACCCAGATTGTCAGCTTATACGATCCTAAAATACTTTGAATCCTATTTTGCTGTACTTATATTGGTTATTAAAACAAATAATTAGGTTTTAGATTAAGCCACCATTTTTTCCACCCCGAGCATGCAGAAGCTTATTCGGTTATTCGACCCGAGTCTGAAGGATGTGCGCATGCGCCAAAAAGTGGCTCGGGTGACCAGAGTCGATTAATCGATTACGCCCTGGTTGACGGTCGCCATACGGTGACCGTACTTTTATTTTGCTCGCTGCAAGGGGTTGCGGTTGTTTTAAGTTGAAGTTATCTGAACTTTGGAAAATCGCAACACCGCAAGTTATTCATGTGATTTAGAGAATTTTTAATAACTTTTTGGGGGGATATTCCACAAAAATCTCTCCAATATATTGTTTTATAATGATAATGATTGAATTTGAAAAGTTGTATCTAAAAGGCCATATGTATTTCATTTGAACCCATGTCAATGTTGCGATGACCGTGCGATTTGTGAATAGATAAACCAGACCACAACACAGTAACGTTTGCATAAACCGCAAGAATAATTTTTAATAACTTTTTGGGGGATATTCCAAAAAAGTTCTCTCCAATATATTGTTTTATAATGATAATTATTGAATTTGAAAAGTTCTATCCAAAAGACCATATGTATTTCATTTGAACCCATGTCAATGTTGCGATGACTACGATTTGTGAATAGATAAACCACAGACCACAACGTTTGCATAAACCGCAAGACACACCTCAGACAATAGCACCATACAACGACCACAGCATTTGTTAAATTGGCATTAGCAAAGAATATAGAAATTACCCCTAACCATAACTTGAAAAGTATTAAAATTAATGTTTGCGTCCCAATTCTTTCATTAGATCTAATTATATCATTGCTTTAAAAAAATAGAGATTGAATAATAAAAAAATTATAACCTAAATTAATTCGAATTTTTACCACTCCTAGACATTTCTACGTACATTTTAAAGGACTGCTTAATTGAAATTTCTACGCATTTTTTCCACCGTGCTTAGTATTTCAGTTTTTCCTCCACGTTCTTTATCATTTCAGCACAACAAAGTTGACAGGCACACGGGATGTGTTTGGCTGTTATATTATTTCTCAATCTTCTTTCTTTAATATTAGGCCAGATACAAAATAAAAAGTTGGTGATCATCCTTTTGTAAGTTTTTACCACAAATCTCTGGTGGGAGGTTTTTGTTTTCTGGCATACGACGTAGACATAATATCTATACAAATGAGGTATTTTTAGGCAGCGCTTAGAAGCGTTTTGAAAACAGGAATTTGATGCCTTCAGGGTGTTGAAAAGTTGTCGAAGTGCGTAAGCTATGTTGCATAGATTGTGTGCTTACCAAAGTTTAATTGCTGCTAGTCCAACACATTTACAAAAAAAAAATCAGGGGCGGGCGATTTTTCAGGCACGGGTGGGGACGATCAATAATGTTTGGGGTGGGTGGGCTTAAAACGGAATATTGGGATAGAAAAGGCATACTTTTTTTTCTTTCTTTTTAAAGCAGATAGTATCAGTCCAAATCAGTGGTTACAGCACATTTCAACTGTTCTTTTTCATGACATCTGCAAAACAAGTCTAATGTAGATTAAAATATAGCGAATGTGGAAATGAATTATTTGCTGAATGTACCCACCTCAGCATAGAGAAAATATGCTGTACAAACAGGTTACTGAATTCTTTTTATAATATTAACAATCTGACATGGAGACTTAGTTCTATACTAAACCAATTTCACAAGGAAAACGCTGCACAAAGTTATTAAAATAATTTTTAAGAAGCTATTGCTACGAAAATTCAATCAAATAAATGTATTTACTGCTCCAATTGGACCAATACAAATTCAATGGGAATACTGTATTTCATTATTAGATTCCCTGGATATAAATGCCTGTTTTAGCGTACAAATATATTTTTGAATTGACAAAACCGCGTGAATTGCAGCTATCTGATCACGATGTCAAACCTTGAAAATGGAAGTATGCCATAAATTATTGTAAATTAATGCTCTTACAAGTTCAGACTTATTCTAGTCCAGTGCCAGAATGCCAAGGAAGCTCTCTTTCCTTTTTTTTGGCTTCAATTTTTCTGAACTGCCCAACAAACTAAGCCCCTTCTTTTTAAATTGTAATTATAGCCAGCGATAGTGAGAGCGCTGAAGAACCAGTGGTCGGAAATGTAAATAAATTTGCTGTGGTTCCCCCTGGATATAATGGCCGACCAAGGAAGGGCCATCTAATCTTCGATGCCTGTTTTGAAAGCGGTATGTAATAGTTTGTTCCTTGTCTATGTTTGCAAAACCGGAGTGTTAAGCAGTATCAATAATTTGTTCAACAAAAAGTGTACCAGTCGATAGGTTACCGTATTATTTTCTACAAATTCTAGTGTAGGATATCAATCGAGCTTGGCTCATGAATAGGAAATCTACAGTTCAACTTAAAGTTTCAAACTGGTAAAACTGAAATTTTAGCATTAGAATCACGTATTATCCTAAAAGTGTAGACATTGAATATACGCATGTTTAATGTTGCAAATAACCTGTTCATTCACCTTTTGCAGGCAACCTCGGCCGAGTGGACTATATAACTGAGTATGAGTATGACTTGTTCATCAGACCAGACACCTGTAATCCAAGGTTCAGGGTCTGGTTCAATTTCACGGTGGAGAATGTTAAATCAGAGCAGGTATGGATTTTTATGCACTATGTTGCTGCCCGTCGTTCAGGGTTTAGCACTACACTGAAATAAAATCATTCACAATGACAAATTAACTAAATAACTTAACGAGTGTACTTACGTAGAAATGCTGATGTCCAGGACTTAGCTCGGCACCCTGGAAATAAAATGTATGAAATTAAAAATATTGCAACTTATAATCTATCATCTTAGCTATGTGTTAGTTGGATGAGGAGGCAAATGATATTATTTTTAGTTCAGACATGAATATAGTAATTTGAGAATTTCATGAATTCATTTTCTGTTCCAGAGAGTCATCTTTAGCGTGGTGAACTTCAGCAAAACAAAATCTCTATATCGAGATGGAATGTCGCCGATGGTGAAGTCTTCCAGCCGACCGAAATGGTATGTAATGTCGACAAGGTTTTTTTTTTTTTCGAATTTATTATTCATCCGACCGTCGTGTGGGCAATGAAGATTTCAAGCTCCGGAGACCCGACGCCGATATCATCGGTTTGCCAACCAATTAGAGCGGTAAAAACATAAAAATCAATAGCGGAGGACGATGGCAGTAGTGTAAGATTGACAACTAGGATTTATACTGAGAAATCCCCCTTCTCCCCCCCCCCCCCCCCTCTCCCCCCCCCCCCCCCCCCGGCGTCAAATGTTCCACCATCGGGTGAACAGTACTGAATTTCTTTACTCAAGACTCAGTCACTGTTACAGTGTCAGGTCTTGAGTGAAGAAATTTGATCTTGTTCACCTGACCATCAGGTAAACAGCACCAAATTCCTTCACTCGAGAGATACACCCATCACGTATACAATACCAATTTCCTTCACTGTAGACCCGGCGGTCGGGCAAATAATATCGGCCATATTTTGTTGTTTCATTACAAGGCAAAGTTTTATTGTACTCCTATGATATAATGCTAGGCGACCCGGAATATACTAGATAAATGATTCACCCCGTACTTGCAGTACATGGGTGAACGACAACATAGCACAAATACAGGCGAAAATAGCTTTAGTATGGAACAGGAAGTAGAATGCCTGTCTCCAGTGTCAAATGGGTACTTATATCGGCACAGAGTTTGTGAAATGGAAGAGCATGCAAAAGACAAGATGGTGCCCATAGAACGCCATCATTTTCACCTTTAAATTCTATTAAACTATGTTTTATTATATTTTCAACTCAAAAGTAGCGGGGAAATATGAAGACATATATAACGAATAATTGTTGCTCCTTAGATTGTGAATTTAGGCTCTCATTTCATTTCCCCGCTTTTTCGACATCTTTTATATAGGGTTGGTATTCACCTGTGTACTGCGAGTACGGGGTGAATCCTTTATCTAGGAATATACTAACTGCACACATTACCTGTGAGTGTCTGATATGTATACCTTTGCCATTATCATTGACAAATTTGACATACGACCATGGTTTAGCAGTGTAGGTAGTTCTGCAGGCAGCCGAAGGGACAGGATGCACTAAGACATTAATCGATGCTCAGCTATCATGTGTCGTGCTGATCATTTGATGTCAATTAAAATTTTCCATTTTCAACCGTCCTATCATAATGACATAAACCGAAGATCAAGATAACTTATAAGATGTAGCAATTAACTACTATGATACACGAAATCAGGACAAAGTTTGGCGAAGGAGTCGGAACTTATTTGTTTTATGACAATTGATTCTTATAGCATTTATTTGTTTTATGACAATTAATTCTTATAGGACTTATTAAGGGCACAACACAAGCCTGCGTTTCTAATTTTACCTCTCAGAAACTTCTCATTATCATTATGAGACTCATACTACGAACTGACAGAGAACCGCTGTCGAATTGGTAATATCACACCCAATTTTTCCATTTCGATTTCTTTATAAAACAAAGAACAAATTAATCAAACAACTTTTTTGTTTTAAACAATGGCTGACTTAAGTGTCGGAATGCATTAATTAATAATATTCACACTGCACGTGACATTTTCAAGTTCGGTGTAGCAATAGCATTGCGACCACGTGCATATTAATAGCAGTCTTTGTGTACAGTATTATACTGTAATATCCAATCAAATTTCTAGGATACTCCCCTGGTAGTATTGTGGCTAGGACTGACATTATAACATAAGGCCTGTTAGGGTGTACTGCCACCTTGTGGCGACATGACACGTGATAGTTGGACGCGCCGACACATGTGCCTACTAAGCTAATAATATTCTACATTAAGATTGTGTATTAAAGCAACAACCGCACGATAATAAATATTGTGTCGGTGCGTTACTTTAAGAGGTAGCTTGACAGTTGTACTGAAACATAACCAGCATGATTTTAAAATCACATGTAACAAACTTCCCAACACGCAACAGTCCGACACAAGTGACAGTCACCTCACTGTTGACAGCATCTACAATACATTGACGAACTTTAAATAAGTTAAAGCGTAGCTAAACTCGTACATGAGCTCCGCTATGGCAGATCAATTGTAAAAAAACATTGGAATATAGCACAATTAAAGCGATTACCTTCATCGACATGGACATGGAGGCATTTTCTGGCAAAAGGCCGTGACCCCAACCATCGAGCTGTCCTCGTGCGCGAACACTGTCACAAAGTTGATCCATCATCTTCAACGCTTAGAGCAAAACTAAGTCTAATAAATTATCAAGACTTGATAATAAGTAGACTAAGCGTGTAGCTTAAGAGTTAAAACAAATGAGGATTGAACAGAATAAACCAACTGAAGTAAATCAGATAAATAACTCCCCAAAGTTGACTAGCTGTTGCCCTGTTTCAGCCCGAACTGAAAATGACGAGCTGCCGGTGCCGCCAAGACGTGACCCCCGCCAATACGTCATCCCTGCCTGTTAAAATTGCAACATTTTGATACAAAATCGCATTCTTGAGACGGCTAGCGGAAAGTTACACGCTTTTCTGTGGCAATGTGCAATGGCAGTGTCTGTAAATTTTGACGTAGAATACGGTAATTTTCTCTTTTGCTTGGTGCAATATGCCGCTTGGTCTTAAGCTAAGATTCCAACCATATACGCGGGATGCGGTATGCGAATGCGGAAAAAAATGGAAAAGCATATAAATATACATGGGTGCTTCCATATGTCCGAATGCGAATGCGGCAAATGGATCGACCCATGGACCGATCGGTGCGAATGCGAATGCTGCTGAGTTTGCCATAGAAAACAATAGTAACTTTGACTTTCCTTCACAAATTTAGAGCAAAAAAGTCCAAAAATGGGATGGGTATCTTTTCTCTTTTTTTTTTGGTTTGTTAAAGGCTCAGTCACACCTTACCGGATCTGGGAAATGGATTGAAACTGGACACTGTCTGGTGAAATACGTCAATATCCGGTTTATATACGGTAGGCACCCAGCGTTTCCGTTCTCTGTCCAGTGTCAAGTTTTGAACATGCACAAAACTTGTACCGGACACCGCCAGACTGACGTGTACGGTTGGTGCCCGGTTTAAGTCCGTTTTGTCCGGTTCATGTCTGTTACCCATCCTTTACGTCTCCGGTTTGCTTCCTGCATAGTCCTTTGACGGTGTTGCGGGAATTCGGTCAGCATATGTTTTAGGCGCGTCCGTGAACACTCCGGTACGTGTCCGGTTGATGTTCGGTCCGTCCGTTAGACATTTGGTTATCGTCCGGTGGCTATTCGTTAATGTACGTTCCTTGTCCGTTTAGCATTCGTTTTGTCCGGGTGCCTTTGACCCGATAGCGCAACATTTCGATACATTTTGATACCGAACACCACCGGACTAGAAAATTCTTTGTCCGGTTATGTCCGTCGCTCAATCCGGTATGGTGTGACAGGCACTTTAGCAACCCCACCCCACCCCCAACACAAAAAGAAGACATCGACTATTGGAGGTCGGCATGGGGGTATATACCGCATTCGCATGCCGCATGCGAATGCGGCATGCGACAAGCTAAGAATTAGTAAGATTCAATATACCGCGTATATGGAATCTTAGCTTTATTAAGTAGACTGAACGACAGCGCTAGAGAAATTGGTAATAAATAACCATATGAAGCTTCATATCCTTAAATAGCTCCTCGAATCATAACTAATAATCTAAAAAGGGAATCCTGACACAAGGGTACTGTTCACAATGTATTGTCTTTGATGATTGAAGATAACGTTGACCTAGATAGGTTTCTGTTGAATTACGTATTTCTGTATGTCCATATATCCGATCATTTCACCCCAGTTTCTTTTTTTTTGTACAGGGGAATATTCAATTGCGGGCAATTGGTCTTCCTCATTCCACTGCTCTTTGCCCTATCCTCGTAAAGTTAAGCGCCGGGCTAGGTAGCAACAAGTATACATTTTTAAGTCATTGGTTTGACTCGACCATGGTTGGAACCCGCGGGTTCTAATCCCTCGACCTACCAAAACGGGAGGCGGACGCTCAACTCATTCGGCCATACCATTTGACCATGTAAACAACTAAATAAACGCGTTCCTTTTTTTTTCTTTAAAAAATCCCAACCTAAATCAAGCCTTTCTACACTACACTCTATTAAAGGGCCTGTCACACTACGGCGTATGGCGGCGGCGTATGTGTAACGTGGCGAAAAACATTATAGGTCGAGATAAGCCGACCTTTGTGCACTGCGGGAGGTCCGAGCGGCGTATCAAGCGTACGCCTGGCGTATGGCTACCGTATCCCTACCGTATAGCGACGTGTGCAAAGCATATGACAACGTATACTCGGCGTATTGGGACGTAATATGACGGTTGGATGCGACAGGACCAGTGTATGAGTAATGTATGCTGGCATATACAGAAAGTGCTCCTAACGTATTCCGACGTACCTCTAACGAACACGTAGCGTATGAGGAACGTATGAGCCACACGACAGCATATGTTAAAATTTTTGAAAATGCACAAAACTTTTTGCAGTGGCTCGACCTACGCCGACCTATGACGAGCGTATACAACCTATGCCTAACCTATGCATAACGTACGATGGTGTATCGGTTGAAAATCAAATACGCTGAGCCTATATGCCTAGTGTGACAGCGTATTTACAGAACGTTGTGAGTACGCCAGAGACACCCGGAGGGTGTTGGTTCAAAGTACGACTAACCTATGCCGACTTACCCCCAGCATGTGCATAACGGTCGCCCAGCGTACATCCAGCGTATGAGAATCGTATGGGCCACACGCCGACATAAGTTGAACATTTTGAACATGCACAATTTTTTTTTGCCGCTCGAGTTATACCGACCTATGTCAACCTATGAAGAGGGTATACGACCTATGCCCAACCTATGCGTAACCTATGCGTAGCCTATGACGGCGTATGGTCGAAAACCGCATACGCTACCGCCATAGGTCGTAGTGTGACAGGCCTCTACGATGCGATCATGCTCCTTCCGAACAACTCCGTCGATATACATCTTACCTAAAGGCCCAGTCACACGAGGCCTGCGTTCGCTTACGATCGATCCGCGAGGATTTTGCAATTAAATTACGACCATCTTATGACCACCTTACGACTAATCGCTGAATGCTCTGCGAGCGATCGCCGACTGATCGCCTACCATTTCGTCTTTTTTGATCGCAAGGAGATTGTCGCTGCAGCACAAACATCCTCCTCAAGGCCCAGTCACATGAGGCCTGCGTTCGCTTACGATCGATCCGCGAGGATTTTGCAATTAAATTACGACCATCTTACGACTAATCTACCCACTCCCACTCCCCTGCTCACTTGGTGATACTGATAGGGCTTATAAGTATACCCCAAGACAAAAGCTCACACCTTTAATGAAAAAAGCTCACAACAATTAATTTGTTTAAATTATATACATATTAATTATAAATGTCAAGAATAAGCTAGACTATTTCTAACTGTATTTCTTAAGGGACTGGTAGCAGGTTTTTCTTTGTTTTCCATTAAAACAAAGGACGAAAAATCATGCCGATTGTCAACATTCAAAATAACATAATTTTCTTTCGATTTGTCCTAGAATCATAATCTAAAGACAATATTAATAATAATTCAGAGTTCTTTCCAATGGACCTGGAACTGGTGGCCGAATCGGTAGTGCACAGGCTTCCTGTGCAGAAGGTCGGGAGCTCGAGGTGGCGCTGGAGGTAGTCCAGAGTGAATCCGTACCAACCACTGAACACAATGCAGCCTTGGTCCCAATCATTAACTCATGTTAATTTCAGGTGGGGAGCAGTTAATAATTACTGATTTCAGCTCCCCCTCACCCCCGCTGGTTGTTTGGCAATATGCTATTTACTAGTTCCCAAACACAATTGTCAATATTATCCTATTCATACAGGGAGTACTCATTCTCAGACCCGTCTTACCCGTTTCAATTCATACTTTATGATGTTGATTTTCTTTTAATTGATTTTTTATTTGTGGTGGGAGGGCGGACAAATTAATTAATTTTGCCAGTGCCTTGAGTTATATATTTGTAACAGTCTGCAGTTACACAAACAAGTTGGTTTTGGGTCGTTGGTTGTTTTGCTTTTCGTATTGGTGATGGTGTTCTATGAATGGCCCTAATAGTACCATATGAAATGCGAATAATGATGTGGTATATATTTCAGTGTTAACATTCAGAATCAGTTTTCAAGCTATATCTCTACAATATTGTCACGGTACCTGCATGAAAAGCATGTACATTCCGGTACAGATACCTAAACACTGGATGGGAGAGGGATAAGTATGAATTGGTGTAGGATAGTCTATATTAGATGATAAGCGCGCCCTCCCCCCTCGACCCCCCCCACAAAAAAAAACATGTTTTTAACAAAGCACCTGCCTAGAAAGGGTTATGTAGGGTACCGATTTTGTAACAGGGTGCACTGATTGTGGCTTTATAGTTCTACCTCATTTAGATCTACCGCTGCCATCATGATCCAATATCCCACTCAGTCACATTATCTTGATACTGAGTCAATCATATTCTACCAATGCTGAACGCCAAGCAAGGTAGCAACAAGCATCAATTTTACATGTCCTTCGTTTGACTGCCGGGGATCGAACCCACTATTTCATTCACATGATGCGGCGCTCTACCCACTTGGCAATTCCGTCCAGTCTGTTAATCTATTAACTTAAAATGACAGATTATGATACAGTTTCCAAATGCATTGACTATAATTTATCAAGTATCTAGTGAGTTAAATGAGTATTAAAAACTCATTCACTGTCATTGCTAGGTAGAGATGTGAACCGCAAGCACTACCACCTGACTGGTCTCGTAGGATCTCTCACTCTCATGAGCCCTCATTCTTCTTCACACCTGTGAATGACAACTCGCACCACCGACTATGCAGCTACAACTCACATCTTCTCAACCTTTTTTTTTTTTTTTTTTTTGGTCCAATAGTTGTTTAAGCAGGGGAAATTTCAGTCATAGACGACTGGTCTTCCTCATTCCACTGCTGGTCGATAGAAAGCCCGAGCCTACACTTTTACCGACCCAAGGGAGTTTTAACCTCCCACACCACATAGACATGGTATGAGAGCAAACAGCCTTTGATGACGCTGTAAGTTATACACAGCGGTGGAAATCCAAATTGGCAGAGCTGGGGGCACGGGGAATTGAACCGCCAACCCTCAGATTAGGAGTCTGACCACTACGCCACAGAGAACAACCTGGTTAATTATACATTCTATTCCTGAGAATGAAGCAACACCCCATAACTTAAGCTGTTAAATCACGAGATCGTGTCTTCCTCATTTATTTTCTGGTTAGTCTGGTTAAACAGACACGAAAAGAAATCTTACAGGCTTGCCCAGTTGAGGGAGGACTAGTCAATTATTGGGGAGGAAAAAACACCTTTCGCAATCTATCTTAGGTCCTGTTCTTTAGCAATGTGCAATTCTTAGCAAGTTTATATTGGTAAGCGGTTTTGGGGATGGTTATTTATTGTACATTCTTGAGCCAATATTATATTCTAATGATCGATCCCATAGTGTAAATGTTCAGGAAATATTTTTATTTCCTTAATCTTTAAAAAAAAAATTGTTTATACTAAATTCAAGCGGAAAATGACCCGTTGAAAGTGGAGCGATATGTAAAATGAGATCTGAAAACTGTAAACATATTGGGATTTTGAAAATATATTATAGATAAATTGCGCACCTGTTCGGGTAATTGCTGTAATTGTTGCTGTTGCAAAGCCACAAGGGTGGCGGCCGTGTGTGCGTGGGGGTCCTGGGGAGGGGCGGCGGCTGCCATTATGTGAGAATGTGCCTGGTTGGGGTCTGTTATGAGGTGGTGTCCGGCCAGAGCAGCTGAGTGGTGCATGGGTATCATTGACGTGTCGTAGATTGAACTCATCTGCGGGTGGCCAGTCGTGTCCGCCAAGCTGACGGCAGGGGGCAGGGAGTAGCCGGCGAAGGCTGAGGCTCCCTTCAAGTAGAGCTCGGCTGAGGCGGGCAGTCCAGTCGCATAGGTCAGGATCTGGGGGTGGTTCTGGAAGTCCTGCAGGAACGATCCGAGAACAGCAGTAGTCATCTGGATAATATAACAAAAAAATAGTAAAGAATTAAATATTGGTGCTGTGGGCTCAAAAGACTAAATGAGTATGCATGTTGAAATGACGTATAACTTAAACAATATCTAAGCAAGCACGATTTAGCATATTTACCGAAAATGCTGAGTTTGCAGACATTAGGGTTTTGGTGGGTTTTTTTTTGTGGGGGGGGGGAGGTTGTCAACTGGCCACGCCCTTCAGGCGAGCGCATTTGACATGTTTTTTTACCATCTCCATGTAGACCTGTATAAATTTAATTTGACAACACCCTATTAACACCTTTATATTAGTATAGTGAGTCACCCGTCGGTCTATGCTAACAGGAAGATACCCCAGAATGGGTGGGCGGGGCCGATATTATAAGAGGTCTCCGCATATAATATACTATGAATCGGTTAGCTCAATCTTTCAACTTTTCTAGAAGAAAATATAGGGGGAAATAATGTGGCACAACTAAATTATGTTTCTTTATGCATTCTATTTCCCCGGCACTCTTCATGTGAACGACTTGGTGATAACTTTAGAAATTACCTTATGCCGTTCGTCATTATGCAATAAATTGTTTTCTGGCATGCCAAGAGCTGAGCAAGAATCAAACCAACTTGGACATGTCAGATTCTTTGTTTGTTGATTAAGCAGGGGAATTTCAATCGCAGACAATTAGTATTACTCATTCCGCTGTTCCATGCACTATCCTCGAAATGTGGAGTGCAAAGCTAGGTAGTAACAAAGACCCTATAATACTAAGGCGGCTCACTCCCTATCTCTCCCATGGTAATGTAAATTTTGCAGTGCCACCTTGTGGTGGCTTTGATCAGCCCAGCTACTGGTTGGTGTTTCACATGTAAACACATACAATTATATTATACATGAGATAGGTAAGTATGAATACACATCACATCAATATGAAATTGTTCTGAACAAATACACATCATCATCAGCAGCATCATCATCACACATCTTTCACATTCATATATACATTTATACATATAATATAGCAACTGTTTAACCAAGAGAACAGCCAATGCACCAAGTGGTGGGTTTGATCATTTTGATTACACAGTACAGGCTGAGTGAGCCATCTTAGTATTATAGGGTCTTTGGTAGTAACAAGTATCAATTTGGTTACATCATTGGCTTGATCTTGCTAATTTCGAATGCGGGGGTTTTAATCTAATGATCTGCCACGTAGGAAGTGGACGCTCAATTCATTTGTCCATTCTGTATTTTGAAATAACTTAAAAGTGCAGGGTTTACTTATTTTAAAGTTGCATAGTCAGATGGTTTTGAGTTTCGGCCATTTTTCTGAGATAAATATATTAAATTAATTGTTATTATCTACCTTACTTTAGTTTGCGGTAATTGATTTTAAATTGCTAATTTTGAAGATATTTGAAGTGCAACAAGCCAAATTAATTTGAGCAAACATACCCAAACTGTGACACCATATATGCTTATGCAATAATGGGTTCTATTAAATTGACTCAGTATTCCCTTCTATATGGCAACAAATGCTTAATAAGTGCATCAGTTTCTAAGTTAGATATGTAGAATAAAATCTAGATAATTGTTTTGGTTTTAAAAATGGTATGCTTCCTGGGACAATGAAGCTTTAATAACTTTTGTAACGGGAATACACTGGGCATCTATTCGGTTCAAAGTAGGCCTACTGTCTAATCTGATGCTTTTTTTCCCAACAGGGTGCGAATTCCACCAAAGCATGTCTACTACTACCGCTGTCCCGACCACCGAAAAAACTACGTTATGTCGTTCATCTTCTGCTTTGATCGGGAGGATGACGTCTATCAGTTCGGATACTGTTTCCCCTACTCCTACACCCGCCTTCAGAACTATCTGGACACTCTAGAGAAAAGGAAAATGGACTATTTCCGCAGAGAATTGCTCTGTCTCAGTGTGGTGAGTAGGGATCATTACATATTAGCGTCTGGTTTGAGTTATGATAAATAATAATTAATATCACTCAGGCGCGTCGGATTTTCTTTAAACCCTAATATTGATCTAAGGGAAGATTACGTCAATGCTTACTTCTTTGAAATGATAGTTTTACGTTATAATTTGTGATTTAGAATTCAAGTAACTCAAATATACATGCGAGTTCATTGTAGTTAAAATTAATATAATGGGATATTTTGTAATTGTTCACTTTGAAATCATAGATTTTAATTATAATTGCTAAATTATATCACTCGGCTGTACCTGTGATTTTGTGGTTAGAATAGTGATCTCATGGTAAATTATATCATTGATCACTCCTTGAAAATGCTATCAGGAAAACAGCTGTCCCGCGTTACCAATGTCATTTTGATGTAGGCCCAGTGCTGTATTTTTTTGCACCAAAGCCTAGTTTCACTTTTTATTTGTGGTTATAGCAACAGCGACGACTCGATTTGATAACAATCACCAACACAGATAATGTGGGTGGTGAAGATAAGCAGCAGAAGATTGTATTCATAACAGGACGTGTCCATCCCGGAGAAACTCCATCTTCCTATGTATGTCAAGGTAATAACAAAACCAGAGATACTCATCCCCTGTTGGTTAGGAGGAGGAGTTGGTTCACTACCCTGTTGAGTGACACTCTTTTAAGTAAGAAGTGCAACTTTGTGAATAGAGCAGGGTCTGTAGTAGATAAAGGATTCACCCTGTACTAGGAGTACACGGGTGAATACCAGCCCTATATAAACGCTTTCGAAAAAGCGGGGAAATGAAATGAGAGCCTAAATTCACAAGCAAAGAAGCAAAACTTCTTCTTTATTTATTCCTTCATATTTCCCCACTTCCTTTGAGTTAAAAAATATAATAAAACATATAGTTTATAGAATTTAAAGGTGAAATCGACAGCGTTCTATGGCCACCATCTTGTCTTTTTGCATTCTCTCCCATTTCACCAAATCTGTGCTGATATAAGTAGCCATATGATATTGGAACCAGGCATTTTACTTCCTGTTCCATACTAAAGCTATTTCCACCAATATTTAGACTACGTTGTCGTTCACTCATGTACTACAAGTACAGGGTGAATCTTTTATCTAGGTCTGTAGGGGCCTACAGGGCCTGGAAAGTCTTGAACTTCATTTGTCCCATTTTAAGGCCTTGAAAACCCTTGAATTTAACCTATTTTGGGTAATTAGTCATGAAAAGCCTTGAATTTCATTAAACTGTCCCCACTGATTTAAATTACTCCGAAATCGCCATTTACCATTGGTGTTTTTTCCTGATCTCCAAATGAAAATAGTCTTGAATTCCTATCAAAAACAGCCATGAAAACCTTTGAAATAGCCTTGAATTCCATATCTTCACATGTGTACTGACCCTGATATTGTGTAGTGTTTTCAACTGGCTGGTGTGTATGGGCAGTGTTAGCATGTGCAGGTGGCGCCACCGTGTCAGGAAGCGGAACTCGACTAGGCGTAATGGTAGTGGTAGTTGCAGGTGCAGCGAGATGTCTCATAGTGCATGCGTGTGGCAGGTTGTGTGAACGTTCTGCAGGTTGTGAGTTCAATCCATGTACAAGTTAAATCGGTCTTGAATGAATGTTGCTATGTTGCTTCACACTCAACATTATTAGGATAGAGCAACGACTGGTTGGCTCAGTGTCCGATGCATGTGATTGAGTGGGATGTCTGTTGATGGTGTCAAAGGTATGGTATCCCAGTGGGACAGCACTATGTGATTGTTGTTAGTAAGCATTCTGTATAACTGCATTATACATTCAGATCTTACCAGACTTGTACCTCATTTAAATTGTTATTAAATTATGTTCAAATTATGCATTATATGAACATTACTTTTAAAATAGTCTGCCAAGGAAACCAATTAGAATTGCATTGAAAACTTTATTCTTCAACAAAACCTATCTTAAGTAATTGAATTAATCCTTAAAGTAAATAGGCTGTTCGAAGTTTTATGTTGAATCAATCATGAGAAAATGAGTTTAATTTATGTCAATTAAATTACGGATGACTTTTGTCTATTTTATATAAATTATTGTCCACATAATATTGTCTATGCCATGGTGGATAGCATTTTTATTTTTTTTAAATAAAAATGGTTACATGAACATAGATTCACTGATAAGTAGACTAAATAGTTTGAAAACAACTGATAAAAGAAGACCTCCGAGTGAATCATTAGTCATGTGAGGGTAAAATAATTACAACTTACTAGTAGGCCTACCTTTTAAAGGGAATCTGTCTTAGAATATCAAAATATGTTGATTTTCTCCCATTCAATTATAGATTCTACATATGCAATAAATATTGCAGATGGTATAAATGTTTTTGAAACCCAATATATATATATATACAATTGCCCCTTTTAACCTCATTATAAATTAATAAAAATATATAACTGACGTAATCGTGTGTGCGACATCAAATAGAACTGCTAATTTAGACAATGTACCTACCGTCAGAATAAATACCCTTATAACTATAAATTATATAACATGGGAAATATAATCTATTGTGTGCAATGTACAGTTCATTATACACCAATCAATATGCTGTCATCTCTGCTGCTTTCCTCATTTTCTTTCTGATTTCCCCCATAGGCATTATTGACTTCCTTGTCAGCAACCACCCGACCGCTAAGTCCCTGCGAGACCACATCATCTTCAAGATAGTACCAATGCTCAACCCAGATGGAGTATACCTAGGGAATTATAGGTGAGACAATCTTGCCTTCATCACCATTCATCATGCCAATAAGTAAGTTGTAAACTCAAGTCTAGTAGGAAGGACATGGTAGTTGTTGCCCTCGAGAATTCACCCATCATCCATTATGGCAAAGAAGACGTATATGAAATGACACGCCTTGTGATCCATATCTCTTATTCTTCTCTTATCAGTGTTGGTGCTGCTGGTCCCACATCTCGGCATACACACACTGCCCCTGTCGTCTTTCCTCCTGCCCTCTCTATCTCTCTTTCTTTCTCTATCTCTGTTTTTCTCTCTCTGTCTCGCTCTTTCTCTCTTTCTCTATATCTCTATTTCTCTTTCTCTCTCTATCCCTCTTTTTTCTCTCTTTCTCTCCTTTTCTCTGTCCTTCTCTCTTTATCTCTCTTTCTCTCTCACTCTCTTTCTCTCTCTATCTCTGTCTTTCTCTCTCGACATCGCCCTTTCTCTCTCTTTGTCTCTCTCTTTCTATCTTTCTCTCTCTTTCTCTCTCTCTTTCTCTCTCTTTCTGTCTCTCTCTCTGTATCTCTACCCCTATATCTGTCCTGTCTCCCTCTTCTCCACATGCACATTCACACACGAGCCACATTATAGATCTTTTCCACAAAGCATGATGCATAATAAGCCGTTACCCCAAAAGAATGCATCTTCCACTGACATCAGACGATAAGTCTGTGGGGGAAATCGTCTGTAGTACCCTTTTCCACGAGGCATGTTGCACACTGTGTTTGTACCTACAATATTACTTCTTCCACTGAGATCAGAGGGCAGGTTGGCGGTGGAACTTGTCCATCAATAGGCCCGTCCTGATATGACCTTAGATGTTGCTAGGACGTAAAACAACAACAAACAAGCAAACTGTCCATCAATATCCCATAGTATTTTTTTTCAACTGGAATTTTGATTTGGTTTAACCACCATTACCTACCTGGAATAAAATCTGATCACGGGTATTATTATTGAATCGAAAGTCCCTTGAATTTCTAGCTTATGTTCAAATTATGCTAACTGTATTCGAACACGTTGGTAGTACTACACGCCACCAGGGGGAATATGGCGCCACCATTGCAGTTCGCAAACACGGCCTTCGGCGAGAGGATTAAATCTGCTTTGGGTCTAGTCAGCGTCACCATGATCCATCCAGTTGATTTTCTATAGCGCACGCCCATACCGATGTTCATCCTCCGGCGGGGACCTCCCATCTGCTACTTGGTTATCTCGGGGGAGAAGAATGGAATGCAGTGGGAGGCGCGACGTATCTTATCTCTTATCTCTGAGCCACAATAGGTAATTACTGGGGTGATATAGTTTGCTATGGCCGTCCTCATCAGGGCTCTGGTGGCAGCACCGCAGCAGTAGATAGTATCTTTCTGGGAATATATAGTGCTTGGGAGATTTAATCTCTCTCCACGTGGGGAACATGAATATCTCATTTGCATTATTATAGTTAGCATACAGTACCCACCCCCCACCCCCGCCGGCCACACTAACTGTGGTGTTGTTGTGTTAATTAAATGACTTAGGTTATTTGAATTTCATACAAGAAAATGTCTATTTCCACGCACATTACAAACATGGGGAAATAATGATGTAAGAATTCATTCAATTGCTTTGTTTTTTTTTGGTTAACATTTTTGTTTGTTTATTGTTGAAGATTAATGTTAGGGACGAAGCTGATTGAATGATAAAATAAATTAATGTATATATATCTTTTATAAAGAAGTATTTTCAGCAGGAATAGCATTTCTTGTGGCACTTCATATTGAGATTACACTAGACTATAACTAAAGAATGTTCTATAAATTCGGACTTTTCTAAGCAGTCCAAACGCATATATTTAAAATCCAGTTCAGCCTGGTTATTTGTTAGTTTGTAGGTGGCCTTGGATTGGTGAATCTTTTTGTTGTATTTCTTTATGTACTTATAGTAGGTGGGATTTTCATGTTTTTTGTTTGCACCATTTCTTTTAACATGTTTTTTTATCTGTTAGGGTTGGGTATTTCTGGAGGGTATTTTTTTGGTTGCTCGGTACATTACATGAAAGGGTGAGGTGGAGCACGTTTGCTTCAGATGCATATGTCGTCGCAGATTACTTAGCCATAGGGCAGGCCAGATGGTTCCGGTTATAAAATAAGAGATGATTAATGCTATTTAGATACCACACCCCATCCCCACTCAAGGCCCTGCCTCACCGACTGCTCGAAGGTGTTTCTATCAGTCAAGTGCTAGCTAACTAAACACCATGAGCACTTCATTGTGCATGAACTTATTTTCCACCGACCCACCCCCTGACAGAAATAGCACTTATTGTGGAGCTTCATAGCAAGATTACACTGGACCACCAAGAAGGTGCTATAAATTTGGACTTCTCTCAAAATCTGTCCAAATACATATCTAAAATCCAGTTCAGCATGGCCATTTGTTAGTTTGTGGGTGGCTTCGGGTTGGTGAATCTTTTGTTTCTATAGTACGGGGGTTAGGATTTTCATGTTTTGTCTGTTTGTTAACACCATTTCTTGGGAAAACAATTTGTTGTGGGGTGGTATTTTTAGGAGGACTCTTGTTGGGTTTTTTTGTGTGTTTTTTTCTGGGGGCGGGGGGGGGGGGGCGTCAGGTACATTGCATAAACATGTAATGTGGGGCGCTTTTACTTCAGATGCATACATCGTCATGGATTATTTAGCCATATGGAAGACCAGATGGTTCCAGTTATAAAATAAGAGATGATTAACACTCTTTACATACCGCACCTCATTCCGACTCAGGGCCCTGCCTTACTGGCTGCTCATAGGTGTTTCTATCAGCCATGATAAGTTCATTGTGCATGAACTCATTTTCCACCACCCCAACTCCCGACCACCCCCCGATAGAAATAGCATTTCTTGTGGCACTTCATAGCGAAATTACACTGGACCACCAAGAAGGTGGTATAAATTTGGACTTCTCTAAACTGTCCAAAAACATATCTAAAATCCAGTTCAGCATGGTAATTTGTTAGTTTGTGGGTGGCTTTGGGTTGGTGAATCTTTTTGTTGTGTTTCTTTGTTTCTACAGTAGATGGGTAGGGATTTTTATGTTTTGTTTGTTTGTTTTACACAATTTCTTGGGAAAACAATTAGTTGAAGGGTGAGTATTTTTAGGAGGACTATTATTTTGGGGGGCTGGGTGGGGGGGGAGCTGCGGAGGGACGTCGGGTGTATTACATAAACATGTGAGGTGGGTCACGTTTGCTTCAGACGCATACATCGTCATGGATTACTTAGCCATAGGGCAGGTCAGATGGTTCCAGTTATAAAATAAGAGATGATTAACACTTTTTATACCCCTGTCACACTACAACGTAGTGAGCCTAAAGTGGTCATTTTTCGTCATTACGTTGGGTTACGTCATGATGACGTCAGAATGACGTTAGAATAATGTTGAATTACGTCGTGTTACGTCGAGGTTTTGGACATGTTCAAAATTGTCGACGTAGCTCAAACATAAGGGTTTATGTTCGCCGTACGTTCTGTTCACGTTCAGTGAACGTCAATGATGTTAAACGGACGTTTTTCCAATGCTGCTCACTACATTCCACTACGTTGACCCACATTAAACCGAGTGCAAATGCCCATGTGGCGTAATGGGAACGTCAGGAGAACGTGCATTCAACGTACTTTCAACGTCTCATGACGTAGGTAACGTCACGTAGCGTTCTTCTGGCGATGGAATAACATTCATAACGTTCCGTGAGCGTAATGACGTTGTCCTCTCTCGTTGAATGACGGTATCACTACGCTTTACCGACGTTATGCTCTCGTCCACTACGCTGCATCCACGTTCAACTTGTGCCCAAATTTGCATACTACGCCCAGAAGTTCAACGTTCTTCACGTTCTCCCTACTCTGACGTCATTATGTCATAGTGTGACAGGGCCATTACATACTGCACCCTATCCACACTAAGGGTTTTGCTGCACAATATGCTCGAAGGTGTTTCTATCATCCAAGTGCTAGCTAACTAAACACCATGAGCACTTCATTGTGCATGAACTCATTGAGAGCCACGATCACCCCACCCCTACCCCCACCCCGGCGCCTTGTATCCCCCCGCGCCGTCCCTTTACCCCACCCCTGGGGCTGGCCCCTTAACTCCACACCCCTCATACACCCCCACCTGCACCTCCCCCCCCCCCCCCTCCCCACCGCCTTCGCCTCGCTCGCCTTGTACCCTCACCCTCGGGCTCACCCTAGGCGCCCCCCGTACTCCGCCTCCCACATGCCGATTTACAGGGCGATCAGATCAGCGACTTGGGAGCATTTCTTTTTGCGTGGCAGGCAGGGGCGTGTATTTTCTGAACAAACCCTCGGCGCGGCCTCGCTGTAAAGGTTAAGCCAACAGCTCCCCTTTATCTGAACCCCGCTTTTCTAACTAATAAGTTAGTCAGGCAATAAAATTGTTTAAAAACCACACACACACACACAAATTACACCACTTGAGGGAAAGTATTCTATGCGTTGGGTGCTTTACCTCTCATCAGGCATTGTGTGTACACAATCCTGGTCCCTGAAATCCTGAATTTATTTACCATAAATAAATAACCACCTTACTTTATTTACCATAGAAACGCACTAAAAAGTCATTTGTATAACACAACAAAAGTATTAAAACTATTATTCAAGCTTCATTTTCCCAAGTGATCGTGTTCACATGCACATAACTGTTCCAATCATATGAATGTTTCTAGGCTCCTGATTTATTAATGATGGTTAGCCAGATCAATGGATGTGGGTATTATTTTCTACATTGGAGTTTCCCTTGTAGCGTGGCTAAGTTGATATATTAGTTAAAATTAATAGTAATTTCCCCACACCTTTATTGGGTTTAAAAAGAGAATAGAATGTGTCTATGTGCACCAAATGTGTTTTATTGACCTCAGTGACTACCACAGTAGGACAGTGCTTCTAAATAACCCTCTACTATAGAAAAGTGTCGGCAAACTGGGCTATGGAAATAACCATGCGAATTTGCAATCTATGGCGCTAACTGTATAGTTCAAATGCTTATTTATCATAGGCCAACACTTTTGGGGTGAATAATTCATGTATATTAATATACCTTAAAAGTTGAGAGAATTCTGTGGCCACCATCTTGGTTTTTGTTGCATTCTTTAATGATAAATATATTAGGTTGATTGTTATAATCTTCCTTACTCTAGTTTGAAGTAACTTATGAAATTTGTGTAATACTGCAAAACAATAATGTTGATGTACACATCTCAACTAACACCACAGGCTTCTGCACTAACATGTTCTTTTAAATTGCATCAGTATTCCCTTCTATGTAGAAATAGATATTTAATAAGTACATCAGTATTTATGTAGAATTAAATTTAGATATTTGTTTTGGTTTTCAAATGTTGATCCTTCATTGGACTATGCAGCTTTAATGAATGCACAATCAAATCGAGATAAGTGTTTTAATTTTTTTTTAACGTGATGTTTTCATCGGATTATGACTTCCTTATGCCTCGGTCACAAATGCGTTGCGGCGTGCTTGTGGCAACTATAACTCGCCGCATCGGCCAGACCGCACGGTGGGTTACGGTCGCCGTACGGTGACCATACGATTTTTTGCTTGCTGCAAAGTGTTGCGGGTTTTTTTAAAGTCTGAGTTATCTTAACTTTGGAAAATCGCAACACCGCAGGCCCCAAGGACGCCACAACACCATACTGTCATCTTTTTTTTACATCAGTGAATATCAATATGGTACAATATTTGTGTTTGTGTGATCAATATTAAGACAATTACATTTTTATATATTAAATACGTGCATAAAGTTAAAGACAACCCCCAAGGTGCCTTGTGGTGACGGGACAATTTGTGAATAGATAAACCGCATACCGCAACGCCGTAACATTTGCAAAAACTGAAATGCACACCGCAGACCGCAGCACCATACGGCGACCGCAGCATTTGTGACCTAGGCATTAAATAGACTTTCTGCGGGTGCGTTTCGATAGCCACATAATACAAACTAAAAGGGTGTCTTCTATGTCCTGGATGCTCACTGCGTCCCTTCTATCCTATTACAGGTGTTCCTTGATGGGCTTTGACTTGAACCGGCACTGGCTGGAGCCGTCTCCCTGGGCACACCCCACCCTGTATGCCACCAAGAACCTGCTCATAGACATCGATAATAACGAGGTAAAGCCACCACCTACTACTACAGAAATAGCTATGCTGCATAAGACAATATATGACGTCAATGTGGAGGGCGCATAGCAATTAGTTAGTATTCTATTTCTAGTAATTTAATAAACAACTTTTATTTTTATTATATAGATTCTTAGAAGTGTATCCAAGAATTTTCAACCAAATTATTAATGTCTTGTATATTTTGTTCTTCGGTACATAGGGGTATTTTGTGTGGAGCTGAATTAATAATTCTACCAAAGTTTAAACGGTATGTATATATATAATATAAATGCATAATTATATATATCATGTGGTATATGTTTGACATATTATAAAGTTAGATATATTGTTATACATAGACGTTCTATGTCTAGACGTTATGTATAGATTATATATATTTTATATATAGACTTTGTTTGTTTAACGACCCCCCAACACAAAAAGTAAACATCGGATATTGTGGGTCAGACATGATATATATATAAACACTCTATATATGGACATGTTATATATATATATATATATATATATATATATGTTATATGTAAATATGTTATATATAGAGATTTTATAAATAAATATGTTATATGTAGAGATTTTATAAATAAATATGTATATATATAACATATTATATATATATATAATTTATATATTTATATATATATATATATGTATATATATACATATATATATAACATGAGTGTATATGTGTGTTCTGTAGTGATGAGCACTATAGGCTCTATGACTACAGCAGCCATAGTCTTACTCTCAACGTGAATGGTTCGAATGTCATTGATGTGACTGACAACTCTTCAGTCTTGAGTACATTCAAGGCTGCATCCCACACGACAGAACCCCTACTCACTGGCTCCTTGGCGGTGGGTGCATGTTACCCGTCACCTAGGGTATATGGCCAGTAACCTCAAACACTTTGGTTTCTCGAAAGCTATGGCAGTAGTAGTTAGGCATATAGCTGTAGTAGCTACCCAACAGTATGCAGGGCGGGGAGGAGGTATGTATTGGATAGCTGTTATCCTCATCGAGTAATATATTTTTTTATACAGGGCTATTTATGTGCCGTTCCCATGTCTGCTAGGTATGTGTGGAAATGGAAAGGTGTGAGGGGGTCTTACTCTTAGAAAGGCGCGGGTGTGTTTAAAGTGTTACTGGGTGAGAGTTCTTTGTGTGTGTTGAGTTAGTAACATAGGCCCCTGACTGGCAGCAACAGCATGGCTGACAGGGGTCGCGCGTCGCTAAGGTAAACACCTCTTAGCCGCATGGGGTGCCGGGGGATGCCGCTGCAGGCCCATGGTGCGCCGTACACTCCTCTTCTCCCCCTCGTGCCCCCCTCCCCCTGCCCCAACACGCGCACAGCTGAGAACTGCGTAACCTGAGAACACAATCCGGCACGCGTCTTAAACTCGCCCCTCTCGCCCATGTTTTCTTCCTCTTCCAGCTTCATTTGCGGGTCTGGTGAACAGTGTTGTGGTGTTACTGTTACTAGTATTAGCTACTCTAAGTCTAATGCTTATGGTGTAGTTATGATATAGTTAGTTCCAACAACGCCTTGAATCAAATCGGACTAATTCTGTGTAGTGGGTGGAGTTATGTGTATTAAAATAATCGAAATGGCTAACATGTGTAGAAAGTAGGCTAAGCAACCGAGTCAAAATAATTGTATTGATTGAATATCGAATAATATATTTTGTCAGCACTGGTCTTTAGCTGCACAGTAGAACTCGTTGATACATAAATGAAGCTTTCCTTTATCATTTTGTTTTGGGGGCTTTACATCCTAGCAACATGTAAGGTCATATCGACTTGTAAAACAGTGTGAACCCGGGGCGGGTTTATAGTGCTGTCTCACTGGGAGATCATGCCAGAGGCACCATGACACAATATCTCACTCAGTCAAATTATTATGATATTGAGCTAACAGTAACAGTAACAAGTCCTTTACCTAACCTAGCTATGTTGAGCACCAGGTTAGGTAGCGACAAGATGTTGTACGTCGTTGGTTTGATATGGCTGAGATTGAAACATCTGACTATCCACATGGGAATCGATCTCTCGCCGATTCAGCCACTGGATTCGGTTACAATGATAAACGGTATACAATTGCAGTTAGATAATAAAAAAATTGTATTCACGAGTATATATGTGCTGTGGGATTAGAGATACATTTGAGTGTCTAACTGTTATGTTATATTGATACACGTTATATGTTATGTATAACGTATTGTATGAGTATACATTGCAGGGGAACATGTGCTTCATTATTAGTATCGCTCCTTATGCGCTGTGGTGGAGTGACCCCTCCCCTCCCCCCCCCCCCCTCTGTTTGAGTGAATGTATTCGGGTGGCCCTCCGTCGTGCCTCACACAGAATCTTCCTACTTAGAATGTAAGCTTCCCACTTAGAATGTAAGCGTTCCAGTTAGTAATTAAGTGTTAATCAATTCTAGTATTAATATGTTCCATCGGCCAAGCCACAAATATTAGTGGCCTTGTTTTGCGAATGCCATTATCATTGATTCGCCTCAGCGACAACTTACAAGGCCACGAGTCAATCATGGTTCCTCCGCTAGCCGCTGCGACAATCATGGCGCTGTCAGTCACACACCGCCAGTGGCGTCCTCTGCCGGGCGCCGCGGCACCTGAGTGCGAGGTCAGATTTCATGGCTGTCTGCGCATGTCTGGGCGGGCGTCTTACTCTCAGCGCTTTCGTCACTTTCCCCGGTGTAAATATTTCAAATTCTCCCCATATTCAAGTTACCCCCCGGGAACTTGAAAACGTTTTCAAATTCCTCCCAGGGGAATTTGAAAACGTTTTCAAGTTCCCTCCCTCGTTTTAACTTTCCCTCCCCCCGGGGATTATAATCCACACCATCTTAAATTTTAAATTTTCCGTGAAATTTTCGATTTGTTTAACTTTTCAATTTGTTGTGCTTTTTTGAATAATTAAAAAAATATAGAATTTTTGTGTGAAATTCTTTATTTTCGTGAAATATACATTTTTTTGGTGAATTTTTGGCATGAAATTGTTCGATTAACAAAAAATCTTTTTGGGGAAATTTTGGTGACTAATATTACTATTTTTCATAAATTTCTGATCTTTTTAAAACTTTTATATTTTTGTGGAATTTTCTTTATTTTTAAACAATTTTAAATTCCCGGAGGGGGGAATTTGAAAATAGGGGGAGGAATCTGAAAACTGTTTTTAATTCCCCCCCCCCCGGGAATCTGAAAACGTTTTTAATTTCCCTGGAGGGAAGTTAAGAACGTTTTCAGATTCCGGGGGGGGGAAACTTGTTGTTTGTTTGTTGTTGTTTTACGTCCTAGCAACATCTAAGGTCATATCAGGATGGGTACTGACTTGTGACAGTGCACACTCGTGGCAACTTTATAGTGCTGTCCCACTGGGAAGCCAGGCCGCTGGCACCATGTCCTGACACTGAGCACACCAGTCCTTGCCCTATCCTAATAATGCCGAGTGCCGAGCTAGGAAGCGACAAGTATCAATTTTAAAGTCATTGGTTTGACTCGACCGGGACTCGAACCCACGACCCCACAATCTTAGGAAGGGGAAAGTTGAAATTGTATTCCTGTAGGGGGGAATTTGAAAATAGGGGGAGGAATCTGAAAACTGTTTTTAAGTTCCCCCCCAGGAATCTGAAAACGTTTTTAAGTTCCCCGGAGGGAAGTTGAAAACGTTTTCAGATTCCCGGGGGGGAACTTGAGAAGGGGGGAAGTTGAAATCGTTACACCGGTGCACATTTTCAAGAGGATTCAGAGTTTGCAGATGGGGGCTGTCGGAGTGCATCGCGCTCCCTCTCCCTCTAGCTGTACCCGTGTGCCTGTATACATGCCGCATACTAAGTCTGCCTCAGCCCACCTAATCCCAGTCAGTAGCGGCGGAGTGGCCATTTCTCACCGGCACACACGTGATAACCCCATGCTGGGTAAGGCGGGTTTATCAACCCAACAGTTTGGAATATTATATTTTCACCGGCAAAATGTCCAATAACGCGAGTATAAATTGGCCTACCATCGATCGAAATGAATTTCGAATATCTTGTAACTGTAAGTTGTAATTACTGGTCCAGAATAAGTTGCTAAATAATTGCGTAGCAATCGTGTCTTTCTACCCAGTGTTTCCACCATGTCTTCCGATTCATAGTACTACAGTGGGTGTATTTTATAAGGACAGAACAAAAGAACTTGGTTCATGTTTTATATACAAACAATGGACGACAGGTGCTAATGAAGGACCAGATGCGGTGGCCGAATCGGTAGTACTTAGAAGGTGCAGGCCTCCAGTGTGGGAGATCGGGAGTTCGATTCCCAGTCGAGTCAAAGCAATGACATAAAATTGATAATTGGCGCTCAGCATTAATACTAATAATAGGATAGGGCAAGGACTGGTTAGCTCAGTGTCAGGATAATGTGACTGAGTGGGATATTGGATCAGGGTACTGGCAGCCTGATTTCCGAGTGGGGCAGCACTATAAATTCGCCATGAGTGCACACTGTCACAAGTCAGTACCCGTCCTGATATGACCTTAGATGATGCCAGGACATAAAATTCCACCAACCAACCAAGCTAATACAGACGCGAGGTGAAAGTTACCATACCCTATCTCTGCCCACCCCCACCACCACCAGCTCCACTGCTGATGTGCGTAGACTTCGATGTGGTGGTAGGCTAGGCCTTAGGCCTTAGGCGATGAGAACATTTCCTACCCTGGCGCGAGTCTTGTAATGCAGGGCCGATAAAAACGTTATCTTTGATGGTAGTTTGGCGGCGGGAACCAGCGCCTGGGACCTTTTAAGCAGCATGGGCGCGATATAAATCTGCACAAAGGGACAGCTTTACTACCTGTCTTGCCAATGGAGGTGCGAATGATGAGAGCCCGGCCCGGGATGCAGCCTAATCGTGGATGGGGGGCAATATCCCGCCCTCCTGTAGCTTATCATAATGAGTAACAGCAGCCTGCTTCCCCGTTATGCCTGGCACACACCTCCCGTTTACGATTCATCCACTAAAACTGACTGTGCATCACGACCCCGACCCGTCCCGTTTCGCGACTAAAACTGCCTGATTCGTTTTTCAAATGACTTGTGATTTCAGTTTTAACCCCTAAAACTGAGTTTTAAGTCGCGAATCACAAGGCTCTGGTGTGCTAGGGGGTCGCACACCTAACGACTAAAACTCAAACTTATCCGCGAAACGGGCAGTTTTAGATCGTATAGGGGAGGTGTGTACCGGGCATTACACCACCACCACCGCCTCCAGTGTGTGTGTGTGTGGATATACATAATATACATATATCTTAATGTATATATATATGCATACAAGTTACAACACACAATCTAATCACATGTATATATTATTAGTAGTAGTACTAGCAGTAGTATTATTATACACATACACACGCGTACACACATAGCAGCAGGAAATTGGGATACCTGATCGCCTGCCGAAGTAGTTATGGGAAATATACTAGTAGTAGTAGTAGGCAATTTGCCTACTTTATGGTCAGAACAACAAACACTATGAAGGTGTGTGTGATCATGGTTACGCTTATAAATTAAAGGAGTGAATGTGACTGTGAGTGGTCCGTAAAGCTGTTAATTACAATTTTGGGTTATTAAGGTTTTAGGTCAGCAACATCAAATGTCATATCATGACCGGGACCGACTTGACTAATGGCGAATTTATAGTGCTGCCCAATTAGGATACCGTTACCCCGATTGATATGTATTTCAGGCTAGTGCTTGTGATTTTGTGGGTGATATCGGGGTGTATATATCCTCGCACGCTCAGAGGCGTAGCAAGTCCATTTCGGCTAGCATGCAATTTGATACCACAACCAGGTGTTCTATCCAGCTAATATATTCACATGTAATGATATATAAGCGTATTTCGCACAACCTGCCACACGGTAAGCCAAGCGCTCAACTCATTTGGCAGCCCTGCCTGTTGTTTTTGGGGTGTTTATTAAAAAAAACTAAGGAGCTCACCACAATTTGTATATTACATTTGCATATATATATATATATTATATATATATATATATATATATATATATATATATATATATATATATATTTGCATCTATTATCAGGATAAACAGGTCATGTCTGTCGCTCTAAATATGCGGTGATTATTACTCCATACTGCCTGCCTCCACCTACTTCGGACCCCAGGCACAGTGGCCGAATCCGTAGAGCGCTGGCCTCGCGTTCAGAAGGTCAGGAGTTTGGTTCCTGGTTGAGTCAAACCAATGACTTATAAAATTGATACTTGTCCCTTCCTAACCTGGCGCTTGGCATTAATAGGATAGGGTGAGGACTAATTAGCTTAGTGTTAGGATAATGTGTGATATCGGGTCATGGTGCCAGTAGGGCAGCACTATAGCCACAATGAGTGCGCACTGTCACAAGTTGGTACCCATCCTGATATGACCTTAGATGTTGCCGAGACGTAAAACTCCAACAACCAACCAACCTCCCACTTCGGCTGCTCCTCCCCCTCGGCTGTCCACCACCACCACCACCACCACTCACTCACTCACCCCACCTTGTTTATGTTTGCTTCGTACCCTACCCTGCTTGCTGGGCACTGTTTACTGGACCACTTTGCCACCCGCCGGTTCACATCTCCGAGTCGCGTCTCGCACTTAATTGCCTCCACTTGAACTCTCGTCTAGGATGGGTATGAGTAGTGAAAGTTGACCAGGCCCGCCGCGTATCTGTGTTAGCCAGGTTACCGCATCATTGTTTTTCCTTATTATTATCACCACCCATATTTTATTTCAGACGTTGTAGTCGGTGACTACTTGGGGAAGGGGTCTTGCTTCTTCTCCCTCCCCTCTTACACACACACATACGCGCGCACACACACACCACCACCACCACCACCACATCCCTGACCCGGCAGGCATCATCATCATTAGTTGGCCCACGTGTAAATTGGTCCAGACCTATTGCAGTCACATGGTAGGATGGTGATTGACTGCCGGCCGGTGATGTGTACATCACCCTACACATCACCCACACCCACACCCGCACCCACACCCGCACCCGCACCCACACCCACACCCACCAACGTACACACGCCCCACCGGGTCTCCTGATTTCTTTACCTTACGGTTCACCCCGCTGGGCTCGTAAATGTAAGTACACCGAACACGCTGGACATCGTTGTTTTTTCCCCCCTGCTAACTAAAAAAAAATTGATAAATGGGATTTTCTAACTTATACTTCAACATAACATATGTGTACACATATACACGTATATACATGTTCTTATATATGTATGCACATATGTATACATATTTACATATGTATACATATATGTGTGCATACATTGTATATCTTATTCCTTCAAAAAAAGATGTAAGATTCCGAGTTTGTATGTTAATTATTATAATAATTATATACATTCTGACAACGTTGTAATTTAAGAACCTTTTTTATGAACAAAGATTCCTCAATTCAGAGGTATCATCCCCCATCCACTCCGGTCTTTGCATATTATTTAAAATTTATAAATATAAATATTTATTTTTTCTTCAAATGAAATATTCTTTTTAGAATGTGTCTGATATACAACAAACTCTGAATTGTGAAACTTGTGTGTATTGAATGAGATTTGTTAAATAATATGTTGCTGTCAGAACGTGTAAAATATACAAACCCTCCCATTTTCCCCCATTGGTGAATGCTTGTAGAAAATGGAGCTGGACTTTTACATCGACATCCACGCACACTCTACAATGATGAACGGCTTCATGTACGGCAACATCTACGAGGACATGGGGCGTTTTGATAAGCAGTCCGTCTTCCCAAAGCTGCTCACTGCCAATGCTGAAGATTTCTCCATCGCCAACACGTCCTTCAACAGAGACAATGTTAAGGCGGGCACTGGCAGGCGGTGAGTCAACCAAACCCAACTTCCAACACTTTGGCCGTAATCGATTAAACACCTCGGATCATCCGAATCACTTTTTTACTCATGCACAGATCTTGCATAAACGAATACGTTCGGGGCTGGAAAAAATGGTGGCTTAATTCAACACCTTTTTTTAAAAATAACTATTAAAACTACAGCAGTATATAATTCACAATATTTTATGATTGCATAGTTTAGTTATATTTCCATTTCATTAATCTGAGTTATTAAAAGAAAATAAATATTTTAAAACGATGTAGGACTTGTACTGGTAGCTGTTATCCTACAGGTACCAGCACAAATGTTGCGTCATTGCTCCTGATGCCCCAAGCCAACGTGGTGCACTGGGGTCGGATCGTTTTGCACACGGCCCCTGTATTATTAGGATAACCTCGGGGTATTCTATTTGAAATCCTGATAACTCGGATGACCCGAGAGGTCTGGAGCGTCATAATCGAATACGGCCTTTATGTTCTCTTTATAACCTACATGAGTAAGTTTATAATGCAGGCAGTGAGTCAACCAAACCCAATTTTGACAGTTTGTGTTTTCCGCTTTATAACTTACATGAGTAAGTTCATAATGCAGGTGGTGAGTCACCCAGACCCAACTTCAACACTTTGTAACTTACTCATGTAGGTTATAAAGTGGAAACACAAAGTCTCGAAGTTGGGTTTGGTTGACTCACCACCTGCATTATAATTTAAACTTATAAACTTACGAGTAAATTTATAATGCAGGCGGTGAGTCAACTAAACCCACTTCAACACTTTGTGTTTCCACTTCATAACCTACATGAGTAAGTTTATAATGCAGGCGGTGAGTCAACTCAACCAACTCCGTCCTGATATGACCTTAGATGTTGCAAGGACGTAAAACTACAACAAACAAACAAACTAAACCAACTTCAACACTTTGTGTTTTCCACTTTATAACCTACATGAGTAAGTTTATAATACAGGCGGTGAGTCAACCCAGCCCAACTTCGACACGTTGTGTTCTCCGTTTTGTAACCTATATGAGTATGTATATAGTGCAGGTGATGAGTCACCCAGACCCAGCATCAACACTTTGTGTTCTCTTTAAAACCTACATGAGTAAGTTTATAATGCAGGCAGTGAGTCACCCAGGCGCAACTTCAAAACGTTATGATCTCTTTTAAACCCAACTTCGACACTGACTGTTTTCTTCTTTAAAGTTGCATAGTCAACATTAAGTTTGGAAAGCACGTCAACAAATTCTGGTACCACAGGATTCAGGAGTAACCAGTTCTATTGAATTGGCTTAGTATCCCTTTCTATGCAGCAACAATTGCGCAATAAGTATACCAGTACCTAAGTTGAGTATGTAGAATCAAATCTTGGTAAATGATTTGCTTTCCAAAAGTTTATACTTTCATCGGACGATGCAGCTTTTAAGACCCACCTACATTAGTTTATAATGCAGGCAGTGAGCCAACCAAACCAAACCAAACTTTGTACACTTTGTACACTTTGTACACTTTGTACTTCGTTACTATGAAACTATTTTCTAATGATATCTGCAATGGCATACATTGGCTATGCCACGTGCATGTGCACATATGATACTTTAGTCTGACAGTGACAGCATAGATATATGCTAATTAATTGAACCGGAAATGTGGCATCTGGTTGGGCTGAGGTGGATATGTTAATTGTTTAGACCGGAAATGCGTCCCCCGGTCGCAGTGAGGTGGATATGCTAATTGCTAGCACCAGAAGTGTGGCTTTGGCCTATTGACCCGTGTAAAACTAGGGCAATCCGTCGCAACCTTCTCACCTAGTATACCGCTGGTATGGGTGACGATCTGAGTTGCAGCAGCAGCCGCTGGCCAACTCCCTACATGAGTTACAACAAGTCAGATTGTTGGACAGCTAGTATCGTGTAGTCTAGTCTAGTCTAGTCTAACCTCTACTTGAAGATGATGCGATTCTCAAAGCTAAGTGTGGGTATATGGAATAAAAGCCTGGAGTTGCAAAATGTCAGATTGTTGGAAAACTAGTGTGGAAATTGTGTTGAACATTCACTGTTATTAACTGCTCCCACATAGTCCGATGGTTTTGAGTTTCTGTCATTTTCTGAGATAAATATATTAGGTTGGTCGTTATAATCTACCTTACTTTAGTTTGAAGTAACTTGGCTTTGAAATAACTTACCTAGGAGATAATTGAAGTGCAAACATGCTAAATTAATGTTGGCCTGCTTGTCAAAACTCTAACCCCATAAGCTTCAACAGTAACAGGTTCTATTAAATTAAATTGACTCAGGATTCCTTTCTATGCAGCAACACGTGCTTAATAAGTGCACTAGTATCTAAGTTGGATAAGTAGGTTAAAATATAAATAGGTGAGTGTTTTGCTTTTGAAAATGTGATACTTTTATCGGACTATGCAATTTTAAAGTCGATACCGGCCTCAAACCTAACAGTGTGTATGAGAAATAGATGGCACAGATTCAAGATGTTAAGATGGTTGGACAACTAGGACTATTATCCAGCCTAATGCAACATCTCTACTTGAAACTGATACATGGCTCAAACCTAAGAGTGGGTTCTGTGGAATCATTGGTGGGGTTACAAGATGGTAGATGGTTGGACTACTAGTGTGTTAAAGTGCAGTCTAGTGTAACCTCTGATATTTAACCTAGTCAGGGATGAAAGATCTCCGCGATTTCGCGGAATTCCGGGACTTTTCTTGTTCCTACTCCAATCCTGCAGCACGATCAACGTATAGGCACTACTAATACATTGTTTTATGCTGCAGCACTATCAGCGTATACTAATATGTGGTGCCAATCCGCAGCACCATCAGCATATACTACTCATAAATGCTTCAAATGCCGCAGCATTATCAGTGTATACCAATATATATGAAACCCGACTTCCGGGAATTTTCCGCGATTCCCTGACAATGCTAAACCTATGGGAGAATATCAGCATTTCCGCTTTTTTTTCCAGAGACCACTTTCATCCCTGACCTAGGGTAACGCTGATACTGGGCTCAAACTGAACAGGGTAACGCTTATACTGGGCTCAAACTGAACACCATGTGGAATAGATGGTGGCGCTACATGTCAGCTTGTTGAATAATTAGTGTGTCCTAGTGTGCGCAAGTGCAGCTTAATATGACCTCTCTACTTAATGCTGATATGAGGCTCAGACCTCACACTAGTAACAGTGGATGTACGTGGGATGCATGGTGGAGGGGTGGGTGGTGGTCTTTGCATGTGTATCCTCTGCAAGTACACGGATCTCACCAAAGCAATTAGTCGTGCATTGGAGAAGACAAAACGTGCATTAGGCAATCTCCTTACTTCATTAGCCCACGGCTAATCAACCGTGACATCCTACAAGACACCCTGTAGCCTTTGGTTGTCTATCTAAATTAGTCTATTTGGGTTCTTTTAAGCATGTGATATTTTTATAATAAGACTACTGGGACGATAATTCCCTATGGACCGTTTGTGTGAGTGTCTTTTTTAATATTTCGTTATTGGGTGCTGAAAATAGATGGCGGAAAGAAAAGCCATATTTATGAATAGATATAAGTCTTATATCAAACGTCCATTATTCTAATCAATAAGTTATGTGCACTTCCAATAAAAACTGGTTTCATTTGTCAGATAGAACGTGTTATTTCTAGGAAAAGGAAAGATTGTCAGATGACACTAATGAATTGACTAATTGATTTGTTAAAATGCATTTTCCTTGAATGACATTGCAATGTAACCAATATATGTAAATATAGTTGTTTCTGCTTGATTTGGTGCGACTGTCACTAGTCTCAGGCAATATCTCATAGCCGCCGCTGCAATTTTAACGTCTTAAAGAAATTGTTTGGGGATGATTTCGAATGTTACCCCCCTCCTCAGTCGTTTTCATAAGTGTATCACAAGCAGATAATACTCATGACGTTGTTCTACAGTTGATATATATGTATATATATTATGTTATAATTATATGTATAGATATATAGATATTCTGACTAACAAAGTGGGTTTGATAACACTAGTCAAGTAAAAACATAGAGACATGATTTTACCACTAATCTATTATGTACACCTATACCAATGTAATTATGGTGTTACTGATTTGTTTTGTTACTATGGTTGTGCGTGCGCATGGGTGCGTGTGAGACTGGCGCAGACAGACACAGAAAGTGGGGAGAGAGAAAGAGACATGAGCTTATTCTAAAAGATGTTTGGAGAAGCCATGTGTAGTTGATGTGGCTATTTTAATGAACGGCGGTATCTCACTTATGTGAAGATTCGCAACTCCAGAGAATATATATATATGTACCAGTAGTCTCGCTACATAGCTTTCGCCATAAGGGATGGTGGGCCCAGCATCTGTTGACAGCATAAGTTGACTTTTTCAGTAAGCCCGCTATCCATTGGCAGCAACTTACACATCCTGCCTATAAGTTTCCACCAGCTCTACTGATTCCTGCCATCACTTTCCTACCAGCTCTGCCGATTCTCGCCATCCCTTTAATGAATACTGGGAAGACCACTATACATGTGTATATAATAATAATAATAATAATAAAATATTTATTTTCTCATGATCAATGTACACACAAGTTGACATTTATCTCAGTATTCTTTTCACATGAAAAAGGAGAAAGCAGAAGTACAATACTTATAAGGTGCTTTCCCCATTTAAATATATATATATATCATTATATATACGTGTGTATGTGTGTGTGTGTGTTTGAATAATAACAATTAAAAAAAGATGGATGCATTTGCTTTCCTGTCAGGAGACCATTAATGTCATTACAAGCTTGTCCCGCTCCACCACCAGCCTCATTTACTATGAAGTTGAGGTGATCTATTATGCACTTCATCATATCGCGTTATATTTCATCTCCGAGAACACTCATGTCTTACACAATTACAAGCTGATGAGAAGCGACACAACGATTTAGCGTCATTTGTTACACAGGGGCGCCTAACTAAACCGTTCAATTCTAATTCCTGATGGTTTACTCGAGCTGTCTTTGTCTGCTTAGGGCAGTGATGTATGTTCCTGGCAAATCGTACATTCAGGGCAGATATATTACCTGTATGTATACTCATTATGTAAACACATCTTCATGTTTACTTTTGAGGGAGGGGCCTTTCTAATGTATGTGTGTGTGTGGGGGGGGTAATGTGCATGCAAGTTGACTGTGAGCTGTGTGTTTAGTATAGGACTGGAAGGTGTTTGTGTGTGTGTGGGGGGGGGGGGGTGCTTTTTAAACGTGTACTGGCATGTAACATCTCTGTGGTGGTGTCTGGATCGAGAGGGATTCAGTGTGATGCCAATCTGCACTGAACTGGTCCTGTGGGTGCTCGTGGATTTGGTATTGAACATAGAGGCAGACCAACCAGAGTTCTACCTCCGATGAGGCAAGCCTTGCACAGGTCAAATAAGGCGACGAAAATATCTGAGGTCAGAGGTCATTATCTCACGTGTCCGATGTGCTCAGGCTACTTACTCACCTCACACCCCGACCACCCCATAGAAACCTCTTTACAAAAAGAGAGAACAACCCTCAATCTGCTCCCAGCGCCTCTAGCCGCTACTGCCTGAACTACTCACCGATACCCAACCTACTCCCAGTTCCCGACCCTGATGATGGGGTCGGCGATTCAGCCTAATACGTCAGCCCAGAGCCAGCCTGCGTCTATCGCCTCCCAGCAGGGGTCGCTAACTCCCCTGGAAGCTACCCCTGGAATGGAAGTTCCCTCGAGTTCTGTAGTGGAAAAGCTCTCCCTGGAAGGATGGCCAGGGGTAGAACGGAGAACTGTATTGGAACATTAACCTGAACCAAAGCACCGATATGACAGAGTACTATATATTATATATATATATATATATATATATATATATATATATATATATTATTTATAGGTGTGAACTGTCTATGTCCCCAGGTGTGAGAAGACTCTGTTGACGTGCTCGCTCATGCTTGCTCATGCACACCCACACGCCGCCCACACACAATTTCCGCGGACATGAGGTACGCCTGTTAGGTATGTCCGGCATGACACTAGGGGGCGATATGACAGAGTACTGTATATATTATATATATATATTATATATAAAATATAGATATTATATAGATATTATATAGATATTATATATATATCATATATATATAGGTGTGAACTGTCTATGGCACCAGGTGTGAAAAGACTCTTTTGACGTGGTAATAAGCTGAACTGTCTGTACTCCATGAGCGCAGTTGTTTGCACTTCTAGCCTGCTCGCTCATTCACACCCACACACCGCCCACACACAATTTCCGCTTACCGTTAGGTATGTCCGGCACGACACTAGGGGGCGATATGACAGGGTACTGTATATATTATATATATATATTATATATATTATATATATATCATATATATTGATGTGAACTGTCTATGTCCCCAGGTGTGAAAAGACTCTTTTGCAGTGGTAATAAGCTAAACTGTCTGTACTCCATGATGGCAGTTGTTTGCACTTTTAGCCTGCTCGCTCATTCACACCCACACGCCGCCCACAGGCAATTTCCGCGGACATGAGGTACGCCCGCTGCCCGTTAGGTATGTCCGGCACGACACTAGGGGGCGCCAGGCGGCGCGTCGGGTTCAGTGCGCATGCGACGTGGTAAGGAGTGACGACAGCGGCGTCTCAGGAAGTTGGGACAAGTCGCGGCGCGCGTCCACCGGATGCTGAGGTCTTCCCACCCCACCCCACCCTCACCATTCCACCCCATTCTCTCTCTCTCTGCTCCCATGACTGAGCTGAAGCGGGGAGCAGGCAGCTGGTGCGGCCGGCCAGTGGTGGATTGAGGAGCCGGCGAAACCCGCCCAGGACACGGCAGGCAATGACGGATGGGTGGGCGGGTGGTGCATTTTGCCAGCGGTACAGCCGGCATGAGTGAGGCACCGCTTTTGACTTCTCGGTGAATCAGCATCTTATGCTTGTACAGGTAACTCTTGTGTATTGAACAAGTCGTATGCAGGCACGGAGAAGGGCCAGAGTAGATGTGCGTACTGTATGAAAAGGTATGAGCACCAGCTGGGGTGTTTTAAGTAGAACGCCCGGAGGAAGAGTATACTCAAAATACATAGGCTGGCTAAGCGATCTAGCTACAGCTAGGGTAGCTAGCCAGCCCACACAGCTTAGATAGAAAAAAAGGTAGAACACACTCAGATAGGTTAACGTTAGAATAAACTACGCCCACATATGTGTCTAGCCGTACCATCCTGCTCTGTTGTCAGTCACTACTTCAGACCCCATCAGATACTAGATAGCCTTGAGTACCAGGCGCCCACTGTCTAAACTGAAGCAGAAACTCAGCCCTCTCTGGCAAGAACTTCTAGTGGGAGGGTCTTTGTCTTCTTGGAAGTAAAACAAACTTTTATAACTTTTCCAAACTTCTCTCAGTCTGTCTACTTCCGGTGGAACCTTCTAGGCAAACACATGTTGATATGTAAAATGAATAAGTTTTGATTTTGTTAGTACTATTAGATAGCATGCAGAAAGCAAAGTTTTGAAAGTGGCTTACCTCAGAGCTGCCTGGTCATATGGCACATAGTGGCGGGAGTGAGCCGAGCAGCTCAAAAGAGCGAGTCGGCAGAGGGGTGCAGGCGGTCTGCGGGCCGCCATCCGGGTCTGGTTTGTTTGGCCGGGGAGGTGATTGGTGAATCCTCGGAGGGGGCCCCCAGTGCAGCGCCCAATGGCTGAGGCAGGCCGGCGGTTGGTGGGGGTGGAGGGGGGGGGAGGGAAAGGGGGGGGGGGCAGGGTTTGAATTGGGGGGTGCAGGGGTGTGAAGGTGGGCCGGGACGCTGGTTGCTCAGAGAGTGAGGATCGTGGGTGTACAGGAGCGGGGAGTACAGACAGCCACAGGAGGCTGTTCACACATGGTTCGCCTTAGCCGTGGGAGGCACGCGCCAACCCCATTCCCCCATTCCCACCACACACCCACACACCCACATGCGCCCCAACAGCTGTGCGTTAGCGCTATTGACGCGGGGCAGACGGGGGTGGGGAGGAGAGGGAGGTGATTATGCCGGGCGGTCACTTTATGAGATCCGATGTAGGGTACGTGCGGGGTGAGGCCAGGGTTGTACGCTGATTGATGGAAGGTGGAAGTCTCCCTAGACAGATATGCCAGCACCCAGCAGCCCCAACACCCGCAACCCAGCACTGGCGCAGTAAGATGTATTTGGAAGAAAGAAAAGAAATAGCAGTAACCTAAGTTCTTGCTCTCCTCCATTGGCATTAGCAGCACACATCAGTTGCTGAGCTAACACTAACAGCTGCATGGCTTGTTGCATAGTCCGATGGTTTAGAGTTTCTGTCATTTTCTGAGATATATACAATATATTGATCGCTATAGACTACCTTACTTTAGTTTGAAGTAACTTTTATTTTATACCCTTAACTTTGGAGATATTTGAAGTACAACCATGCAACATTAATTTTGGCAAGCACGCCAAAACTCTGAGACCACAAGCATCTGCAGTAACAAGTTCTCTTAAATTGCATCTGTATTCCCTTCAGTTAGATGACAAATGTTTGATAAGTTCACCAGTATCTAAGTTAGATATGTAGAATCAAATCTAGATAATTGTTTTGCTTTTGAAAATTTGATATTTTCATCGGACTATGCAACTTTAATGTTTCTTACACAAACACTCAACATATAAACCTATGTAAAACTTCTATTTTGGACTTGCCGTCTAGTTGCAACTACCTCGTCATTTGGGCTATTGGGACTGTTAGTTACATACAAACACCAGGGCGGTTGCCAGAATTATGTTTGTTTATGTCACGAAGAGAGGGGGAAAATAAGGTTATGCCCACTATAACTAGGTTCTTAGGGTGACACATCAAAGGCCTGCTACGCCAATAAAATGCTATTTCCGGCTTCCCATTGATTTCGCCCGAACTGCGGTAGTACCATTGGCTGAAATCTGAGCTCGCACTGACGCTAGACTGAGGTCATCCAGGAATTCTGGAGATGCACCCCCATCAATCTCAGGTTGACCCAGATGGTGTTGTGTGTATGTAAATATGTGTCTGCGCGTTTGTGTGTGTGTGTGTGTGGTGCGGGGGTCCAGTCTGGAAGTGGTAGCCAGGTTTTGGCTTAGTAACAACTTGTCACTTAAATAAGACCCAGGTTCGAAAGAAAAGGAATGTCCGCGCAGTACAAATAAATCTCCGAGCAGGAGCAACTCACACTGCTTTGTACGTAGGGGTGGGGTGGGGTGTAGTAGTATTGTTGTGAAGCACATTAAAGGTGGGGGAAAAAAACATAGGTACATCGTTTGTTCACCATCCGTTTTGGTAGATCGTGGGATTCGAAACCATGGGTTCAAACCATGGACGAGTCAACTCAATGACTTAAACATTGATAGTTGTCGCTTCCTAGCCTGGCACCCAGCATTAATCGGACATGGCAAGGACTGGTTAGCTCAGAGTCAGGATAATGTGACTGAGTGGGCAGCCTGATTTCCCAGTGGGGCAGCACTATAAAGTTACCATGAGTGTGTACTGAGTCACAAGTCGGTACCCATCCTGATATGACCTTAGATGTTGCCAGGATGTAAAACTCCAACAACCAACCAACTTAGTTCACCGTTAGCCTATTCGCTGCCTGTGTCGGTGAGATACTGGTGATGCTGCCCAGTGTGCAGTCACAACACGTGCCCTGTGATCACACCAGGCTGGGGGGACTGCGTTATCTGCGCGTCTCAAGTGTGCACTCGGGATCTAAAGAACACAGCCGAGTGGCCGGTTGAGGGGGCAGCCGGCCGGCCTTCCGCCTGGGTACCGGCGACATCACCTCACCAGCCACTCATGGCTGGGTGAATGAAATCTACAGTTCTCTTCAAGAGTATAAGTGACCATTCAGCTTCATACTCCGACTGTGTCGCATACATGGTGACATTAAACCCCCCCCCCGCACCCTCATACCTACCCCATGGCCTGTTTTAGTCTTAGTTGTTAGACCATGTGTACAGTCAAACATCTCTAAATCGACCGACCATGTTACCGACTTTAAATGATTCATTTAGGGAAGTCGCCAGTTTAGGGAGTTCTTTAAAAAAAATCATTACAATGGTATTGTATGGGCAATCGTTTAGGACCCAAATAAAGCGATCGATATAGGGGGTGGTCGATCTGTGCAGGTAGTCGGTTAGACAGGTTTTACTCTACATGTTATATTTTGCGAGTGTGAGGGGTTGGGGATGTACTTGTTGGTGCCGCCATTGCTGGTCTCTTAGTTCAATCAGTATGTGGGTGGTCAGCGAGTGCTTGCAGTAAGAGTGGTGTAAAATGTGGGCATCTTCAGCCACAGCCTCCTCCTGTGAACTGCAAACCAAGGCTAACCTGGGCAGCCCCTCGCGTACTCTCGGGGTGGGGGGTGAGCGGTGGAAGGGGGGTGGGGGGAGGGGTCAGCAAGGGATCCGCCAACAACTGTCGTGTTAGTAATCTGGCCAGTTTACACTAGCGAGCTGGGTTGCGTTCAAATGTCGCGCTACTCTGAACAGTGTTTTACCTGTCGGGTGTCTCGAAAATGGTGTCCTCCATAATGTGCACTTCCTGCAGCTGAGTGTGCATGCCGGATATTTTGAGCACACAACTTTCCACTTTTTTTTGTGCAAAGTTAAGCTAGTTATTATTCATTAGAAATAGAATCATACGTACTTATCTATCTGTTTTAAATACAAAACACGTCTTTTGTGATTAATAAATATGCACATTAAACTCCTCGCCAACCATAGCCATTTTGGAGGCCGCATTTTTTCATTTTTGCCTCCTACTTGAAAAATGTGTCGTCTTAGAGTCGTCTCCGAGGCACAAGTTGAACGCAAATTGGAGAGAAAAAAGACTTCGCAGATACAGACGTCTCGGAGTCTGAACGAGGCCCTGTTGAATTGTGCACCAGCCGGCCGGTTTTGCTATGGCTCTGGATAGCCACAACCGACTGACTGTCTAGTATTTTACAAGATACCAAGCCCATTCCTTCAGTAGAGTAGTACCTGTCCTCACCTACCCATGTGATCCGTGAACCCCTGCCATGTCTGGACAATTGTTCAATGTATAAATTGTCTTTCTTTCATTTGATTGTCTCTCCAATGACATTAAAAATAGTTATTACTGTTTGTTTGATGTTGTTTTACGTCCTAGCAACATCTAAGGTCATATCAGGACGGGTACCGACTTGTGACAGTGTGCACTCATGGCAACTTTCATAGTGCTTCCCCACTGGGAGACCAGGCCACCAGCACCATGACCTGATATCCCACTCAGTCACATTATCCTGACACTGAGCCAACCAGTCCTTGCCCTATCCTAATAATGCCGAGCGCCTGGCTAGGAAGGGACAAGTATACATTCTTAATGACATCGGTTTGACTCGACAAGGATTCGAACCCACGATCTACCAACACGGGAGACAGACGCTCTAACTCATTCGGCCATCCCGTCTGGTTAGTTATAATATTACTATTGCTAGTATTAGAACAACACAGGTCTGGATGCAGCGGGTGTCTTTTGAAGAGATGTGCTACTGTATGTATATGTATATAATGCATGTATTATTATATACATGTATATGTACACGTGTAATTATGTTATATATATATATAATATAGATACGTTTATGAGACAGAGTGGGGAGGGTGAGGGAAGGGGGTAGGGGTCGATAGGGGGGGGGGGAGAGAGAGGGGGAGAGAGATAGGCGCGATAGATGGGCAAATGGGGACGCCAGCGGACGACAGGGTGTATATATGTTGGGGTCAAGTGTTGATGGTTAGGTGGAAGGTGGACATGAAAAGTGCACCTGGGACGCAGGGAGGTGAAGTGGAAGCTTCCTGGCGAGCGTAGATAAAAAAGCAAGGTTATGATCCACCTATAGAGAGGTTATGACGGAACAGGCGGTGGGCAGTGCGCCTGGCGCCCTGTTTTAAATGTGAGCCGGGCCCTCAGAGAGGGGAGGGCCGGCGACGGGGTGGGAGCAGGCGGACAGGGAAGGTGTCATTATAACACCATAACACTGACGGTGTGTCGTGGCTGAGCAACCTACGGCAGCATAAAGACCCGGCCAGTCGGCTCTTCGTTAGGCTTTACACCTTGTGCGGCGCATGCGCAGCCCCGACACAAACTGACAAGCAGGCGCAGTAAACTGTGCCAGGTAATGTCGTTATGGGGCTCCTCTGGGGCTACAACCCTGGCGTTTGTGTGCGCGCGCGCGCGCGTGTGTGTGCGTGTGTCTGTCTGCGTGTGTCTCTGCAGGGGAGATAGTGAAACAGAAGATTTGCCCAATAGGTATGGTAGGGGGAAAGACGGTGTTGTCTCTCCTATTCTATGTTCCGAGTTCCGCTGGTCTCGGGAATGACTGTACCTGTTAGCCTGGGTCACAGGTACAGCTTCTTAGCAAATATTTTACTGGAGGTATACATTTAATATCACTCCTGTATCAATTTACTATCGCAGTGTATCTGTATTAACGAACAACTTACCCAACCTGCTGGGTCTCAACATAAGTCCTTCCTGAGCGACCAGTAGAACTCGGTACACCCGTACCGATCTTTCTCCTTGTCATATCCTAGTATTTGTTTGTTTGTTTGTTTGTTTGTCTGTTTAAAGGTGCATAGTCCGATGGTTTTGCGTTTTGGTCATTTTTCTGAGATAAATATATTAAATTGATCGTTATAATCTACATTATTTCAGGTTATTAGAGTAACTTTGATTTTAAATGGATGCGTTTTGGGATATTTGAAATTCAAACATGCTGACACCATAGGCTTCAACAGTAACAGGTTGTATCAAATTGTCTCAATGTTCCCTTCTATGTGGCAATAAATGCTTAATATGTGCATCAATATCTAAGTTAGATATGTACAATCAAATCTATATATATAATTATTTGCTTTTGACAAATTGATGCTTCATCGGACTATGGAGCTTTAACAACGCCCACCCCCAGCACAAAAAGTAAATATAGGCTATTGAGGGTCATAGCCATACCGATTTTAGGTTAGAAAGCTATGGTTGATTTCTTCATGTCATTGATTTCATATCAGCCGATGTTCGAACCCACGACCTGCTGCGCGGAAAGCTGTTCAATTTTATTTGTGACATTTGTTGTTCCTGGTTTCGGTCTTGACTGCTTGATTCCAAGTAACTGTGTAGAACTCTTTGTGGCTAAGTATGCTTGGCGGAGTGGATTAGATGGAGAGCAACTCATTTCTGGGTGGTGGAGGGGAGAAGAGTGCCGTGAGTGTGCGGATGCTGATGTGTGTGTGGGAGGGGGGAGGGGCAGCTTGCATCCGGTCCGTCTGGTCTGACTGAACCTGGCGAACGTTCGGTTCAATTGGGAGGAGAGTTGAGCTCCCCCCCCCCCCTACACCAACATGAAATCCACGAGTCACAACTACTAGTCACACCCTACCACAATAAAAAGGTTTCATAGTAATTAGTATATTAATTTGCGTTTTTTCTGTACTTTTACAACAAAATTAGCTCTCCCATTGCTAAATTAAAAAGAACAATCATTTCCTCAATTAATCGAATGTAATTACAGTAACTAGTATGCTCCCAACAATATCCCAAACCAACTGATTACCTACCGGAAGCTAGCACCTCGCCAAGAGGTGCTCGTGACGTCACAAATGCAAGCCAGCACACTCATCATACTTCTAGAAGGCACATGTGTCCGTGGGCACACCTCAAGCATAGGGACTAACACAACTCTTTATATCAGATGAAAGTCGCCTCTGAGCAAAGAAAAAGAAGGCCGGAAAAGTGGAAATCTGACTTCCGGTAAATTTGCTGTGAGATCTGCCTTTTCATGGGAAAACATCACGGAAATCAGAGAAAATATTTTATCCCTGATGTATCCATGTAGCCATCTCAAAGCACCCCCACCCGTAGACAACGCCCAACCATGGTGAGAGAGAGAGATGGATGGAGAGATGGATGGAGAGAGAGATGGAGAGAGAGAGGGAGATGGAGATGAGAGAGGGAGATGAGAGAGGGAGATGAGACATGGGAGATGAGACATGGGAGATGAGAGGGGGTATACAGTCAATCAACAATATGTAAATGCAGTATTCGTTATAAGCAGGATCTGTGTGCAATCTAAATCCCAATTGGCCATTCACTGGAACCCAGGCCTGAGTTATAGTCTTGTTATGGAAGGATTCCATGAGACCATTCACTATTCACTGGCTCTACTCGCTGGTTAACTTCGCCCAATTTGATTGATTTGAGCTCCTGCCTCATTCCACCCAAGTTCACTCGACTCACAGACCCACACCCCTCCCCCGCACTCTCTTCCTTCGTATCCTTCTGCTCTTTGTTCATTCCACCTCCGCTGGCATTTTTTTTAAAAGAGTCTCTTTCGGTCTCTCTCTCCCCTTCCACCCTTCCCCCTCCCTCTCCTTCCTCGCCCTGTCTCTATGTCTTCCGTAATCATATATTATTTCTCAACCAAAATGTATTAACATATGCCCCTCCACCACTACTCTAAAACAACGCAATGTAAGTTGGGTGTGGCGGGAGGAGGGAAATCAGCATGAGTAAATTTTCTTTAATCGTTAATCCAGAATACTGAAGCAGGAGGTAAACAGGTCCAACCATACACCAAAGCTCTACTGGAAATTCACTTTGCGGGTTCTTGCTGTTGATAGTAAATTTATTATCTCTACAAAGATGTGAACAGGTAGTGGTGCGAGGGGGGGGGGGAGTATATGAATCATTCAACATGATGTAAAAAGGTGTACACCATACAACACGATGGGACTGGCTTCCCTTTTCAACCTTTTCAACTTTTTCAACCTCTCCACCATCGCTTTGCACTGTCGTGGGACTGGGCAGTGGTTGGGACGTGGCAGTAATAAGCTCCTCACCCCTGTCTTGCCCTCTAACCACACTCACCCTCACACCCATACACACACACACACACACACACACACACACACACACACACACACACACACACACACACACACACACACTCTCCCTCTCTCGCCTTTTTCTCTCCTCTCTCTCCCCTGCTTTATTTCGGCTGCTTCTTGTGAGTGCACCGGTAATTCGGCGTGGTCTGTACGGGTGGATGCTGATTCCAGCTGGCGAGCTGTTAAATTGCTATATATATATATATACATCCCCCTCATGGTGCCCCATTGAGCTGGTGTTATTTGTGTTCTGGACAGCCACAAGCAGCTACCTAACTATAGCTTCCCACAACAAGACACGGACACCAACACTATATGTCTTCAATGACCTCCATGTAATCGGCGAAACTGCTTGCTATGTGCAGACAATTGGTTTCAATGTATCAACTTTAAATGATCTCATTTTGATTGTCCCTTGGCTGTCCAGACGCATGTTGTGGCAGGACAACATTAGTTTGAATGCAGAGTTCTCCCTTGAAAACAGGGATTACAGTATGGCAATATGTGCTTTACCGCCACTGCTCAGCAACATATAGTGAGTGCCCTTGCTGTAGAAGGTGTAGTGTTTATGTGGTAGTGGTGGTATGTGCGGTGGTGATGGTATGCAGGTATTGTAATACCTCAGGGAGTTTAACGCCCCTGCCCTGCAGAGTTGTAAACCACTGCCTTGTGGTACAGGTTCTTGACAGAACCGAAGGCTAAGGGAGTAAACCCTGAACAGATAACTATGCGACTGTGGCAGCATCAAGGGTGGTTGATGTATGGAACTCCCAACATCTCCCGATCAGCCACTGCAGGGACAAATAGTTTGCACCTGTCTGTTATTGTCGGTGTGAGACCTCTATTTTCTCCCCGAGAGAGTGCTGCTGGTAACTTGCAAAAGCCAGTAGCACTTCAACACTTTTGCAGGCAGCTTTCATGAAATGTAGCAGAGAGCTAAATGGAGAGCAGCAGTCAAGTAATGAAAGCAGTCTTTGTCGCATCGCGACCGACAGCATGATGATCATGATGATCATGATGATGGTGATGGTGGCATGTTGCTGAATGTTGTGGCAATGGTGAGGTTATGTTGTGGTGAGAGTGGGGGGTGTATGTGGAGGTGTGTGTGGTGGTGGCGATGGTGGTGTTTGTGGTGGTGGTGGTGGTGTGTGTGGTGGTGGAAGTGTTAGGTGGTGGTGTTTGTAATGGTGGTGGTGTTTGTAATGGCGGTGGTGGTGTTTGTAGTGGTGGTGGTGGTGGTGTGTGTAATGGTGGTGGTAGTGTTTGTAATGGCAGTGGTAGTGTTTGTAATGGCGGTGGTAGTGTTTGTAATGGTGGTAGTGGTGGTGTGTGTAATGGTAGTGGTAGTATTTGTAATGGTGGTGGTAGTGTTTGTAATGGCGGTGGTAGTGTTTGTAATGGCGGTAGTGGTGGTGTGTCTAATGGTGGTGGTAGTGTTTGTAATTGTGGTGGTAGTGTTTGTAATGGCGGTGGTAGTGTTTGTAATGGCGGTATTGGTGGTGTGTGTACTGGTAGTGGTACTGTTTGTAATGGCGGTGGTAGTGTTTGTAATGGCGGTGGTGTTTGCAATGGCGGCGGTGGTAGTGTTTCTAATGACGGTAGTGGTAGTGTGTGTAATGGTGGTGGTAGTGCTTGTAATGGTGGTGGTAGTGTTTGTAATGGTGGTAGTGGTGGTGTGTGTAATGGTGGTGGTAGTGTTTGTAATGGTGGTGGTAGTGTTTGTAATGGTGGTGGTGTTTGTAATGGCGGCGGTGGTAGTGTTTCTTATGACGGTGGTGGTGGTATGTGTAATGGTGGTGGTAGTGTTTGTAATGGCGGTGGTAGTGTTTGTAATGGCGGTAGTGGTGGTGTGTGTAATGGTGGTGGTAGTGTTTGTAATGGTGGTGGTAGTGTTTGTAATGGCGGTAGTGGTGGTATCTAAGTACTAACTAGAATATACTGATATCTAACCCTTACTTCTGTTGCTGATACCAGTAGCGTGTTAACCCGGAGCTGCTCACTTTAACGTGACCTACTATAACACATGTTAAGTAGCTCGCCGCAACCTGGCCAGAAACTCGGGGTGCCCACTCCGTCCTACAAGATATCAGGCCCTCACTGTCTCAGCGCCAGGCGGCATGATAGCAAGTTCTTCGCCCATGTACACAATGTCGGTTAAAATTCCATTGATAAGACAAGAAGTGTGGGTTCGAATACCGCTCTAGGTGCAATGTTTCCCATTTCCATCACACCTATCCACACTGCTTTGCCGTGACCAGAATCCTGTATCCGCTATTTCCTATATGCGTTGATGAACCTACCCTGTGTATGTATGTGTATGTGTATACGTGTGTAGTAAGTTGGTTAGTTGTTGGGAGTTTAACGTTCAAGCAACATCTAAGTTACCTCTAAGGTCATATCAGGATGGGTACCGACTTGTGACAATGCGCACTCATGGCGATTTTATAGTGCTGCCCCACTGAGAGACAAGGCCACCAGCACCTGACCTGATATCCCACTCAATCACATTATCCTGACCCTGAGCAAACCAGTCATTGTCCTATCGTAATAATGCCGAGCACCTGGCTAGGAAGCGACAAGTATCAATGTTTAATTCATTGGTCTCTGCGAAGGTAAGATCCAGCACACAGCCCTCTTAGTACCCTCCACACACACTCACACACGTCACAATGTAATTCATTGGGGGCTTAGGGGAGGGTGGTGCACGAGAAACAGCGATAGTGTTGGCACAAGCAACATCACCGCGTCAGTATCCTCATGACAACACACAATTCAGACCCACCTCCCTCCCGACAGCGGCGCCCCCAGTCAGACGACTCCCCAATACAAACATAAGCAGCACCTGGCGGGACAATGAAGAACTAACGAGTCCAGCATGGAAGAACATACGGGTAGTTAGTTTGTGACCCGCATCTGCACAGACTAACCACACGCGTACCACATCAAATATAGCTACACACTAGGTGGGAATAAAGTTTACATCTTCCTGTAACATCGGGTGGGGGTGAGTAGGTAGGACCGATAATGTAGTGCTATTTAAATTGAAAATAAATAATATTGAGCTAATTCTATCCTTGTAACCAACACCGTTGAGCAATTGCTTGGTGTCTACATTTACAGTGCACCTGTTCAGACAGATCTCCAACTACCCCCACCCCCACCCATTACCCCCTATCCCTACCTCCCCCACCTCCACCCCCACGTGAACCACCAAACAGGGGGGAAAAACTCGGGCGCGGTGGCCGAATCGGTAGAGCGTAGGCCTCGCGTGCAGGAGATAGGAAGTTTGGTTCCCGGCCGAGTCAAACCAATGACTTATAAAAATTAATACTTGTCGCTTCCTTGCCTGGTGATCGGGCATTAATAGGATAGGCCAAGGACTGGTTAGATCAGTGTCAGGATGATGTGACTGAGTGGGGCATCGGATCATGGTGCCAGTGGAACAGCACTATAATTTAAAGTCGCCATGAGTGCACACTGTCACAAGTCGGTACCCATCCTGATATGACCTTAGATGTTGCCAGGTCGTAAAAGTCCAACAACCAACCATGAAACAGCATACACATTGTCACTCTGTGTGTGTGGGTGTGGGTGTGGGTGTGGGTGGTGGTGTGGGTGTGGGGGGGGGTGTCTCTCTCTCTCCCACCCCCATCCAACACCCTTAACCTTACACACCTTGATCGCTTCTCAAATATATCTATCTAGATGTTTCGTCACCAAGTCTCGATTACTCCTCAGACACGGATGAGAGGGGGATAAAATTCTAAACTTGTTTACCTTCCGAACTGCGGCCATGTGACTTGTGAGCGACTCGGGGGAACCAGCCAACAAGCTGGGTAAAAGTGGCGCAGATTCCCCGCCAATCCCACCGCCAGGCGGCGGATCAAAGTTCTCGGATTTTGCCGGGAGCCGGCGCGCGGGTGTAGGTAGATAAAGGGGGGTGGGTGGGTGGGGGGGGGGGCGCTCGGCGCGCCGCCTGCCGGCTGTCTCTCTGTCAGAGAGACCACGCGTCAGGTGGGTATGCTAGGCTGTCCACAGCAGCATCACCCGATCGTAGATTATGGGGAAACAGCAACAAAATAATATTTTTTAAATATTTTTAAAAACCTGTGCCCGCCCCGCTTCCGACTGGCCCACCGGTATTTCCAAGTAACGTCAGCACAATTCGTGCTGAGTGGCGTGCGCATGATTAATTATATAAGATACCCGCCTAATCTTAATTGTCGGTGTGTGCGGTGAGTGTGTATGTGTGGGGGTGGGTGGAGATGGAGTAGTCGTGGAATTATTTCATATGTGATGTAATACACATTAGGCTAGTAGTAGTATAAAGGCCCCGGGGGGGGGAATTATTTGTTATATATTGTACCGATTATATACTGCCTTCTACCGCCATGCTCATGACTGCTGGGGCCACCAGCGACCCCCTCCCCTCTCACCTATCAGGCGCGAGAAACCCCACTGGCATCGGAGGATTTTTTTTAATTTAATTTTTAAATTTTGTATAACAAGTTTTTTTTTTTAATTTTTTGTATGAATTTATGGGGGTTTTGTATGAATTTATGTGCTGGCCTGGCTCGTATTTTAAGGAGGGTGGAGATGTGGATATGGAGGTGGCGGGGTAGGGGGGGGTGATGTGGGATGGGATGGGTAGACTTGGCGCCCTCTCTCCGACTCATGGGACTCGGACTCATGGGAGCTTACGCGCCCCTGCCACACACACACACACACATATCCACACACACACACATCCACACACACACATCCACACACACAAATCCACGCACACATACACACATACACGCACACACATCCACGCGCACACACAAATCCACACATCCACGCGCACGCACACATCCACGCACACACACGCGCACACGCACATCCACATACACATCCAAACACACACATCCACACACACACACACTCTGCGGGGTGTTAGTTGGTCGGGGTGGCCGACCTCTTACCCTGCAGATCTGGGCACCCGCTGCTTGCTTCGATGTTAAATGTTGAAGGTTGCTGGGCCCCGTGGCGAGCGTTGACTACACAACTGGGTTTTGCATCTTGTCATGTCCTCATAATATTATCCCAATTTGCCAAGACCAGTTCTGCCATGACCTTAAATGTTGCTAGGAATAATAGGATGTAAAGCTCCCCCCCCCCAATCGAGTCTATCAGCATACTAAACATGAAATGCGACGAATTCGAGTATATATTGAAAATATTCAAAATCAAATGATCTACTTGCTTTGTGGTTGTTTTTGTGCGAAAATGTACCCTCCAAAATCCAATAGAGGTAACCAACAACAAATAATATAGATTTAATAAAGTGTAAAAGCAAGAGCTGTTCTTAGATACTGTAGAGTGATGAGTGTGTTTACAACCTGCTTTCATTTTGTTTTATTTACACTCAAATTTCATTTACCATGGAGATAAAACACAACCTTAAAAGTTAAAGCCATGAGTCAAAAAAATTGTTGAGTTTGCAGTATTATTTTTTTACTTCCCCAGGCAAAATATTCCAATAAAGTGGACACTAACACATGACAGACACAATCGTCATACGTATAATAATATCTGACTGGATGATATAAGAGTTTGGTACGGCTGTCTGATGAATATAAAATAACACAAATATCCAGGCCTTCAAGCAGTGGCTTCCTTCCTACAGCATTGCGGTACATAACCCATCTGTGTTCCACTGCGCAGGATTCACTTTCACCCATACCTAACTGCGTGCGCAGATGGTCTTTGGAGGTACTTGGTCGGCCTCTGATATTGATTTAGTTGTGTGATTAGGTTCCATCTAGCTCTAATTGGGCCGGATAGTCACGCTCGCCTTTACTACTTCGTTAAGTGCACGGTGCAGTTTCTTATGCGTCTGTGGCCGCATTTTATCGAGTATTGCATGCTGCTGCAACTCGGCTGGTTCAATACAATCGTGTTTTTTTTTTCTTTGTCCATCTATCCATAATTAATACTCACCTGATCGTTCTCTAACTATTCAACTGATCTGTCCCTAATTGCCACTTAGTTTTGCCACAATGGCCCACTCTGTTTGGACAGATGGACCCACGGCGCATGCGTCGAACAGAACGAGGAGTAGTTTTAGACATTCGCTCTGTAATGGTGGGGTCAGACTACGACGCTTCTCGCCGGCGACCTGGCGACGTGTGGTGTTTTTGGGCGAAAATGGGTGAAATATCGAGACACGCTGGGGGTGCGTTATGCGCGCGTCGGTACACTATCCTTGACGTTGATGGTCGGCGGACAACGTCGGCGCGCGTTGCCGGTCGCCCAAGGTTTTAAGCGTATCAAAAAAAAACCAGCGACCGGCAGCGCGCGTAAATATATGGGTAAGGACGCGCCGGAATAACGTTATGGGAACGCTAGGAAGACGGCCCGTGCGCGGGAGGGTCGTTGCTCACACGTTGCGGCAAACTGGGGCGTTTTTGTTTTACGCCCTAGCAACATCTAAGGCCATATGAAGACGTCGCGCCAAACTTTTTTTTTTTTTTCCTCACGCGTCGACACCCGTTGGCCACGCGCGATTAACGCGCCGCGCTGACGCCAAACTTTTTCCCCAAACCGCCGAAAAGTTGGGCGTTTCTCGACGTGCAAGATTTTATTTTCAATGCTGGCGGGTCGCCGGGGGGGGGGGGGGGGGGGGGGGCGTCGTAGTGTGACTGCACCATTATGCTATTACAAAATACCATCTGTTGTCAATGTCGTGTGTTACTCTCAGGTTATCATAAACGTTATTGCTGTAGCTTTACTCTTTACCCACCCCCACCCCCGGACTGATATGCCCTTAGATGTTGCCAGGACGGAAAACTCCAACAACCAACTTACCTCACTGCTCGAACCAGACTGGCTGTAAGTAGATGGCACCCCAGGACAGGACTCTGTCATGGTTTACCAGCGTTAGAGGTGAACCATTACCAATACTGACCACGAGTGCATAGCAGGCAGACTGCAAGGATTCCAAGTATAACTGATCACAAGTCCATCATTCGCAATGCTTTATGGGACACGAATGACTTACACAATTGATACTTGTTGCTTCCTAGCCAGGAGCGACATTATTAGGATATGGCAAGGACTGGCTGGCTCAGTGTCAAGATAATGTGGCTGAGTGGGTCATGGTGCTGGCGGTCTGGTCTCCCCGTGGGGCAGCACTATAAAGTCGCCATGAGCATGCACTGTCACAAGCCAGTACCGGTCCTGATATGACAATAGATGTTGCTAGGACGTAAAATAACAACAAGCAAAAACAAACTTTATGGGGCACTGTTGTACTTGTAGCGCATTCAGTACACGTGCACTGCTATTAAGTGCTATGCATCTGCGATCAGCGAACCTCCGCCATATGCAAACAGTTGTTCAATGTATGAAGTGAATTATTGTTGTCTTATTCTGAATGTTATCTTGCTGCGAGGATAACATTGGTCTGGGGTGCTGGCTAAATATTGAAATAATGTGACTGGATGGAATATATCATGGTGCCGGTAGCACAGTATCTCAGTGGGGCAGGACTGTAAAGACATCCGTCGCAAGTTATAACCGGTGCTGATGTGACATCAGATGTTACTTGAACATAAAACTCTAGGCAATAACTGTAACAAGTCAACATTTCGAAATACCATGTTGTTGTTGGCAATTTCAAATTCGCGACCAACGCATCACAGAAGAAAGGAAAAGACAGAAAATATTCACTATTACACCAGTAATAATACAATAGTTGAAGAATGTCAATTCTTTCTCTCTTTCTTGCACTCGTTCCCAACCTCATTACGAAGCTTTGGTGATTCAACTATTGACAACTTGACGTATGAAGACACATATTGTATGAGTAAATAACCATATCTCTCCTTTAAAAAAAACAGCAGAGCTGAACCCCATCACATTAGTCAAAGCTCTGTGGGGAGTTGTGATTGAATCGATTTACCAGCAGGTACACGGCTTGTATAACATCAGCGCAGATTGTGGGCCTGCTTGGGATGAGTAGGCTTTCCCCCTCAGGCTGTGTGGCGGCCATGTCATCAGCGGCCACTGACCTCTCCTAAAACGAGACCATCTCGCGCACACATTTAGCCAGGCGGCCAGTTGTCGGCCTTGTTTGTTTGTTGTTGTTTTACACCCTAGCAACATCTAAGGTCATATCAGGATGGGTACTGACTTGTGACAGTGCGCACTGATGGCGACTTTATAGTGCTGCCCCACTGTGAAACCAGGCCACCAGCACCATGACCTGATAATATCCCACCCAGTCACATTATCCTCACACTGAGCCAACCAGTTCTTGCCCTATCCTAACAATGCCGAGCGCCAGGCTAGGGAGCGACCAGTATCAATTTTTATGTCATTGGTTTGACTCGACCAGGTTTCGAACCCACGGTCTACCAGCACGTTGTCGGCCTTGATTCGATGTTGTGTAAACCCGGATATATACCCCTAACGGCGGTGCTGCCGCCTAGCGGCAAACTTGGTTTCGGACGGTGTGAAGAAGGAGTGAGCATGGATTGGCATCCCTTCCTTTCTCCTCCACCTCCTACTCCTTCTTTTAAAGTTGCACAGTCCGATGAAACATTGGTTTTTAAAAACCAAAGCACATTCCTACATTTGATTATATATATCCAACTTAGATACTGGTGCATTAGTTAAAGTTGCATAGTCCGATGAATCATCAAATTTTCAAAACCAAAACAATTATCTGGAATTGATTCTGCATATCTAACTTAGATACTGATGGATGTATTAAGCATTTGTTGCCACATATCAGGGAATACTGAGGCAATTTAATAGAACCTGTTACTGCTAAAGCCTATGGTATCAGAGTTTTGGCAAGCTCAACACCATCGGACTATGCAGCTTTAAGGTTTTGGGATAACATGGACAGAATAATCAGTGAATTTATGACCCCATCCCTTTGGACACCTACTTTGAGACAGCCATTAAGGAGGGACACCATTAACCAATTCGTTCAATCTCGTGACCTCATTAGCCTTGCCCTCATTGGAACCAGGCTATATTTGAATTAGGTCATTCCACATCACGTGGTCATTGCGAGATGTAAATAGTGAGAGGAGTTTTGGAAAGTTTGCCGATATTATTTTGGGTTCTTTCAACTCATTTATTCCCAAATTAGCAAGTTTTCATCAAAAATACTCCAGACAAATCATTAGGTTATAATTCGCAATTTGATCTATTTATCTATAATAAAAAAAAGTAAGGCAACAATTCAAATGCCACCGGACTATGCAGCTTTAAGCCAGACGCCATGGTTAGCTCAGTATCAGGATAATGTGACTGAGTGGGATATCGGGTCATGGTCCCAGTAGCCTGCATGGTCTCCCAGTGGGGCAGCACTATGACGTTGCCATGAGTGTTATAAGGCGGTACCCATCCTGATATGAACTTAGATGTTGCCAGGAAGTAACCCCCCACCCCAAACACAAAAAAAACAATCTCTTCATGTTCCTCGTCTTCTTCCCCCTCCTCCCACTTTAACCTTCCGATGCTCTCCCCCCCCCCCCTTCTGCTGACGCTCTCCCTCCTCATTCCTTCTGCTCCTCCTCGTCTTCCTCCTCCTGTTTCTCCCTCCTCTTCTCTTTCTTCTGGTGCTCTCCCTCCTCCTGCTCCCCCTACCGCCTTCTCCTGCTGCCTGCCCTCCTCCTCCCGCCTTGTTCTGATGTTCCTCCACAATCCCCTTGCCCCCCCCCCCCCCTTCTCCTTCTCCTCGTCCCCTTTCTCCTTATGATTCTCCTGCACCTTCTCCTCCCTCTTCACTCCCCACCCCCGCCTCTTCCCCATCCTCACCATACATAGACACACCACAGTGCTTGGTGCCAGGTCAAACCAAAGGTTACGTACAGCTCGCATCAACCGGGCAGGCGGTAGGGCGGCAGCAGCAGGCGCCCCAACTTCCAACAGCGTTTACCTAGGAGATTGTCTAAAGGTGTTTGGGCCTTAGTGAGCCTCTTAACCCCTGCGACTTGTGCAGTAACTAGTATATGATGACTTCTAGATAGGCCTGAGTGTAAGTCACTACTGCTCTGAGCCTCTCTGCGGTTTTCTGTTTGTTTGCTTTTTGTCGGGCTTTTTTTTCGGGGGGTGGTGGGGGGTTAAATAGCTGTACAAATTTAAGAGTGTGTGTCCTACATGTGCTTTAAAATAAATTGATTAAAGTTGCCTAGTCCGATGGTTTGGAATATTATTCATTTTTCTAAGATAAATACATTAAATTGGTTGTTATAATCTACATCACTTTAGTTTGAAGCACTTTTATTTTAAATGGCTAAGTTTTGAGATATTTTAACGTTGCATAGTTCGACGGTTTTGAGTTTCTCTCATTTTCTGAGATAAACATATTAGGTTGTTCATTATAATCTACCTTACTTTAGTTTGAAGTAACTTTTATTTTAAATCGCTAACTTTTGAGATATTTTAAATGGAAATATGCTAAATTAGTTTTGGCAAGCTTGCCAAAACTCAACACCATAGCCTTCTGCAGTAACAGGTTCCATTAATTGAGTCAGCACCCCCAGGTCAGGTGACGACACATGTTTAATAAGTGCACCAGCATCTAAGTTAGATATGTTGAATCAAATCTAGATAATTGTTTTGGTTTTGAAAATTTGGTGTTTTCATCGGACTATGCAGCTTTTAGTACAAACATGTGCAATTATTTTTGGCATGCATGCCACAACTTTGACACCATGGGCTTTAGCACTAGCACTATAGCAGGTTCTATTATATTGTGTTCCTTATAATTTAGTTATATGTTGCAACAATTGCTTAATACATGCAGCAGTATCTAACTAAGTTCGATATGTAGAATCAATTCTAGATATTTGCTTTGGTTTTGAAAATTTGATGCTTCATCGGACTATACAGCTTTTAATTTAAGTAACAGAAAATTACTTCTTTGTTAAAAATACAGTAGCAAAATATCAGAATTCATTTTACTATCAATACCGTGCAAGTTTCTCGCTATTTCTCTCTATTTCTCTTTCGCTTATCCCATAATACTAAGCAATTACGTATATTATCCAGGCGGCTTAAAAAAATCGTCACACACTGCTTAAAGGTGCATAGTCCGATGAAATGAAATTGTCAAAGCCAAAGTCAATATCTAGATTTGATTCTACATATCTAACTTAGATACTGGTGCACTTATTAAACATGTATGACCACATAGAATGGAATACTGAGGCAATTTACTAGAACCTGCTACTGCAGAATGCTATAGTGACAGAGTTTTGGCATGCTTGCACAAATTTATTCAGTATATTTGTACTTCAAATATCTCAAACGGTAGCCATTTAAAATAGGTTAGTAATGTAGATTATAATGATCAACCTAATGTATTTATCTCAGAAAATGGTAGAAATTCAAAACCACTTTAATGAAAATGTTACTGTTACTGTTAGAGAGAGGGGGGTAGAAATTATTTTGGGAGATTATTTCCTTTCCCGTGTCCATGCGTGGGTGCTGCTGGGTGTTAAGGAGTATACGGATGGATCTAGTCTTGGATTTGGAACAGGGTGATTGATGGCGACATGCTCCATGGGGCCTTAACCAAACCCACGCTCCCCGACCCCTGGCCACGTGCCGCCCCCCACTCCCCCCCCCCCACCCCCCACGCACATCCCCAACGCCCCCTCACGGCGGCGGCCCTTCATCACCTGACAGCACCTTTATAACCCTAGGAGCCGACGGATGTGTCGTGACCCAGAAAAGGGAGCTGCACCCCATGGCCTACCTGGAAAAAAGGCACCACACATCTCCCCCCTCTCCTCCCAATTACTTCTATAAATAGAAACACACTGTGCAAAACTCGTGTTGGCTAATTGACATAGACAAGTGAGCAGCTCCTGTGAGCTTATATATATATATGTATGTATGTAACTTGTAAGCATTGGGGCCAACGTCCTGGGTGCCACCAACCCGGGTTGGGTGCTTGGATCTAAGCCCAACACCCCACCCCCTTCCCTCCACCACCTACTCCACACACTACTGGACGCGGTGGCCGAATCGGTAGAGCGCGGGCTTCGCCAGCGGAAGGTCGGTAGTTCGCTTCCCGATCATGTCAAGCCAATGATTTTAAAATTATTACTTGTCGCTTACTAGTCTGGCGCTCGGCATCAATAGAATAGGTCAAGGATGGGGTAGCTCAGTATCAGGATAATGTGATTGAGTGTGATATCAGGTGATGGTGGCGGTGGCCTGATTTCCCAGTGGGGCAGCACTATACAGTCGGCGTGAGTCTGCACTGTCACAAGTCGGTACCCGGTCTGATATGACCTTAGATGTAGCCATGACGTAACATTCCAACAAGCAACCAACCTACCCCACACTATCTCCCCGTACTCGCCTAGTTCACCTTTAGAGTCTTATCCGAGCAGGCCCATTCCTGACATACATACCTGGATGACTCAGGATTCAGCGTATCAAACGTCGCTCCTCTCTCACCCCCACGCCACCCAACCTACCCTCACCAGCGCCTGCCTAACCCCCGTCATGCCGAGCAGCGGAAACTGGCGTTGCCATGGTAGCAGCTGACGTGTTGCCATGGTAGCAGCTGACGTGTTGCCATGGTATCGCGCCCTGGGAGACGCCACGACTGGAATTATATGCAGGGCGTTTTCTCTCCTGGTTTAACATCCTGGATCTCCAAAACCCTCCCCCATCCCCCTTCTACCCACATCACCAGCGTCTTCTCGTTCTGCATCAACTGCCACCCCTCTCCCCACACACCATGCGCGTCCTACTTCTTCATTCATTGGCTCTACGCACTCCACTTCTACGCCCAGTAGGAGACCGACCGATTTGTGCCCCGATTCGATGTAATCCCACGCATAACCCCACTGACCAGGGGAGGCGGCCATCTTAATGAAATAGTATCTCCGGCGGCGGAAAGTGTGGGAGCGGGAGGATATGTGTGTAATGGAGGGGGGGAGGGGGGAGGGGGGGGGGAGGGGGGGGGGAGGGTTGAAGTTGCACAGCATGGATCCTCGTTCCCAGTGTGGTTGGAAGGGGACCTTGTGGGTGCTCGGAAGCGGCCCACATTGTCGCCACACACACACACACAATATTATATTATAAGCCAATGGGCACTCGCCATGTATTTACTCTTTCCTCATACGGGCACTGGTGGCGCCACCACCGGCCCCAACCCTAACTACCGGCGCTCCCACTGCCATTCGCGCCCGGAAATATAGTGGCATTAACATCAATAATCGTGTCTTTGCAAAGGCATTCGTTATTTGGAAGTCACTTCGCTTGTGTGGCATTTCCTGGCCTGATAGACGAGATCACCGTTCAGAGTATGCATGTGCTGAAAACGGCGTTGGCAGCAAAGCAAAGCCATTGAGTTTGCCAATACACGTAGGGCAAAACTTTGATTTTATTAAAAATACATAACAATTTGGCACAAACATGGACAGAAGGATGCAATATAATAATATAATGAATATGTTTAAGACACAACTCTCCATAATTAAGCATTTTGAGCTAAGAAACATACAATTTCAGTCACTTTACAGGCTGATGTTTACATCACCATTGATTAGCCATGAGTAATTCTTATTCTCAAAGAAATATATAACAAATATCTGATTAACCCTACTCATTTTCTATTTCTACATATGTCATTACCCATAGGATATAAATAAAAAGATGAATAAAATAGGTAAAACTGACTCTGCCTATGGCTCTAACACGAGTCTGAGTGCCCAGATTTGTCTAAATCTAAATGCACATGGCATAAGATGTGCATATTATATTGATGTAAATGCAATGCTGGATAAAAGATTAATACCTTAATTTTTTATATATTTTTTTAAAGTTGGTATTCTATGTTTCAAACAAGAGCTGAGTTCAGCTGAAACTAGCACATTTCATAGCTGCACCCAGTGAATTAGCATGTGCCATGTGCTTCTTGTGGGTTTGTTTTGCTCTGACGCATCCCACAATGCACCGCGCCGCTGGAACGATGATGTAGTCTATCGGTGAAGGCGCATGGGAAGCGCCCCCCCCCCCCCCCCCCCCCCGTTAACAGTCGGAGTGGGAGTCGCTGGCGGCGCAAAGTGGCGGACGTTGGGCGGCCGGGGACGGGAGACTGCGATGCTTGCGTCGGGGGTTGCAGGGTGGTGTCGCGGCGCCTGATTACCTGACCTGGGGGTGCCCGCACGCGGTCCTTAATCTGAAGCATATCTAGGGGTTGTTGATGAGACGCACTCCCGCAGCCCTTATCAATCAGGGCAAGGCGCGCTGCGCACGACCTTGATTGACATAAATATGATAATTTGATCTACGGGGATGGATGGCGGGAGCGCGGCGGTCTCGGGCCAATTACTGCTTCATTAGGACAATTCTTGTCGGCTATCTCTGCCCACAGGCCTCAACATCAACATCTTATAGTTTTGACCTTAGCCTAATTGCGCCAAAGGCTTTTAAAAATTAAATTAAAGTTAAAGGGTTTATAACTCAATGTGGTTTATAAATAAAGTGAAACTTTGTGAAAGCTTATGAAACTTCAAATTTGGACATTTTCAAAGCGAGGGCTGAAAATAAAAATTAATCATTTTAGAATTCTAAATAAAATTATTTATAAAAGAGTCGTCATTGAACACAAAGTTTGGTTTGTCTCAAAGGTAGGTTGGTAAAATATGGTAAACTTTTACTAAAAATTCATGGAAAGGAAGTTGAACAGCACCGTGAAATTAAATTTTCATTTGGTATGGTTTACCTAGATATACAGTTATACTTACTAACTTAATGTAATTGACCAACACAGTTTCAACATGCGACTGAGAGTTTTGTTTATTTTATTTGTAATATGCCCATTAGAAAACTATAAAAACAACCATTGTTTCAATTAGAGTTTCATTATTCGTTTATATTACCCTCTTTCCCCTGTTGTGTCCTTTCATTAAGCTCATTATCTCCACCCATTGCTGTTATCTGGTATGACGGCATCAAGAGTCCCCGGTATCTCTTAAGACGTACTAGTGCGCCTGGTACTAGTGGTAGCTGAGGAAGCGTGTGTGTGTGTGGGGTGGGGGTGCTTGCTATCTACACTCCTGGGGCCATATGCACCAAGTTGTGCTAGGTTTAACCGGAGCTAGGCCCTAACTCCGGTCAGCTAGCTCCGGGTAGTGGGGGGTCCGCGAAAAAGATAAACTGGTATGCGCCAATGTTTTAGCCGGGGCGGATAGCTGACCGTAAGTTTATTTATAGATTTGGGAATTCCTTCCAGTCGACGATATGAATAACGCCGCCACTTCGGCGGAAACGTTAATATCGGTTCGCATTTAAGGTTATTTTGACCAAATTTCACTTATTCTGTATGTAAATCTGTCAAATATGACTGCATTTAATAGATTTGGGCGTAAGAAATTCCCTGCCGATTCGGCGGCGGCCATTTTTACTTGACGTCGACAGTATGGATATTGACGTCGCTGCGGTGGCGGCGATTTGTTTACATTAAATTTGTCGATTCGAAAATATTAATATCGCCGCTGCTATGGCAGCAGCATTAATATAGCTTCGCATTTAGGGTTAAATTGATCAAATTTCACTTATGGCTTATGTAATTCTGTTAAATATGACAGCATTGAATAGATTGAAACCCACACACGCACACTAACCAGCGCGGCTAGCAGTTAAACCTGATTGGAAACTGGGGTAGCTTAGCCTAGGCTACGGTCGGCGGCTAGCGCTGGCACCGATTGATGCATACAGATTTTCTACAGTTAGCCCTATGAGGATAGTCAAACCGCGGTTAAGGCCCTAACTCCGATTGGTGCATACGGCCCCTGGTGGTGGATATTGTCTTTGTCCTTCCACCGTAGTTCATCTCTGCCTAGGTGTCCGAGATGTCGTTGTCTAAAGGGGCTGTCACATTACGACGCATCGCACAAACGTACGCCGACGTAAGTGATTTTTGGCCGCTACGTTTGGATACATCGTAATGTGTTATCCGTTCGTTATGCGTATGTTGATGTACTTTGACATACGTCGATGCATGTTTGGGGGTCGCGAAAGTTTTGTGCATGAACAAAACTTTCGACCTACGACAACGTATGGGTGTTACGTTGGCCATTTGTCATGTATACATTAGGTGTATGTCGATGTATGTTAGACGCACATTAGACTATGTTGTTCACTACGTTGACCTACGTTAAAGACAGTGGAAACATACAGTCCGCATACTGACAACGTATGGATAACGTACGTTTAGCATTTCTCCACTGTGTCTTAACATATGAGACGTAGTTCTGGGGATCAAATAACGTATATAACGTTATCAGACTTTCCAGCAACACAAGCTTTGACCATGGCAGCATGTTCTACGCACAGTCACAATATACTGCAGTGCACGGCACAGCCCATGCGCGTGTGCGTCTGCGCATGTGCAGTAAATATTCACAAGAGCCATAGCTGTTTTAGACAAAGACTTTGCAAGTATGCTGACCCGCAAATGGGTCTAGGGCTAGAGATGCGGAAACCAGACATAACTGGCATGGAGTTGACTGAGTGTGGTGCCGAGAAGGCCGCCCGGAAGTGACCTACATCTGTCACGTGACGGCGACTCGAGGCGGCAGGGCACGTGGCGGTCCCCCGTCATCGTGTTACCAACGAATTGTCGACCAGTTTATAATAGTCCCCCCACCCCCCTAGATCCTAAAATTGGTGTCCTTCCACCGTAAAACTGGTCGTATTCGGGTACAGGTGAAGTACATGGTAGAACCCACTGCACACCGCATGGTGGACATACTTACAGGAAGGGGTAGTTTATTTAATGTAGAATAGGTGTTATCACCATTTCACAGCAATCCAATTCAGAAACAAAGGGCAAGAACCCTATTAAGTTTGGTCATTAGGAATCCTGTGAGTGTGAGTTCAAAGTAATTTAAGGTATAGTACCTATAGTGAAAGATAAGGCTTGGAAGGACTATAAATACCCCCACTACCGGGTGTGTAAGCACACCGAGTAGTAACTTCAGCTCATTATCAGTGACTAGCGGGCAGTAACCCATCCCACGTGTAATTAGTGTGTAGGCAATGTTATCTATGTGAAATAAGACTTATTGGATTTGTGGTCGCAGTTAAACTAATATCGCATTTAATTAGTAGATGTTGAAGTTTGTTGTTCGGTGAACACCTTAGTAAAACTCTCCCTGCTCCTGCATGAGATAAGCGTGGTGCAAATGTGAGATCATGGCTCACAGGCGGGATGTTCGGAGCTGATTGGTACGTGGAAGGATTCTATGGCAAAATGTCACACCCATGTTAATTCAATAGTGGGTGCTTCTGACTTAGCGACTGGGGGGGGGGGGGAGTAGAATTAGTATTAGTAGAAATAGTCATATCGGCATATACGTCATTTCCCAAGCATTAGTGAATGAAATATATTATCGGTCATAGAGGTACCCCCATGAAGCTTAATATCAATATGCCGGTCTCCTTATCACCCCAGCTAACACTAGTACTAGTAGTAGTATAGTACAGTCATAGTAGTAACAGAAAGGTACTGAGTTCTACATCGTTCGAATATACATCTAAAATGGAAATGCGACACCTATATGTGTGTATGTCAAATTCACAAACCTATATAATTACATTATGGTTGTAATGTGTATCTCAATTCAAATTTCCAGTCTCAAAAAGGCACATGCACTCCTTAAGCTAACTCCCATATGAATTTATATTGTGAAAGGAATATCTGACTGTGTTTTTATTTGCCCCTGAAATAAATTAAATAAAGCATATTTCATAATATGTTCACCTGTGGGCGTTGAACTTTGACATATTCTACCCGGGGTGTGGGTGTAGGTGAGAGAGAGAGAGGAAGAGAGAGCGAGCAGGAGAGACGGGGCGATGGGGAGAGGGAGAGCGTGGGGTTGGTATGTGTGCGCACGCACGTGTGTTGGTACGTGTGCGCGCGACGGGGGTTCGTAGGGGAAGGTTGGTTGTTGGAGTTTTCCGTCCTGGCAACATCTAAGGTAATATAAGGATGGGTAATATAAGGACCAGTGACAGTGCGCACTCATAGTGACTTTATAGTGTGGCCCACTGGGAAACCACGCTGCCAGCACCATGACCTGATATCTCACTCAGTCACGTTATCCTGACACTGAGCCAATCAGTCCTTGCCCTATCATAATAATGCCGAGCACCTGGCTAGAAAATGACAAGTATTAATTTTTAAGTAATTGGTTTGACTCGACCAGGGTTCGAATCCCACAATCTACTAAAATGGTAGACAGACGCTCAACTCATTCGGCCATCCCGTCTGGTCCGAGTAGGGGAGGGAGGTACCTCCATACGAGCAGCTCTGACCACGGTTAAATGAGTGCACATAGCCTGGGAAGAGTGCGATCTATGTCTCAGAGGGAATTGGCGAGTGATGTTGTGGGCTGAGAAAACCAACTATGTAAACACCAAAACATACACTTTCAGGGTGTTTAAAAAAGAATTTACCAGTGTCTTCTCCAAAGCACACACACACACACACTAAAAAATTAGGCCCTTGAGTTTTCCCCTACCTCCACTCCACCTTCCCTGCCCCCCCCCCCCCCCTCACCTCCCCTTCCCCACTCCGCCCCATCGTCATCTTGAGACGGCGAGGCGGGGGATCTGCGCTGCCAGGGTTATGTGAGCCCCCGGGGCTTCCCGGGGTCGGCCGGGTCAGGGGCATCCATTGGAGTGTGGATCGACCCCCTGCCGGGAAGCCTCGATTTGAGGCCTTCCCGGTCGTACCGACGAGACAGCCCGATACGGTGGCGATAAATGAGCGTCAGATATACAGCTAGATTTATGGACGTCGTGTGCCCGGCGCGCACACACTACATAACCAGCGCTCCTCAACCAGCGCCACACCCCTAGTAGTAGTACCAGTCGCCTTCTTATATTCCCTCTCCCTCCTCATCCTCTTCCTGCTGCTTCTCCCCACCCACTTCCTCCTTAAACTGCATAGTCCGATGAATCATCAAATGATCGAAATCAAAAGACTGATCTAGATGTGAATATATATATCCAACTTTTATGCTGGTTCACTTCTTAAGCAATAGTTTCTGTATATAATGAAATACTAAGACAAATTAATAGAACATGTTATTGCTGAATGCATATATGTATGATGCCAGAGTTGTGATGCCAACATTAATTTGGAATATTTTTACTTGAAATAACTCTAAAGTTAACCATTTCAAATAAAAGTTACTTTATAAACTAAAGTAATGTAAAGTATGATGATCAACCTAAGTAATATAGCATCTAGACAATTAATTACACTTAAATCCATTGGACTGTGGATTTTTATTTTAATCAATCCGATCGTGTCAAAAGCAGTACAATTTAGTCCAATCACAATACAGCATTTTATATGCGAATGGGCATATGTAAAATCCTGCATTGCCATATCTAAAATCCTGCGTATGCATGTATGTAAAAAGACACCCATCCACAGGGACTTATGACGTCTGCAAGTGCAATTTTATCTTTCCTTTTTTTCTTTTATTGTTGCCCAGTTACTACTTGCTTTGGAACTAAGTTCCGGTGACTGCATATGGCGCCAGTGTTATCCGACCGAGCAGAACGCAACACATTCACAATAATTGAAGGCTTGATCAGAATTATAGACACCGTGCATCAACAGTTTGCTCGTCTGTATGGAATATACAATTTCTGTTCCAAACTTATTCATATTAGATCTACACATTTTCACCAATCATTTTGTACATTTCACCAATCATATTGTACATTTCACCATTCATATTGTGCATTTCACCAATCATATTGGTACATTTCACCAATCATATTGTACATTTCACATATCATGTACATTTCACTGCATCATATGCGGGCGGCTGGAGGCTCTTCGCGCCCTGTTCGGCCGTAATAAATGGCCGCTATTGAGAGTCAATTAGCAGGGGGCTGTGCCCCGTGGCCGTGCTGACTGATGTACATCGAGTTGCGGCGCCCAAGGCCGTACATCACTGGCTGCTCCGGGGATGGACAGAAGCCGCCTTGTGTAATGTTTACACGGCGTGTTTACTTACACCGCGGCAGGGCGCTGCCATGTGTCACCAGGCTTAATTAGTTTATGAGCGTGCCTCCAGGTGACGTGGCGATCGCCTATCTGCGCTTTGCCGTCCCACCTCGGCTGGCACAGACCGCCCGGTATATCCCTCAGCACCCCCGGACACTGGTGGTGTCGGAGGGTGGGGTTTCTGTCCTCTAGCTCTCGCGTGTTTACTGTGGGCTTACCCTGTACATGTACTTTCTCACTCACACGTACACATTTTGTGCCGAGTGTGCACTTAGTGTATTGCTCGAATTCATCTACCCATCCCCTTCGTTGGGTGAGAGGAGGAGGAGGGTGGTGGTGGTGGTGGTGATGGTGGTGGGTGGGTGGGTGGGTGGGGGGTGTCAAAAGCAGCAGCAGAAACAGCAATAACAGCAGCAGCAACAACAGCAGCAGCAACAACAGCCTTTATAACTAACTGTTTGTGCTTACACGATGCTACCATTGGATTGACACAAGGCAAAGTAGCACCGACTTGATACCAACGTGTCTTCTCGTCAGCAGCACTTACGCGGTTTTATATATCGTACCCAGCTCCCCCATACCCACGTACAGAAAATAAAACAGGAATGGGGTGAAGTGGGGTCGTGGAGTTGGATGGGTGGGTGGGTGGGTGGGTGGGGGGGAAGTTGCGATACGGTACTGCTACTCACCAAAACAAAACAACAACAAAATAAAGATTATTTTTTTTAAGAGAGCGTGCGAGAAAACATACGGATATGCCCGTGGATCAAGCGTTCAAAGTTAAAGTTGCATAGTCCGATGGTTTTGAATTTCTGTATTTTTTCTGAGATAAATATATTAGATCGATCACTAGTATCTATTTTACACTAGTTCAAAGTTACTTTTATTTTAAATGGTAAACTTTTGAGATATTTGAAGTGCAAAACAAGGAAAATTAGTTTGCCAAAACTGTGACACCATAGACCTCTACAGTAACATGTTCTATTAAATTGACTCAGTATTCCCTTCACTACAGAATCAAATGTTCGATAAGTGCATCAGTATCTAAGTTAGATATGTAAAAATCAAATCTAGATAATTGTGTTGGTTTAAAAAATTTCATATTTCATTCGGACTATGCAACTTTAAGCAACACATGGACAAACAAAAGTGTGGTTTACAAAATGTTGATGTATAAAGAAGTGATCCTTGCAAAGTTCTAGTATTTCATAACGCACACAGACAGCATTGACGCAGTTCACCTTTAGCATGGATCCATGTTGCTGACAGTAACCATACCCACACAGGGTTTCTATTAAATGATTACCGCCCACCCTTACCCTTGCCCTTACCCATACCCTTTCCTCCCCCCCCCCCCCCTTCCCCTCCCCTCCCCTCCCTTTTCTCGCCGGCCTGTGTTCTATACGCCATGTGCCGTGGTGCACACTGTTCCTGCACACTGCTGACATGCATTGCTAACTAACCCTGTGGGCCGGCCACATGGCCGCGGTTATTTCCGCACCCCGGACACCCTGGAGAAAGGGTCTGTGTGGGGTGTGTGTGGGGGGGGGGGGGAGGGTCAGAAGTAGTCACCAGACACAAAAGCAGGGCACCACCCTGAGTTGGTTTTAGCTTGCCTGCACCCTGGCATAATTAAACTGACCTGACTTTCGTTATGTACTCCATGTCCATGTAGATCACATTAGTCTCGCATCTTCACACAAACACACACATATATATGTGTATGTATCTATGTATTGTATGTACGCATGGATGTATATATGTATGCATGGATGTATGTATCATTGTGTAAAGTCGACGGCTGGCGGTTTGAGTGGTGTAGATAGGCTAATAAGAAATCACTAAAGGCAAGGAAGGAAAGTAGATAAAGAGTGAACTGTAGGAGAGTTAGACTCCCTCATTTATTTTATATATAGTTTCAAGAAACAAGATGGTGTTGATCACATGATCCAGCCTTCCAATCACTAACAGGCATTCCTCTATCCACCAATGAGGGTTCAATATCCTTGTAACCAAGGCATGGTTAGATTTGGCTACAGTGCCCTGTTGTGTCTGGTGTGCAGTGATCCATGAATAACACTTGGAGGGGAGGGGGTATGTGAGGAGAGTTCCAAAGACTCTCTCGCAAGTCAAGAAGTGACCATCTCTCAGGTCAAGAAGTGACCCTCTCTCAGGTCAAGAAGTGACCCTCTCTCACTATCTATATTGATATACACTTTCTATATTTAATTAGTAATGGATCACCAACTCCACTTATACCTCATAGGCCTTAGGTGTTACATACCATCTACCATAATATAGACTAGTTTGCAATTTATTATAGAGTAGTTCTCCATAGCAATATCTCAAATATCGGAAGATTTTACAATTGTATGTATGTATTGATGTATGTATCATTGTATGTATGTATGCATGTATGTATATATATACTTATATATATAGTTATATATATAGTTATATATATAGTTATATATAGTTATATATATATAGTTATATACATTACATACATGCCAATTAGTGCCCCGTAATATATGCAATGTCATGTCATTAAGTTATCTTGAAAAGGAACTTTTTGTTGTTGTTGTAAATATAGTTGATTCATTGAATAAAGTCTTTTGTCAGCGCCGTGGCACTGGTCTTCCAGCCATGTGACAATACAGTTATTTACAATATATGTATATGTATTCTGATATTGTCATCAGCAGCCCGTCCTGATATGACCTTAGATGTTGCTAGGACGTAAAACAACAACAAACAAACAACAGCTAGCTCAAATCAGCTGAAATAACAATATCAAACATTCAAAGACTTACATATGGTATAGTTTTCAATAGTGCTAATTACTGCAATTCTTGACTGGTGTAATGCTATACATACATCCATGCATACATCCATACACACATACAATTATGCATACATACATCCATGCATGCATATCTACATGCATAATATACATCCATGCATACATACACTACATACAATATTTACAATACATACACTACGTACAATATATACAATATATATATATATATACATACATACATACATACACATATATACACATACATACACATACACACACATACATACATACATACATACATACATACATACATACATACATACATACATACATACATACATACATGGAACAGCGATGGATGTCTTAACGTGAAGTTCCAGATTCCCTCACGCAAGCAGCACCATCATGTCACTAGCGAGGCTATGCATAATAATATTAATATGCTATCAAACACATGCATGGTATGATATAAAACACCATAACTCAATATGTAATATGTGTGTGTGTTTATGTTGGCAGAGAGGTACTGGGTATTCATAGACGGGCCCGGTGTAGGACGTTCAAAACACTACCCCATTGAAAACACTATGGTAGTGTTTTGAACCTATGTTCAAAATACTAGGGTAGTGTTTTGAACTTAAGTTCAAAACACTACTGTTAAGTTCAAAACACTATGAGTATGTACGTCCAAAACACTACCCAAGTTCAAAACACTATCATAACACAGGGCTGTAATACTGCAAAATGTAACCTGGCTGGTACATATTGGTATAGACTGACCATGCTGTGGCATTTGAAGCATGTCCTAATTGGTTTGGTTATTGGGAATTTTATGTCCTGGCAACATCTAAGGTCATATCAGGACACACATACTAGTAGTATACACTGATAGTGCTGCGTCTGCACTATGCACGCTGATGGTGCTGCGGCGATTTTAGCACGTATTAGTATACGCTGATGGTGCTGCACTTAGTAGCATATGGATCACTGCCCCACCCTACTGCATTTTTCCCCACCTCACTGCATACAGCCCCACCCTACTGCATACTGCCCCACACTACTGCATACTGCCCCAGTCTACTGCATACTGCCCCACCCTACTACAAATGATAATGACTATGCAGCAATTGTATTAAAACAATTAGAGTAGTCTTTTGAACTTAAATGTAGTGTTTTGAACTTAATGATAGTGTTTTCAGCATGACTACAGTAGTATTTTGAACCTACCTTCAACTAGGTGGAAAAGGACTACTGTAGTATTTTGAACCTAGGTTGAAAACACTACCGTAGTGTTTTTGTGGGTAGTGTTTTGAACATACTACACCGGTGTCGCGGTCTCAGTTCTCAAGCAGTTGCAGTTCTCAACATTGCTTCTGTGCATGCGTCAAAGCATCTGTGCATGCGTCAAAGCATCGTGTGTGCATGTATCAACATCATTCCGATTCAAACTGTCGCCGATCGCCGCAAATCGCTGCCTCATACAGTCACTATAGTGTCAGTGTCACTAACCGTATAAATTTAATATAATCTTTTTGGTAAACATGTTTTCTAAATGTGTACCAAGCGATTTGTTTCTAGGTAGTGTGGTTTTAGAGATATTTCACTTTTTCTGTATGAAGATTGCTCACGACCATTGACAATGCCTTGAGTTTGCCGGTACGCGTAGTGCAAAACATTATTCAAAATTAATAGAAATCCAGAACCCTAACTGTTCAATTTAATATTTTGTTTGTTTTTGATGTGTACCAAGCGATTTGTTTCTAGGTAGTGTGGCTTTAGAGATATTTCACTTTTTCTGTATGAAGATTGCTCCAACCATTGACAATGCCTTGAGTTTGCCGCTACGCGCAGTGCAAAACATTATTCAAAATTAATAGAAATCCAGAACCCTAACCGTATCAATTTAATATAATCTTGTTGGTAAACATGTTTTCTATATGTGTACCAAGCGATTTGTTTCTAGGTGGTTTGGTTTCAGAGATATTTCACTTTTTCTGTATGAAGATTGCTCATGACCATTGACAATGCGCAGAAGATGCTGCTAGATTTTGACGCATGCGCAGAAACGATGTTGAGAACTGAAACTGGTTGAGAACTGAAACCGCGACACCGGGCAATCAGTGCAACCCGCCTAGGTGAACAGCTACGACTAGCCACCCCTATCTCACCCGTTCCTCCGACATCTCCCGTCCTGCAGTCTCCTGCCGCCGCAAGCCTATACGCTTCTGCCCAGTTGAAAGCCACCCCCCCACACGCACACACCCACCCACCCACATACAGCTAACTGGGGTGACGAGCGGTCTCCTCCAGGCTGCATCCCACAGCTGGTGGACGTTTCAGAGTAGTTGCTGGGGCGTCGTGCACAAAGTGTCCGGAATGCTGATGCCAGTAGGTTGCCATAAGCTGTGTTCACACACGCACTTTAAATCGATTCATATAAATCGACTTGCCTAGTTCGACGCACATTTGCCGTGTGAATGCGACGCTAAAGCGATTTAGGGCTGAATCGATTCAGCTAGATCGCTTCATCTATACCACCTCTGTAGGTGGTTTATATGAATCGATTTGGCTTGAGCGCGTCACGCACATGCGCAGTCGAGACCTTAGTTTGTTGACTTTCCGGTCGATCAAAAGCGCATATTATATAATTTGGTCTATGAACCGGATAGAGGTGCACAGATGTTTTTTTCATGATTTATTTTAAGGTTTTCACTGCCCAGCAGAAGTTTTTAGGGTTCCAAAACAATATGATTCAGTCCATACATATCTAGGTCGAACCCACACTCTCTCGTGCCGACGTCGACTAAGCGAAACTGGCGCTGGTTAGTCTGGACTTGCTCATGTGCAGATATCGATTTCCGCCTTAAACCGCTCCGTGTGTGGACACGACACTAAATCGATTCATATAAATCGACTTGTCTAAGTCGACATAGACTTTGCCCGTGGAGCAGTCACACTACGACGTGTATTGCGGCGTGCCGCCAACGCGCTTAAATATATTCAACGCGTCGAGAAACGTCAAACTTTTCGGCGGGTTTTGCGAAAAGTCGAAACATCGCAGCGTGTTGCCAGCGCGTTGCTCGCGTGTTATTGGCGCGCCGCCAGCGTGTTGCGCGGGTGGAAAACAAAGAAACCCCCGCCGCTTGACCCAATTTCTCAAAAGTTGCGCCGCATTCCCACGGCTGCTAGCGTCTTATCGACGTGTTATCAACGTGTTATCGGCGTGTCAGTCGCAGATGGCGGGTTGGCCGCGTGTTATCAACGTCTTATCGCCGTGTTATCGGCGGGTTCCCACGAAGTCAACGGGTTGCAAGCGTGTCATCAACGCGTTTCTGACACGTTACGGGTGGGTTGCCGGCGCGTTGCTGGCACGTTGCAGGTGTGGGGAAGGCGCTTCACCATCGGGTTTCTAGATCGGGTGCTTTGATATAAATAAGGCTCCACTGCTGGACGACGCGTCAGCAGCAAGCTGGCGCACCGCCGCGAACGCGCCACCAACGCGCCAGCAACACGCCATCAACGCGCCAGCAATACGTTACCATGCACCAGCCACAGGTTCAGACGCGTCAGCAACATGTCCACACGTGCCATCATCACGTTCAACCCGTCGAGACGCGCTGGAGCAACGCCAATAACGCGCCCCAAACCCATTGATAGAACGTTAACGACGCGTTGCCGGGCCCGTCGGAAGTGTGGGAAAATTCCACGACGTTCCTCAAAGTTTCTGGACGCACTACGAGCGGGCCGGCTATGCGCTGGTAATGCGTATCGACGTCCTGCAAACGTGCCCGTAACGCGCTAGCCAACCCGTCGGTGCACGTCGGCCAGCGCCGAAAGTTTTGTGCAAGCACAAAACTTTCGGCGCTGGCCGACGCGCGCCGACGTTTTGTATCAAAATCTACATGTACCGACGCGCCCGTAACGTGTTTCTAACGCGTTCCGACGTTTCGCCCAAAAACCCAACACGTTCCCACGCGTTGTCCAACGTTGATGCAACACGTCGTAGTGTGACTGCTCCATTAGACTAACTATCAGTGCACTGTCGGCGTGGAGGTGGCGCGTCATTAACGGGTTCCGAGAATAGGGGCCCAGGGGTTTGATATAAATAAGGGTGGTGCCTTGGTCTGCTATCACTTCTTCACAAGCCAGCATTCAGTCACCATCTCTCTCTGTCTCAAGTCTACAACACTCAAATCATCCAATATGCCAGCAAAGAGATCCAGCCAGGTTTGCCAGGGACGTGGGAAAGGCAAGGGCAAGGGGAGAAAGAGGGTGATGGAGGACAGATCTCCATCACCATCACCATCACCATCTCACTGCATCCGCCCAGAACGCCGCTGTCACTCAAAGTGTACCGTCGTGCCGGTAACGCATTCCTAACACGCCGGTGACGCGTCCCGACAAAAAGGGCGACACATCCGCACGCGTTGGAGAGAAACGTTGTAGTGTGACAGGGCTATTGGACTAGTTAGAGTGTCTAGCATCCAACTTTTAAGTAGGTTCCGTATAGTTATAGTGACACAATTCCATTGTTTTGAGTTTCTGCCATATTTTAATAATAAATATATTAGCTGTTATCTACTTTCGTTAAAGCTTGTTCGATTTGTTTGTTGTCGTTTTACGCCCTAGCAACGTCTATTTTCCTGGAGCTTTGCTTTTACCTTTGATTTAAAATGGCTAACGTTGATGAAAGCATAACATTTTCTAAGCCAAAATTCTTATCTAGTTTTGATCCTACGTTTTTTTGTTTTTTTGTTAAAGATTTATACTGCCTATCCTGGATAAGTCTGAGTAGACTTTTTTTCACAATTAGACAGTTTGTTGATAGAAAGCCTGAGTCTACACTTTTACTGACCCAAGGGATTTTTAACCTCCCACACCACATAGACATGGTATGAGAGCAACTGGCCTTTGATCACACTGTAAGTTATACCCAGCAGTGGGAATCCAAATTGGCAGAGGTGGGGACATGGGGAATTGAACCACCAACCTTCAGATTAGGAGTCTGACCTAGACAAAAGTCAGACACTCTAACCACTCCACCACAGAGAACGTATCCTACTTAAATACAGGTGCACTTATTAAGAGTATACTATTAGTATTACTAAGCCAATCTAATAGAACCTGTTGTTGAATCCTATGAGATCAGAATTTTGACACGCACATCAAATTTAATTAAGCATATTTTGAATTCAACTATCTACAAAGGGAGCCATTTATAATAAAAGTTACTTCAAGCTAATGTAATGTGGATAATAATGATCAACCTAGTAATATATTGATTTTTTTTTTAAAGTAAGAACCCCAACACCATCGATCTATGCAATTTTAATGTGTTAATAAGTTAACAGGGCTTGTTTATGGCCAGCCTCCTCGTCTACCCCCCTCCCCCCTACCCACCCACACCTGCGGGAGTCCGGGGATACCGGAGCGCCGTAATCCCCCGGCTCAGTCAGGACGCTTGGGCGTGGTCATAACTTCACAACTGTCTGACCACGGCAAAACTGTGGTATTGGGTTCGCGCTCAGGCCACGTGCCACCAAGTTTTAGTTGAGACAAATGGTGCTGGCAGCGGTGATCACTTCACACATGTACAGCGGGCAGATAGCGGGCAGTCAGTGCCCTCACACCCAGCCACCCAACCACTCACTCTCCGCTGCTCAGACCAGACGGAATGGCCGAATGAGTTGAGCATCCGTCACCGGTTTTGGTTAGATCGTGGGATTTGAATCCTGGTCGAGTCAAGCCAAGGATTTAAAAATTGACACTTGTCACTTCCTAGCCAGGCGCTCGGCATTATTAGGATAGGGCAAGGACTGGATGATTCAGTGTCAAGATAATGTGACGGAGTGGGATATCAGGTCATGATATAGGCAGCCTGGTCTCCCAGTGGGGCAGCACTATAAAGTCACCATGAGTGTGTACTGTCACAAGTCGGTACCCGTCCTGATATGACCTTAGATGTTGCAAGGACGTAACAACTCCAACAACCAACCCTGCCACCCTCCGCTGCTCCAGTATCTACCGCAGGGTGGGGGGGGGGGGGGGTTGAGGCGCGGCCATTACTAATACTATATATCTCTATTCATGATGGGTTGGAGGCTTCGCAACAACCACTATTACTAGTATTAGTATTACCAGGGGTGCAGTGGACGCGTGCCCAGAGTGTGCTGGTGATGTAAGTTATTGGAAGTGAGTACAGAGGTCGGTGTTCACCTGTCGGCAGCGGCCGACCCCCGACCCCCGGCCAAGTGGGGGGTACAGGTATGAATGGGGATGCGGGGCAGGGGCCGCCGGGCCCACCCTGGAGGCGGCCCGTATCGGGTGATCGGGACATGGCAGGCCGCCGCCGGGCACCCCGCCCCCGACATTACCTCCCGTCACTTCAGTGGTCGCTGAGTAGGCCTACCTCTTCTTCTCTCCCCCCCCCCCCCCCACCACCCGCGCACACACACACTGTCAGCCACACACACTGTCAGCCACACACACACATACACACATATATACCGAAACGCTGCCAATTACTCATCACACAACACCCCGTCCGCCGACACGCATATATAACACGTGCTTCTGTTAACTGGGCACTTGCTATCCGGACCACACCTCTCTCCATCACCTCTCTGCTGGCAATGCTCCTCCCTGATATTGTCTGAAAAGAGTTCCAGGAGGGGGAGCCCGCCAGCATTTCACTTTCTACTCTTACTCTGCCTGTGTCTTTGGCTCGCCGGCTGGTCACCATAGAGCAAATAGACACGGTCCTTTGACTCAACTCTCCTCATTTCTCTTTCCTATACTCTACCCTTTCCCCGCCCCCCCTCCCAGGCTTACTTCTCCCCCTGATCAAGGGAGTTGTTTGCTTGGGTGGAGCCCTTTACCTTATCATTTCTCTCGCTTTGTTCTTGTTGCTGGAACCGCTGGACCCACCTTTACCTGTCCCTTCCTCCTAAGCCCTTGCTGCTCTCGACTGGATATGAGTGCTGTGCTACAACCGAACCGGTGTGATTCGGGGCTGCCCCAATGATTTGTTGTTTAATTGTTGTAAAGACATCCCCAGCTTCTACAACCAATCTTCAACCAAACATTAATCTTCAACCAAACATTGGACCGATTTATCAGTGCCCTTCTATATTGGTGCAGTTCTGCAGCCGGTAATCATTGTAAGCTTACAAACACTCCAGAAGTCAAGTATCTGGACCCAGCTGCTGGTGGCTCGAGCCTCTCATTAGGCAGACACCGGTCGGGGGTTGTGCGGTTAGAGCGTCCGCTTCATTTGGACCACCCCCGGCCGAGTCAAAACGAAGACCTACAAAACCGGTCATTACTAGTGACGAGCGGGGAGTTAGTTGGTTTAGTATCATAATAATTAATATAGATTATGAGATAGATCTATGCTGTTTCAGTGGAACAGCAGCACTGTTAATAGCTGTTATTAAAGCTGCCTAGTCCGATAAAAGCATCAAATTTGATTCTACACGCCAAATTTAAATAGGGCATACTGCTGCACTTATTACTATTTGTTGTTACATAGGACAGTCAAGGTCCATTTAATAGAACCTGTCACGACTGAAGCCAATGTAGTTGAAGTTTTGACAAGCTTGCCAAAATTAATTTAGTATGTTTACACTTAAAATATCTCCTATGTTAGCCATTTTAAGATGAAATTAAGGTGCATAATAATAATCAATCTAATATCTTTTTTTTTAACAAAAAAAATTAAACCCATCGGAATATGCAAACTTTAAGTTTAAGCATTGTCACAAGTCAATAACTATCCTGATATAATTGCCGATGTTGCAAGGGCGTAAATCACCAATCAATCAATGTCATTAGTTACGGCATGCAGGTGATGCAGTGTGTAATTGATAGTGCATAGCAGAACCCAGCATCCATAACCTGCCGAATCTTATCTACGTCTGTCAGTGGTGACTATCTCATACGTCATAAAGTTGGCGGTGTATATACTGGGCACTCACTCACTCACTCACTCACTCATTCATTCACTCACTCGCCTAAGCTATTACTATTAGGTCCGTCCAGCTAATTGTTTCGTATTTCCGCTTAAATATCTGCTATGTAAGATGCATTCTGTATTCCGTACATCGAGGCAATTTCAGATATTGTCCACGTGGTCAGTGTGTGAGCTGGTCTTTAGATGCCAGTTACTACCTTCTCATTGTCATACCGTGCAATACAATGTTGCTCGCGTATGCCTGTGAGAAATGATGAGTTGTATGTATGTATGTATGTATGTATGTATGTATGTATGTATGTATGTATGTATGTATGTATGTATGTATGTATGTATGTATGTATGTATGTATGTATGTATGTATGTATGTATGTATGTATTATGTATGTATGTATGTATGTATGTATGATGTATGTATGTATGTAAGTGTAACTTGTAAGTGGGTTATTCTCCAAAACTGGGCACCACATATTTGGTCTCCACATTACGATGCTGATAATTAAGTCTTTGTTTTATTGATAGCAAGTCAAATAATTAGTGTAGCCTGTGTATATTAGGTATGTTAGCAGTTCTATGTGTATTGAATTTATCCCACATAAGATATCAAAATTATAATTGTATGATTTTGCACTAGAGTGAAAATGTGAAAATTGACACATTGACACCACACATGTAGCCAAACTTTTTTTCAACTTTTTTCTTGTAAGTCATAACCTAGTCTGCTTGACAGTAATCAATCAAATCTTGTTTGACTATGTTGTATATGTTAAAATGAGGTTCTGGATGTGTCTTTGATTTTCATGTTACACGAGTGATATTAATGTATTGTTCAATTTGTATAAGATCAAATTCAAAAAGTGAATTCTTTTTAAACTCTGACATATGCACAACATGCAAATCTTCATAGGACATTGGATTAGGCTATTATTTGGAAGGTTTTCACTTTTGGTTTCCATGTCACACGTTTGTGCCCCGTTTTAGAGAATGACCCAAGTATGTATGTAAAATGTATGTATACATGTATGTACATGTATGGATGTATGTGTGTGTGTAAGTATGTATGTATGTAAGTAAGTATGTATTTATGTATGAAAGTACAACCCAATATTTAATAGTTTCATCTCACCTAGTTAATTGGTTGTTGGATTTTTACGTCCTAACAACATTAAAGGGCATATCACAGGACGGGCACCTCACCTTGAAACACTAACCTTTCCTTTCACCGAAACAGTTAATGCTTTGTTTGTTTGTGTTTTACGTCCTGGCAACATCTAAGGTCATATCTGGACGGGTACCGACTTGTGACAGTGTGCAGTCGTGGCCACTTTATAGTGCTTCCCCACTTGGGGTGGGAGACCAGGCCGCCAGAACCATCATTCAGTCACATTATCCTGTCACTGAGCCAACCAGTCCAACAGTTAATGCTGTATAGCCTGATGAAAGCGTCACGTTTAAAAAATCTAAACATGTACTTAGATTAGATCATACATACCAAAGACCCTATAATACTAAGATGGCTCACTCCCTATCTCTCCCCCATGTAAATTTCGCAGTGACACCTTGTGGTGGGTTTGGTCAGCCCGGCTGCTGGTTGTTCTTTCACATGTAAACACACACAATTTTATTATACATGAGATAGGTAAGTATGAATACACATCAATATGAAATTGCTATGAACAAATACACATCATCATCAGCATCATCATCATCACACATCTTTCACATTCATATGTACATTTATACATATAATATAGCAATTGTTTAACCAAGAGAACAGCCAGTGCACCAACTGGTGGGTTTGATCATTTCGATTACACAGTACATGCTGAGTGAGCCGTCTTAGTATTATAGGGTATTTGTACATACCCACCATAGCCACTTATTAAGCATTTGTTGTTGCATAGAGGGGGATACAAAGTCAATTTTATTGAACATGTTACTGCTTAGGCCTATGGTTGCAGAACTTCAAAGTTCAAGATGCATGCCAAAATTTATTTGGCATGTTTTCACTTCAATTATCTCCAAGGTTAACCATTTATAATCAAAGTTACTTCAAACTAAGGTATAGATTATAATGATCAACTTAGTATATTAATTTTTTTAACAAATTTGACTGAAACTCAAAAGAAGTGTATTATGCTACTTTAATAAACTCATCAGTATTCGTATCAGGCTACAGAAAACTATCGGACTATACAACTTTAAGTGACGTTGGTGTGTGCTTGTTTGTTTATTTTCAATATGTTTCCTGAAAAAAAAAAAAGCTTTTAATTACTTTGTTATAGAAAGTTCGATATAATATCGCACGTGGACCTCTGTGTACATTCAATATGGTTCACGCGCATGGGCGGCAGTAACTTACCAACTCCCATATTGCATCGCTAACTGCGGTCTCGTTCACAATAACAGGCCACTTGTGCCAGATTGTACCATTGTTTATCGGCTACTGTGTGCTAGATGAAACTCAAACGCTGAGTTACAGTTTAATCAAAAGCTAAGATGGATGGACTAGTTTCCGATATTGCCTTCCGTATGCAAATTAACCTACCATTTCGGCGGAAGCGTCATCCCGGATATGCGCATCCGGCTGCGCAAAGTAGTTAAATTACACCTGAAGTGAAGTGGCTTCTGTTCAGTTGGCTCTCAAGCACAGTGTGGTTATGGGAACTCGCGCCAGAAGTCGCCACTCTAGCTTAACTTGTGCACCTGTTGCCTTGGTGACGTGTCCCTGTGACAGAGTCTCTACGTCACACCGTCCAGCTGACGCCCCCACCCCCACCCTCACCCCCCACCCCACATGTACACCTGTTAGTGGACACACACACACACACACACACACTTCTTTAAGTGGGGATCTAAAACCATTAAAGCTGCATAGTCCGATGAAAGCATCACATTTTCTAAACTAAGAGTTACTAAAGCCGTGTTCACACGGGCAAAATCTAAAGCGATTCAGCCAAGGCGAATACTAGGAATCGAATTAGCGGCCCGTTCACACCGGCAGTACTTGGGGCCGGAAATCGATATCTGCGCATGAGCAAGTCCAGTCTGACCAGCGCCAGTTTTCGGTTAGGCGACGTCACCACGAGAGAGTGGGTTCGACCTAGATATGTATGTACTGAATCGTATTGGTTTGGAACGGTCAAAACTTCTGCTGGGCAGTGAAATGCTAAAAATAAATGATGAAAAAAATATCTGTGCACAGCTAGCAGTTTGTGCACAGCTAGAGCAAATTTACCGGAAAGTCAACACACTCAGGTCTCGACTGTCACGTCCTTAATCCGCCTGAAGGAAGTCGGTTGCGTTCACACTGGCAAAATAAATCGCTTCACAGAAATCGACTCACGTAATCGACCTCCACAAGTGGTTTACAGTATCCGCATCACAGAAATCGATTCAGTCCTAATTCGACTCAGATGCCCGTTCACACGCGAAATGTGGGTCGAACTAGGCAAGTCGATTTCTATGAATCGATTTACATTGCCCGTGTGAACACGGCTTAAGACCATTATCTAGATCTGATCCCACATATCCAAATTAAGTACTGGTGCACTTAGTAAAGTTGCATAGTCCGATGGTTTTTGACATTTTGACATTTTCTGAGATAAATACATTAGGTTGATCAATATAATGTACCTTACTTTAGTTTGAAAGCTGAAGTAACTTTTATTTTAAATGGCTAACTTTTGAGATATTTGAAGTGCAACCATACTAAATTAATTTTGGCAAGATTGCCAAAACTCTGACACCACAGCCCTCTGCAGTAAAAGGTTATATTCAATTGCCTCACTATTCCCATATGTGTGCCAACAAATGTTTAATAAGTGCACCAGTATCGAAGGTAGATATGTAGAATCCAATTTAGATAATTATTTTGATTTTGAAAATTTGATGTTGTCATCGGACTATGCAGCTTAAAGTATTTATTGCTACATGGTTGGTTGTTGGAGTTTTACGTCCTGGCAACACATTGTTACATACTAACATCGTATGGCGTGCTAAGTCAATTTAATAGAATGTGTTAGTGCTAACGCCTATGTGGTCAGAGTTCTGATTAGCACACCAAAATTAATTTAGCTTTAGTCATTTTAAATCAACGTTTCTTTAAACTAAAGTAAAGTAGATTATAATGATTAACCTACCATATTTATTTTAAGAAAATGACAAAAACTGAAAACCATCGGATTATGCAAATTTAGCGAAACCTCGCAAACGCTGTATGTATATGGAACCTGTACCTGTTTCACAGGGAGTTCCACACACTGGGCGAGGGAGGTCATGCCAGGCCCCCATTCCCCTCCCCTCCCCTCCCTCACACACACACACACACACACCTCCCTTCCCATCTCCCTTGTTATTACATGTAATTATGTACGTGCTCGGCTGCACATCGGGGTCACGTGACCTGTTTGTTTCAGCTTGTCGCCGGTCGTGTCATGTGAGAGACATGCAATGTCCCACCACCACCACCCAACTACACTACACACACGTACATACCTCACGGGAGCTTACGCGTTATGGGCAGAATAAAAAAACTTGTCACAAAACAAAAAATATATATAAAAATATAATCTCAGTGTTGCCAACTCTCACGAAATTCCCGTGAGAGTCCCAGAATGTTAAGGTTCCGATTAATCACCTTATGAGTCATGGATCAACTCGAAAATCCCATGAATTTCTGTTCCTTTCTACAAAATCCCACGAATGTCTGTACTTTTGTACGAATTTGTGTACTTTTGATTAAATACAACTGAATATCATGTTATACATATGCAGGTATGCAGGTATTGCAATACCTCAGGGAGTTTGACGCCCCTGCCCTGCAGAGTTGTAAACCACTGCCTTGTGGTACAGGTTCTTGACAGAACCGAAGGCTAAGGGAGCAAACCCTGAACAGAAAACCATGTCACTGTGGCAGCATCAAGGGTGGTTGATGTATGGAACTCCCAACATCTCCCGACCAGCCACTGCAGGGACAAATAGTTTTGCGCCTGTCTCGACATGTTCTTGCCGGTGTGAAACCTCTATTTGCTCCCCGAGAGAGTGCCGCTGGTAACTTGCAAAAGCCAGCAGCATTTCAACACTTTTGCAGGCAGCTTTCATGAAATGTGGCTCCCTTGTCTCCAGTTCAAGAGAAACCTGAAGCTGAGAGACATGAAGACCGACTCATGGACATCACTCTCACACCAGGGAGCTAAATGGAGAGCGGCAGTCAAGTAATGAAAGCAGTCTTTGTCGCATCGCGACCGACAGCATGATGATGATGATGATGACATATGCTAAAATATCAGCATCAAAACCTATCACTGTCAGCCTCAAACAGCCCATTAACAACAACAAATTCTGGGGGGGGGGGGGACATGCCCCCAGACACCCCTAGGAAGCTTACGGCTCCCACCACTCAGGTTCCATGCTAGATAAAGGATTCACCCAGTACTCGCAGTACACGGCCAGCCCTATATAAAAACGGTCGAAAAAGCGGGTTAATGAAATGAGAGCCTAATTTCACAATCTAAGAAGCAACATTTATTCTTTGTAAATGTCTTCATATTTCCCTGCTACCTTTGAGTTGAAAAATATAATAAAACATCTAGTTTAATAAGATTTAAAAGTGAAATCGATGGCATTCTATGGCTGCCATCTTGTCTTTTTGCAATCTCCCATTTCACCAACTCTGTGAACAGTGCACACTGAAGACAGGCATTCTACTTCCTGTTCCATACTAAAGCTATTTTCGCTCATATTTACACTACGTTGTCGTTCACCCCTGTACTACAAGTACGGGGTGAATCTTTTATCTAGTTATACATATGCTAAAATATAAGCATGAAAACCTATCAGCCGCAAACATCCCATTGACAACAACAAATTCTGGGGGACATGACCCCAGACACCCCTAGGAAGCTTACGGCTCCCACCACTCATGGTTCCATGCCTGCAACGCAAAACCTCAAGGATGCTCAGTCCCTCCAGGTTGGCAACACTGTAAAGTGTAATCTGCGCATGTTTCCCCAGCTAACAACATGTACTACAACTAGAATTGGTTGTAAACGCTGGCAAATTTGAGCATTAAATGCATTCAACTAGATACACCTGGACTTGGCAACTACACAACACCGCTGGTGTCGTCGTGTATGCAAGGGAGACAAACCGACGGTGGATCGGTGAGTGAAACAGCCCTAGTGGTGTCCTTCCCCCCCCCACCACCCCACCCCCACCAACGAGGGGTTAGATAGGTAGATTGATGTATACATGCCTGGGTCGGTATCAGCGTCAGCCATGACCCCCCCCCCCCCCCCCCCACACACACACACCACCACACATTCCCCCCCCCCTCCCTATTCCGTCCCAAGTTGTGAGTTTTAATAGGAATGTATGGGGCTGTATATGAATGTACTTTGCGGAAATTGTGTAATGCAGCGTATTATCTCAGGTTTACTGTAACGTTTTCACCAACATAAAACTGAAGTCTATATCCGGGATGACACAGGCACTGCTGCCTTACAAGACATGCGTACAAGGAAGCCAGCGAGATGGTTGTGCAGTGATATGCTCTGAGGGTCGCGGGTTCAAATTCTTTTTAAAAATAGAAGAAATTGCCGGCTATCGGGCCAGTTGAAGTTGCATATTCCGTTGAACGCATACTATTTTTTAAAGCAAAAGCTGTACCTAGATTTTACATGATGCTACATATCCAACCTAAATACTGGTATACTCTTGACTGGCTGTGGGGACCAGACGGGATGGCCGAATGAGTTAGAGCGTCCGTCTCCCATGTTGGTAGATCGTGGGTTCGAACCCTGGTCGAGTCAAACCAATGACTTAAAAATTGATACTTGTTGCTTCCTAGCCTGGCGCTCAGCATAATTGGGATAGGCCAAGGACTGGTTGGCTCAGTGTCAGGATAATGTGACTGAGTGGGATATCAGGTCATGGTGCTGGTGGCCTGGTCTTCCAGTGGGGCAGCACTATAAAGTCACCATGAGTGCGCACTGTCACAAGTCGGTACCCATCCTGATATGACCTTGGATGTTGCTAGGACGTAAAAAAAAAAATGACTGGCCGTGTACTGGTGTACTTGTGAATCATTGCTTTGGGGGGGGGGGGGGGGGGGGAGGGTGCATCTTACTCTTAGAAACATGAAAACTCGCTAGTTTTAGCAGATGGTAACATAATCTGGGCATATACACACACATATATATATATATATTATATATTATTTATATTATACACACACAAAACATTTACACCCACATATAGGTTACAACCTGAGAGTGCTTTTTCTTTGGCTACTTCGCACAATTACGATTTATTTGCCCTGTATATATGTGTGTGAGTGGGGGGGGGGGGAGTATCTAATTAGCATTATGAGTACGGGGTGCATATGGGGTGGTGGCGAAGGACTGGGCGGGGCATGACCACAGGTCAATGCATACACACACTCACTCCCACCACCTCACCCCACCGAGTAGATCTAATACAGGCCACCGAGGCAGGGTGGGGGAGCGTTTGTTTGTTGGTTTACGTCCTAGCAACATCTATGGTCATATCAGGACGGGTACCGACTTGTGACAGTGCACACTTTATAGTGCTGTCCCACTGGGAAACCATGCCACTGGCACCATGACCTGGTATCCCACTCAGTCACATTATCCTGACACTGAGCACACCAGTCCTAATAATGCCGAGCGCCTGGCTAGGAAGCGACAAGTATCAATTTTTAAGTCATTGGTTTGACTCGACCGGGGTTCGAACCCACGACCCCACGAACCCCAGCCAGGTCGGGAGACTGACGCTCTAACTCATTCGGCCATCCCGTCTGGTCGTGGGAGGGCGTGATGGCCTCAGGATAAGCAAGACAGGAAATGGGCGGCACTCACCACCACCAATGTAATAACATGAACCCCAGGTAGGACCCTAAATTTAGTGGCTCGTCCGGGCACTGGGTGTGTGACCTCGGCGCGACCTTGGCATGAGTATCGCCAGTAAATATTCGCCAACATGTTTTATCCTCGTGCCGGAGCTCGTGTGAAATCCGGAGCGAATTCCCGCCGATGATAAACACACTCAAAGTAATACCGATCGCGTTTTATCGATCACTCACGCCCTCAAAAAGAGGTCACAAATAATGTTATGGCAATTGCCCTCTCGACCCTTTACCTCAATTAACCCGGCCACGAGAGAAGCGAACCCGCGCCGCCCCACGTGAAGTAAATTACCCTTTGTTTGTGCGACTATGCAAATGAGGCTGGTGATGGCAGGGGTGGCGGCGGCGGCGGCGGTGGTGGTGACGAGAGCAGAGTTGGGGGAACAGATGACGGGGTGGTGTGGTTAGAACCGGGGTGGGGGTTATTCTCTCTCCGCTTTGTTGTTGTCCGGGGGTAAAGGGTGAAGAGGAAGGCCAGGTGGGGCGGGGCTGGGTTGTGAGGGGGAAGAGTGGGGTGGGTGGGTGGTATCCCACAAATGGACCAGGCAGTGACCCAGTGACCTCGCCCCGCCCACAGACCTCGCCGTGCAACCCCCGTCTGCGAGTGGGTGAGGGGCTGTCCCCGGGCGCGGGGAAAAGCCTGATTTCTGTGGGGACTTGAGGTGTGAGTGTGGCTGTGGGGGAGTAGGGGATGAGGTGTGCCCACCAACCCGTGCCACGCGCCCGCCCCATACATATGGCACTGGCATGCACCTGGCGAAGCTGTAGCGACAGCGATGCGACGGACTGGTCCCCCTAACCCCTACCCTATCCCTCCCCGATTTCACTCCCTTCCTTCCCTCCTTTGTCTTATTAATATTATTAAAGTTTGCATAGTCCGGTGGTTTTTAGTTTAGGCATTTTTCTGAGATAAATATATTAAACTGACTGTTATAAACTACCTATATTCAGTTTGGAGTAATTTTGATTACATTTTTAAATGACAAACTTTTGAGATATTTAAAATGCAAATATGTAAAATTATTTTTAGCAAGCATGTTAAAATTCTGACACCATAGGCTTATGCAGTAACATGTTCTATTAAGTTGATTCGGTATGCCCTTCTGTGTTGCAACATATGCATAATAATATATAATTCTGCTAATTTTTGCAGCAGAATAAAGATTATTGTGGTAAGAAATAAACCATATAATGCAAACTTTCTATTTCACTGACACGAGTATCTATCTGGCCATCGGGAGGAAATTACCAGACGCGGTGCCGAATCTGTAGAGCGCAGGCTTCCCGTGCGGAAGGTCGGGACTTCGAACCCCAGCCAGGTCAACCCGATGACTTGATACTTGTCGCTACCTAGCCTAGCACTGGGCATTAATAAGATAGGACAAGGACTGGTCAGCACAGTGTCAGGATAATGTGACTGGGATATTGGGTCATGGTGCTGGTCTCCCTGTGGAGCAGCACTATAAAGTCACCATGAGTGTGCACTGTCACAAGTTGGTACCCATCCTGATATGACCTTGGATGTTGCTAGGATGTGAAACAACAACAAACAAAACATTGGGAGGAAATTAGTATTTAAATTCCAGGATGTTCAGTCCATAAACACAATTTTTAATAATTGCCTAAAAGTCTCCACCATCCACAAGAGGCTGAGCTCATCGAAATTAGACCAAATTCAAATACTTTGTATTTGTTTTCTCTCCGCGAAAAAGTTGCAATAACTTAAATATGCGAATCACCTGTTTTCTCGAATAGTAGAATGCACCACTCACTCAGTTTCAGCCAGTAACACCACACCGCCCCCTCCCCCCACCTCCCAACCCCCACTTCACACCCATTGGCTGCCAAAATAAAGGTGCCATGGGACCGGTAGGCGTTGGTGTGCGGTTGCGGTTACCTACCTCCCCCCCCCCCCCCTCCATCTCCACCCCATTCTAGACTCAGACTACACAGAAGTGACTCCCCCGATCCTCAAACACAATTACACCATCGTGACTCTGTCATTTGTCCAGTATCCACTCCCTCCCAGTTTAAGAAGCATTAATGCTATTTACGCTTTTGGGCATGTAAGAGGTGAAGGAGGGGGGGGGGGGTGTTGAGTGGGGTGAAGGAAGTAACTGACACGCACATTGCTGTGTGCATGCATATACTTCCCGCGGAGAGTTTGTGTTATGGTAGCACATTGCGTGACAGTGGCAATGGGGAAGACGACCACAATGCAACTTTTAGTGCTGTACGTGATGTGGGGTGGGCGTGGGGGTGGGGGAGCGGGGTGCATCTGGTTCGTTTCATGGTAAATGGGGGCCAAAGTGTGACATGAGGGTCAAAAATGAATATTGTGTATTTTCCAAATTTTTTCTCTGAGGAGCCAACTCTTGTCTATATATATACTGGTAACGTGAAGGAAAATATAGTTGATGTTACCATTTTGTCAGAAAAACAAGAACTAATTGAGTAGCCAGGCCCAAGTGTGGAATTTATGAATCAACAATTGTGGATTTATGAATCAAAATAATTATTTAAGAAAATGTATTGCATGAAACAATTTTTATGTTGTGATCCCATAAGTATTGAAATGCACTGTAAAGAAATCCTCATAGGGTGATTATCTTCTTCCAAATTTTGAGTTGTGGACGTAACGGGACACTAAAAATAATATGGGACTTCAATTTCAATTTTTTTTCATACAGCTTTGTAGGAAAATTATATTACTAGTCATGGTACTCCAATATATGCTTGCATATGTAACAGTACCAAGGGGTTTCTCTAGTATTCACAGAATAGCATATTCCCTGACAAAACAATCAGGAAACAAGCTGGGGACATAACAGTTACGTCCAGAACCAGTTTAATCAACATGGAATATTAGATATAAAACAAATATATATGCAATCAAAATGAACATTTATTTCAAGTAAGAGTCTCCTTTTATTGTTTCAGTGACTAACAGGTAATATTCTATGCAAAAGAAAGGTATCGTAGGCTGTAGAAAAGTCCACATTCTCCATGTAACAAATTCATACCTTTAAACACCACATTCTTTTAATGAAAATTGTGGCTTTTTTTTTTTTACTATGTCACATTATGCCTTAATTTTTTTCATATCTATCCCTCCAAAGTGTAAGAATACCAATTCTATCAAGAAAATACCTCCTCTACTCTTTCCATGATTGTGTTTGACCATTACATACTGGAAAATACATTGGCCCCATTTACCATGAGATGGCCAATCTCTGTGTCACGTCCGTATGGTAAAGTCCAGCAAGAATATTTGGCAAGACAGTCGGCTAACCTGACAAGATGGCCAATTTCCAAATGATTGGCCTGACAAGACAGCTAGCCAGCAACTAACTGTTCAGCCATGTATTACTATTAGCTGACCCAACAAGACAATCTCTCAGCCTAGCATTAGCTGATCCGACAAGATGGCCAGTTGACAACTGTTTAGTATAAGTTGGCTGATCATACAGCCAGCCAGCCAGCAACTGCTAGGGTTAAGCATTGGCTTACCCAACAAGACGATTGACTGGCAAATGGTTAGTATAAGTTGGCCTGACAAGATAGTCGAACACTACCTGACCTGCCCAGACAATTGATCACCAACTGTTTAGTATAAGTTGGCCCGACAAAACAGTTGGTTGGCAACTGTCCAGTCGAGCATTAGTTAGCCCGACAAGACAATTGACTGACAGTCTGAATTTGTCTGACAAGACAGTCGACTGGCTTAGTGTTCAAGTCACTTTCGTGTAAAGAGGGGAGGCCCAACCAATTTGCCTGCCAGAAGCAATTAAAAATATGAATGTTAAACCATCTCTTCAGTTAAAGGTGGGAATTTTATATGACTAATCGGTCAGTCAATGACGTCATATTGTAAATGGCGGCTTAATTTAAGTTTGTATCGGCTCTGAAAGCTAGTCGTATTAAACTGAAAGTCAGTTATGGGGCGTAGTGAATAATCACCACCAACAAAAATCGGCTCCTGTCTGATCTAATCGGTATCGGGCGCGGTGGCCGAGTAGGTAGAGCGCAGGCCTCGCGTGCGGGAGATCGGGAGTTTGGTTCCCGGTCAAGTCAAACTAATGACTTATAAAATGTATACTTGATTGGCACTAGGCATTAATAGGATAGGGCAAGGAATGTTTATGTCAGTGTCAGGATTATGTGACTGAGTGAGATATCGGGTCATGGTGCCGACAGCCTGATTTCCCAGTGGGGCAGCGCTATAAATTCACCATGAGTGTACACTGTTCAACAGTCTATACCCGTCCTGATATTACCTTAGATGGTGCTAGGACGTAAAACTCCAACCAACGAATCTAATCGGGTCAGTTAACTCTGGGCATAATACTATGTATCCTGACCGTACCTGTATCTGTAAGCCTAACCTAGCAGTGGTTTTGGTGCTGCTACCGAAGAGTAATAGTTTTGTTTGATCTATCTGGCTTTGTTTGATCTCTACCGAGGAGCGATTAGTTCGGTACAACAACTGACCTTTTTTTCAACAGCCCAACTTGATTGAGGGTTGGACCCGGCCAGTGCTATTCTGTTATACCCCTGTCACACTACGACGTAACGAGCCAACGTAAGCCTAACGGGCTCACGTTTCATCATTACATTGACGTACATTGGGTTATCTTATGATGACATCAGAATGACATTAGACTGACGTCGAGCTACGTCATGGTATGTCGTGTTACGTCGGGGAGCGTCAAGGTTTTGAACCTGTTCAAAACTTTCGACGTAACTTGAACATAAGGGTTTACGTTCACCGTATGTTCTGTACATGTTTGGCGAACGTCAATGACATTAAATGGACGTTAGTAAAACACTGCTCACTACGTCCACTACGTTGACCCACATTAAAGCCGGTGGAAACGTCCACGCGGTGTAATGGGAATGTCAGGAGAACGTAGGCCGAACATACATCCAACGTACGTACAGCGTTTCGCCACCATGTCATGACATATGTAACGTCACGTAATGTAACGCAACGTAATTCTGCCAATGGAATAACGTACATAACGTTCCGTGAGCATAATTACGTTGTCCTCTCTCGTTGAATGACGCTATCACTACGCTATCACTACGCTTTACCGATGTTACGCTCTCGTCAACTACGCTGCATCCACGTTCAACTTGTGCCCAAATTTGCATACTACGCCGAGAAGTTCGACGTTTTTCACATTCTCCCTACGCTGACGTCGTTACCTCGTAGTGTGACAGGGCCTTAACATATGATATGGGTAACCCAGGGTAGTCCTCACCCACAGCCAACCTACCTGTACAGCCTGACCACGTCATGAGGCTAGGGCAACGGTACTGAGTCGATAAACTCCTGTAACCAGCTACATACACACAGATACATGTATATTCAATGTAAGCGCAACACGGTGGCAGATGGGGCTCGGAAGTGGGATGACTGTGTTCGGCTACCAATACTAAACGAGACGTGAGGTGCCGCCTGGTGGCGTGAGAATAAATGAATGTTGAATTGCCTCAGCAGCTGTTACCTCCACATACACCTGGTCAGCCAGCTATAGCCCCCCCCCCTCCCCCCATATCTTCCTTCTAAACACCCCCCACCGAAACACATACCCGCCCTCATAGTTCATGGTTGATATTTCCAGTGCAACGATTTGCACTGAAGCTAATTGAGTAATGTCCGTTCTGTTGGACCTGATACGGAGGTGGAATCGGTAGAGCGAAGGCCTCCCCTGCTGGAGATGGGGAGTTCGGCTCTCGGTCGAGTCAAACCAATGGCGTACAAAATTGATACTTGGCATTTGCTAGCTTGGCGCTCGGCATTAATAGGATAGGGCAAGGACTGGTTAGCGCAGTGTCAGGATAATGTCACTGGGTGGGATATTGGGTCATGGTGCTGATGGCCTGATTTCCCAGTGGGGCAGCACTATAAAGTCACCATGAGGACTAAAGCTGAGACCCAGCACACCGGATCACAAGTTCAGCATACACTCCCACTCGTTGTGTTTTTTGGTTTTGGTTTTGTTTGTTGGTTGGTGGTTTTGTGTTGTTTTTGTGTTGGTGGTTGTTGTTAGGAATACCTGTATTTCTACAAACATTGACCAACAGGGTTGCATTTCAAGTAAAGGCGGGTTCATCAGGTCTCCACAAGTGCAGAACGTTGCAATGGTTCAATGGGGAGTTATGAAGTTAGACGGGTGCTGATATGTGAGTTGTATGGTGCAATAAGTGTATTCCGAGTTATGTCCGCTGGTTCCTGAGGAGGGATTGAGGTATGTTTACATAACAAGAAGCTATATGGTTACACCCCTACCCCCATCAGCCCTAACCTTAGATAAAAGATTCACCCCGTACTCACAGTACAGGGGTGAATGACAACGTAGTGTAAATATGGGTGAAAATAGCTTTAGTATGGAACAGGAAGTAGAAACTCTGGCTCCAGTATCAAATGGCTACCCATATTGGCACAGAGTTGGTGAAATGGGAGAGAATGCAAAAAGACAAGATGGCGGCCATAGAACGCTGTCGATTTCACTTTTAAATCTTATTAAACTACATGTTTTATTATATGTTTCAACTCAAAGGTAGCGGGGAAATATGAAGACAGATATAAAGAATATATTTTGCTTCTTAAATTAAGAATTTATTCACTCAGTTAATTTCCCCAGCATGTCAAAATTCTTCGCCCGTTTTTCTAATATGTTGGTTTTCACCCCTGTACTGGATGTACGGGGTGAATCTTTTATCTACCCTAACCTGCGCCATATAGACACCATGTTATACAATTTATTTAAATCCAGTGTACACATGATATATGCTCACCTGGTATGTGATGACCAAACTTAGTTAGGGTTATTAAAATATATTTGTTTCTTAATTGGATTGCAGTGAAATTATGCCAACAGCAATGTGTACCAGGATGTAATAAATACTGCAGTGTGCTTCACCACTCCCAGCCACATCCTAGAAAGGCCACGGGCCAGGCTAGTCAGGGAAGTGACGTATTGATGTTATAAAGCTCGAGGTTTAATTTGCTTAGTTCAAATGCTAATAATTAATTAATTCTCTCTTTTTTTTCTTCTCGCTCCCCCTTCCCTCTCTCTCCTTCGCTCTCTCTATATATACAAATATATAATATTATAGTAACTTTACTGATAAGTCTATTGTATTGTCTCTCAATGTGGTTATTCATTAGGACATATCCCAATTTACACAATTAATCTTAGTCTATTTTGTCACTCATGAAGCAAATTTCTTCCCAGTCTAAGGAGTAGACTTTTCCCACCAGCACTCATCTTCTAAATTATTACAGACGTATTACATTGTGTCAAAGATGCTTTCTGCTCAGTCGAGTGGCACAATAAATCAGTGGAATATAGATCCATAGTAAATAACTCACGACATGTGTGAGGAAACACAACAGAGGTGACTTTACATACATGTATGTAACACAATATTAATAGTCCTTATGGGTAAACATGGTGATTTCAAGTGGGCTTCATTCAGACTTTATCTTGATCCATTTGAAATCATTCCGTCCACCAACTTGGACTTGAATGTGTGGGTTGCATTTTTAAGCACGTGTTTCAAGTATTATATTTGCACTCTGGAAGGAAGTGGATTATGGGCCTACTTTCTATTCCCATGGAAACACAGTAGTCTGTGAATGTTGCGGTCAAGGAGAACACTCTCTCACCAGGTGGCGTGTGGACCCATCCCAGCAGCATATGCCACCTGCGTGCAACCCCGACTCCACACCCCCACCCCATCCTATACACATGTCTCCAGTAATTCTCCACACAACAATGACAGTGCCATGGCCCAGGTGCCGATGGATACTTGGGTTGACCTCCTTTTGCACACTTAGTTCTTTAGGAGATCATACCTACCTTCTTGCATACTTTACCTGCACTGCGACAAACCCGAACAAAGCAGTTACCATATATACACCAACTATAGTAGGGTGCATACCAATACAAATGTGTGCGTTGACAAAACCTGACAAAAGAAAGTGTTAACATAAGGCATGATGCGAAGGTCCCTGGGTGTTCCGATAACGACGTGGTAAACAGGTACCTGGTAATGTTGGTGGGTAATTTCAGAAGAAAACCTGCTACTGACATAACATTGCACCCTCCACAATGACATTGTGAGATCATCTCTGCTAGAGAACTGTCGGCAGAGAGGGGTGGGTGGTAGTGGTGATGATGGCAGAAGTAGTAATAGTAGAGAAGGATTGAGAGGGGTGAGAGTATGGTGGTTGGGAGTGGCAGTTAACTATTAGTTAAAGTTGCATAGTCCGATCGTTTTGAGTTTCTGAAATTTTCTGAGATAAATACATTGGGTTGATCATTATTAATATTATATACCTTACTTTAGCTTAAAGTAACTTTTATTTTAAGTGGCTAACTTTTGAGATATTTTAAGTGGAACCATGAACAATTAATTTTGCCAAGCACGTCAAAACTCTGACCCCATAGGCTTCTGCAGTAACAGCTTCTATTCAATTGCCTCAGTATTCCCTTCTATGTGCTGACAAATGCTTAATCAGTGCACCAGTATCTAAGTTAGATACGCAGAATCAAATTTAAATAATTGTTTTCGTTTTGAAAATTTGAAATTTTCATCGGACTATGCCGCTTTAAGACACAGTGTTACATACATAGTCTTGGAACCTAAACAGAATGTTAACCTACATACCGATAACCTTTAACTCTTTCTGTGTTTTCATTCCCTTCAAACCTTCTTACTTTACCGCTTAGCACAGCGCACTAACCATACACTTTTAATGCTTAATTAACTAAATTAAAATTGATCGCTCTATTCCACTTGATCAATTACATGCCACAGTGAGGTGAAATGTTCACCACCAAATTGTTTACATATTGGCGTTTCAACACACACATATATGTATGTATGTATGTATGTATGTATGTATGTATGTATGTATGTATGTATGTATGTGTACTACTACTATATAGCGATGTGTACTAAAATGTATATATATGCACTATATATGTGTATATATATAATATGTGTGTGGAGAGAGGGGGGGGGGGGATTTTCCTATGTGCTGCCACATACATACTTTCAGACACGTATGCGCCCTAGTGCAGGACTCCGACTAATAAGGGCGCAGACCGGCCGCACACTAACTAGAGCAGAATTAATCATCGCCAGAAAAACACCCCCTCCACGTATTTACCTGTCGCCTTGTGGCGTGCATTCCACATGCAATCTCTGATGAGTCTCATTTAGTCATTATCCCTATATGTGGCCAAATACTCACACTAATTTACAGACCTTGCTTCAGTCGGCAATAACCTGAATATGCTGTTCAAGTAATTTTCAGGCAGAGGTTACTTTCACCCTTGCTTTACTTTGTATTGTTATCAGAAAGCCAGGGGGGGGGTGATTGTGTTATGTTATTTTAAGCTTATCTTTGATCTATTTAGTTTGTTAAGCACATAGAAATATATTGAACCACCAAACAGCATACAATTTGGAATTCTTTTTAGCCATGCTTCTAGAAATGTGTCAAAAAGAGAGTAAAAACAAATTTCAAATTGTTTCAAATGTATTTTATCGAGGTTTTAGAATCAGAACTTCCCACCGTATTGGCAATTGCTGCTCTGTCAATGTTGGTAACTATCGGCGCATAATGACGTCAGAACAAACAGATAACGAGTTGGCTATAGCTTGAGTGCGATTGATACATTAGCTGACGTCACTTCATAGCAACTCCCTGGTGTGAAAGACTTCCAATTTGGTCAATAATGTTGGAAAATCTCAGTAGAATCTGTTGATGTACTTGACAAATGCTAGTGTTTGTGCAATTTTGACAAATATGTTAATGCAATTTTGAAACTATGTCACCCTAATAGTATTTAATACAGTAATCAAATTAGCTCCATCTGGGATAATATAGGAGTGAAGTCTCATTTTCCAGGGCATTTTCCCCCGAGTACATGTCTACTCACCGCAGTTTATGACTGTGGGAAGTAAATATAGGATTTAAATTTATCATAGGAGTTTTTTACCCGATAAATTAAACGGCCTGCATCTCTACTTGACAACAGGAATGATGTATTATATAACACCTCAATCAGATCTCTGCAAAAGACAATGCTTGTGTTGTAGTTATGAGTTAATTTACCGTCGTCAGTTTGACAAATGCCCATCCACTAACTAGACACACGTGGCGATGTAATTAATTATCCATGTTGTTATAGTGTGGAATTGATAGGTTCCAATTCAAATAATGGATGAAGCTATCTTGCCAAAAAAAACTTTGCTAGTCTTAAGGGAATACTATTCAAATAATGGACGAACTTATCTTGCTACAGAATTTTGCTTCTCTTAATCTTATGGGAATGCTGCTATTCAAATAATGGACGAACCTATCTTGCTAGAGAATTTTGCTACTATTAGTCTTATGGGAATGCTATTCAAATAATGGACGAATCTATCTTGCTACAGAATTTTGCAACTCTTAGTATTATGGGAATGCTATTCAAATAATGGACGAACCTATCTTGCTACAGAACTTTGCTACCATTAGTCTTATGGAAATGCTATTCAAATAATGGACGAACCTATCTTGCTACAGAACTTTGCTACTATTAGTATTAGTCTTATGGGAATGCTATTCAAATAATGGACGAACCTATCTTGCTACAGAATTGTGCAACTCTTAGTCTTATGGGAATGCTATTCAAATAACGGATGAAGCTATCTTGCTACAGAACTTTGCTATTAGTCTTAAGGGAATGCTAACTAACGACCGCGCATGTCCCGGTAGGTTACAAACAAGGAGCGCTGGTAGACAGCTGCCAGAACGGGTGAGTTATAGACCCCGAGGACACATAGGAGGGCTGGTACCGGATGCCCGCCTACCAACCGTTGCTAGGGTAAACACTGCATGACAACCATTCTGGAAAGTCGTCTGTTAAGGCAGCTTGACACGGGGGTGCCGTGCAGACTTTAATTAACCACCGGGTCGTAATCGCCTTTGTTTGCTGGACGCCAGCCGTTGGAGGTAGCAGCGTTGACGATGTTATTTACTGTTAACATTGTTTCCTCGATAAAGGGACTGTGGCGTTAAGCAGCTAGCTATGTGGCAAGTATTCTGGCTACATGTTGTGTACAGTGCATACGGGATGGTGGTTGGATAAAATGACACACGCATCACTACAAGAATACAGTGGAAGTCATACATTTTGTTAATAAACGAAACAACTCTTTTAATATTGAAGTCATGAATAAATAACTGCCATTATTGGCTCCGATCGTGAGTCATGGGCTCGGTTGATTGGCTGGTGAATTACGGGTGAATTAGCGGATTAAATATTAAATAATTGAATGAGTTGAGTTGAGTGTCTGTGTGGCTGTGCTTTGCGCGTGGGTTTGTCGACTCTTGTAGATTGTACTATTTGTAGGTTTGGGTTTTCTCCCAGTTTGGTGCTTGCGTGTGCAGGTGAGAGTTGGATGGGGAGTGGGAGATGGGGGGGGGGGTAGGTGGGAGCCCCGGGTAAAAGGTCACTCCGTGCCCATAATGCCGTGCGCTACCCGACCTTGGTACCACACCAGGTGGGCACTAGGCTGGAACAGTCACGCAAAGATCTCGCGGTCGCGTCCCACTTTAGAGGGAGGGTCCTGTGTGTAGCATGTTCCCCTCTTCCTCCAGAGATGGGTGCAAGGGTAGCCCTGCACATGGATTGTGTCGGGGAGGTGGGGGTGGGGGGGGAGGCTTCCGTGGTGGTGGTGGTGGTGGTGGTGGTGGTGGTGGTGGTGGTGGTGGTGGTGGGTTCTCACGGTTCGGCTGTCAGACATAGGCCTCCCCTACCCACACCCACACCCACACAACCTTTGAAGAGCACACCTGCACCACAATCCACCTTTCATCACAGAGGGTGCTGCAAACGGGAGGCTGGCCAGCATTCTCCCGCCTCTGACGTCTGCGCGGCAGTCAGCCACCCTCTGTAGGTCGCCGCATATGAGTCACAGTGGAGCTGCTGCAGTGCGGATGGTAGTTATAAGCAGTATTAACGAATCACAGGGCACTGTTGCCATGCCATTCAGGTGATGCGACCTGGTGGAACCCCTGATGCTGGATGGTATCCTGCCGTCCTGGTCTGTTGTCGCGCATGCGCACAGGGAAGGCTGTGTAAGTGCGTCCACGCATGTTTAAGCAGGGCGCTGCATACATCCGTTGGTTGGCAGCGCCCCCTGTGGTGTATTAGCCGCAGACGTTGTTTCGGACAGGAGCTTGATGTGTCTGTACGGCCCGCCGGGTGGCGCTGTGTGTGCCTTGTGTGTGCCGAGGCACCCTCCTGGGCGCCATGGATCATGATAATCTGTATGATAATCCAGCCATGTGTTCTCAGCCAGCATGGGGGGAGGGTGTCGCCTTGTCGTGGTGCATATTACAGTAGTGCACATAGTCTACGGCCAGGTTCGGCCTAGCTTACTTTCAGAGCGGCATACTTATGTTATATTGGCGACTAATTAAAGCTTTAAATTGAAGAATATGTGTACCAGATTTCCACTTACTACTAGATCGGCGTACGGTCTGAACAGAAAAATAATTCAACTGAAATAAATGAATACTACTTTTGTTTAAATAAAAATTAAAGTGCAGGTGATTAGGTAATAACACTACGGGTGTGCTTACTTTAGTTGTTAAATGAATATAAAACTAAAACTGAGGATTTCAGATTGAGCAGCGTGTATTTGGATCTTTTAAAAATAAATATTTATATATATAGATGAATATATAATCACAAATATGATAAAAGTGTTAAGCGTGTATTCGAATAACTTAGTTAAATGAAATAATGGTGTGTGCAATTTAATGGCAAAGCTTTCCTCGTCTGAAGAAAGTATTTACTTAAACACAAATCCCCTAACGGCAAAGGAATTATATCATTAAAAATAGCATAAAACAAAATAATAATGTGTGTAAAATAATATAGAGAATGCAAATTCAGATTGTGACAACTTAAGGCACTTTTAAAAAGGTATTACGAAAACAGTATATTCACGAAAACACTGCCCACAAAGTAATCATACTGTCAATTCCATAAACACAAAATATCACAATAAAACGTGGTAATCACAACAAAAAATTAATTATTCAAAGTATGGCCAAACACAATCAGCCTATCTATGGAAAACATAAGGTACTCAAATGAATGTGACTTGACTGTATATATATATCTACTAGTTAAGAAGACAGAAAATCAAGCAAACTTAACGGGTGTGGTGCTATATGGGGAGGGTTTATGTGGGTTGAGAGTTAAAACGCATTGTATTGCACATGTGTGTGTGTGTGTGTGTGTGTGTGTGTGTGGCTGAGTATGCTGTACAGACGCAGGGGTCGTTAGTGTGTGGAGGCAATACCAGATGGACGATCCATACTCAACAACCACATGTGCACGTTGATCAATATTAGTGTGTGTGTCGGTGCCGACAGGCAAACATAATGTAATACATGTAATAGAGTAATATCATTAGGCTTACAAGTAACCCATCTACGGCCTGTCAACTATTGTTCTACATAAGCACTGTGTGTAGTCATGGAGCGGCTATGACAGTATCTGAGAATGGGTTGCTGATACATATACTGAGTGGTGTTAAACACCCTTTGTTGGTTGAAGGGGGTGGGAATGGGGGTGTATGGGGTGGAGTGGGGTAGGGGTGGTGTGATACGGTCACAGTGGGTGTTAGGATGGGTAATGGGACGAAGGTGACAGCTAAGTTGACAGGCCAGAGTAGAGATGAGAGCTATTGAGTGAGGCTAGAACAAATGTTGCTCAATGAGGTAAGAGACACACAGTAATGACTAATGTCATGTTGAAGGATGCAGTCAGTAGTAGTATAGGAACATGTAACAAATGTCCAACATAAACCAAGCTATACCCAAGCTACTGTTGCCCGCGCCCAGTGAGCACACGTAGGACGCTGGCCTCTACAAGTTACAACTAGAAAGTGGTGTAATTTGTTTGTGTTGTCACAAAATCATAACTAAAATTATGAGCAAGGAAAGCAGGACATTTACAAAACAGGGGCAAGGGGAGGGGGGTGGGCTGGTCAGCCTCCTCCCCACAAATCCCCAGTAACCAAACAAGTAGGCAACATTCACAGAGTATCGCTGTAACAGTAGGCAAATGAACACCAATACCAAAATTAAAAACACATGTAACAAAGTGATCAATGAAAACGTAATTAAGACAATTCTAATAACGATAATAATAATAGGAACAAATGAAAATCGAAGCAACTTAATAAATAATAAACGAAAAGTGTGACGTTACCTTTCTGCGCTCTTTTGGCATGTTGGTGGTGGTATTTGTTTTTTTGTTTGTTTTTTTAAAAACAAAGCTGCTAGCGCTGGGTAAAGTAATAATATGATGAACTCAAAGAACTGATGGTAAAAGTAGACAGTTAGTATGTATGTGCTGTGTTTTGTCGGGCCGTGTTGGGCTTTGACCGCTCAATCCCTACTACTGGAGAGCTAATGGCCTGCCAGTGTTGCAAGTGGTGGTGGTAGTAGTCGATATACACTCAGTGTGCATCAGTGTTGACTCTGGGGTACAGAGGGCGAAGTTGATGAAGTTGATGATGCTGTGGCTGGCTGACTGGCTGGCTGGGCCTATTGGTGCCGGGTGTTGACTGATGGCCACGTCCCGTGCTGTGTGTGCTCACCCTGCGCGCGCGTGTGCGCGTGTGTGCGCGTGTGTGTGTGTGACTGCCTGATGAAGGCGGGGGACCGAGAACCGGGGCCGTCTGCTGGCTTAACCCGCTCACAACAAAGTTGTCTGACCGCCAACAAACCTCCACTGCCGCTGTGTACACGGGCCGATGGACACCTCACCTCACACACACCAGGGTGGCCTGTCTGTCAGTATGCCTGCTAAGCACCACACACGGCACGGACACGCAGCAGACGGATGGGGCGAGAGGGGAGAAGTCTCGGGGACTCGGGGACACGCCGTCAGTGGACGCGGGGGGTTCTCCTCCTTTGTGCCGGGCGGGCGGTGCTTGCTCCCGGGGTGGCGGGCGTGGGGCTGGTAAGGGTCGGGCACGTGTGGAGAGTAGTGCAGGGGTTGCTAGCGCCGCCTCCTCTTGGTCCTAGCAGATGTATCTATAGGTGTGCCTCTCGGCTCCTCCAGGGCTGCTGAGCGGGACGGGACGTCTTCCTCCGGGGCGTTGTGCACCTGGGGTGTGCTGGGGTCGGGGAGGCAGCGTCGACTGAAGGGGGAGCCCCGCTACTCACGTCTCATATAAGTTGTCACGCCGCTAACTTTCACCTAATTTCGGACTATTCATGGCTGGGCGTGTGAGGGGGTGCCTGCCGCAGACCCTCGGCTGAGGGAAGGGGTGAAGGTGGGGTGGGGTGGGGCGGGGGGGTGGTGGTGGTGGTGGTGGTTGGGGGGGCGGGGCGGTGCACGCCCACCAACGGCCCGCCAAACCCCCTTTGTCTCCAGACTAGTTTTCACAATGCCTTCATCTGCCTACCCCAGCCTAGCCCAACCAGCCCAGCCCAGCCCAGCCCAGCCTAGTCCAACTAGCCTGGCAGGTGTGACATCCCATCCCACCCAACACGGCTTATGGATATTCTGAGTATTCACTTATCTTAGCTCCTACGAATAAATTTATTTTATGAATACTAGATATGCGATATAGTAATTAGAATATATGTACTATTACATACCTATATACATATATACATACATGCATACATATACACACACATACATAGCGCATACATAACACGTACATATTGCATACATAATACATACATAATAGTTTTAATACATGCATACATACACACATTCATGCATGATTATATATACATTCATACATATACACATTCATAATAATATCATAGTCATACATATACACATTAAGAATATAACACAATAATAATATAGCAAAAATACAATGCCAAGAGGGCCCAAAAAAGTAACATAGGCTACTAAACGTACCAACAGACTATCTATCTGCTACTGAAATGCAGACAATCAAATAACTTATCAGCAGCTACTGTTTGGTAAGACAACACCAACACTACAGCTGGCCAGCATTGAAAACAAGCCTGGGTACCCAGGCTTACATGCTATGGACAGAATAAATACAGCCTCAATAAAAAAAATAAAAAAAACATTCATAGTCATAAATACATAAACACATTCATACATACACTGATACATGTACATTATTAATATTAATTAGCTCCAGTTGGATGTAGCATGCATTACCTCAGTGTTCGGTTGTCATTCAGTCAGTCCCATTCAGTCACCCCCCCACCCCCACCCCCACCCCCACCCCCTACCCATGTTACAGGACTGACTGATTGTGGAATTAGACATTACACGAGTTACACCGACTTTCAGGCATCTCACACACAGCTGCACGTCGCAGAGAGGCGGCAGACACACAGACAGACACACGGGTCTCCGATGCACCCGCCTGTACACAGCCGGCCTCGTTTAGTCATTACTGCGGCTTCGGTGGCGTGCCGCACAACGAGTCCGACAGTGTCATTAGATGTTGCTAGGATGTTTACCTCCCTGCCATACCCGTCAGTTACCACTATACGTCACCGCACCAAAGCGCCAATATATCCAAACCAGGTCAAGCAAAGTGCTGTGTTCGCTTATCGAAACCTTTAACTGAGAAGTTTACAATATATTTCACTATTTTGGCCTCAGCGGTCGACGATTTTATAGTAAGGAGAACGGAACTCTGTGGTGGCAGAAGTAGACATGAGACGAGATGTATAGTGTGAGCAGTGATGGGGTGGCCGGGGTGGGGGTAGGGGCATGGGGGGGGGGGGGGGGGGTTACACGGCCCGCACCCCACCCGGGGCTATTGTATCCAACATCGAGCTGGTCAGTGGAAGGAGAGGGTTGAGTTGGTGGTGGTGGTGGTGGTGGGGGGGGGGGGGGGGGGGGGGGGCACCGGGGAATGGGTGCAGTTTGGTATGGAGCGTTTGAATGTGGGTAGTGGGGTAGGAAGGGGGGGGGGGGGGGGGGAGGAAGGGGGGGGGGGGGGAGGTGTAAAGAAGACAAGGGGGAGACTGGTGAGAGAGGGTTGTACGCCACTGTGGGAGAGACTCGTCTGCCAGGTGCTACGGGCCCGTCACCACCTCATAAAGACGGTAGTGGGGCCCCCCCCCCCCCCCCCCCAACCTCTCTAAATCGACCCACCATGGCACCGACTTTAAATGGTGTATTTCGGGAGATGGTCACGTTTTTAAGGAGTTTTTAACAAATCTTTACAATGGTATTGTATGGATGATCGTTTGGGACCCAAATAAGACGATCAATATGGGGGAGTGGTCGATCTGTGGAGGTGGTCGGTTGGAGAGGTTTTACTGTACACCCCAACACGCGCCCGCTTACTCACGGCGGCCCAGAGAACATCGTCATACAGTCTGAATCAATGAGATCGCCCTCGCTTAGGTAGGGCCGGTGTGGCGGTTTCAGCCGTGCACCAGTTTCAGCCGTGCGCATACTCAAGCTCAAGGCATTGTCAATGGTCGAGCAATCTTCATATAGAAAATACAGAAAAAGTGAAATATCTCTAAAACCACACCACCTATTAACAAATCGCTTGGTACGCATATAGAAAACATCTTTACCAAAAACATCATATTAAATTTCTACGGTTAGGGTTCTTGATTTCTATTAATTTTGAATAAAACTAATGTTTTGCACTGCGCGTACCATCAAACTCAAGGCATTGTCAATGGTGGTGAGCAATCTTCATACAGAAAATACAGAAAAAGTGAAATATCTCTAAAACCACACCACCTAGAAACAAATCGATTGGTACACATATAGAAAACATCTTTACCAAAAACATTATATTAAATTTATAAGGTTAGTGACTCACGACCATTGACAATGCCTTGAGTTTGACGGTACGCGCACGGCTAAAACTGGCGCACGGCTGAAACCGCCACACCGGGCGAGGCGACACGTGCTGGACTCCAGGTGTTCACACCCCCATTATGTACAAAGTGGTCAGCGGCAACAGCACTTATTGACTCGGCGGCTGCCCTCCACCCGGGAGGGTGGGGAGGGGGGTGCGGGACTATCGCCACGTGTGTATGTGGTGGTGGGTGGGGTGCGGGTGGAGGCTACCCTTGTGTAGAGGGAGGGGCGGGGGGGCTACGGTCATGTGTTTGTATGTTTTGGGATGGGGACGGGACCGTTGTATATAAACATAACACAAATATATCATGTTTGTTTCGCGGGCAAAGTGACTGACTTACCGCGTTTGCAGACGGGCGTGACACAATCAGGCAGGTTGCGTAGTCGATGAACAATTTATAATAAGAGCAGTACAGTAGATGACTAGGGTAATAATAAGGAGTGAAAGCTTCCGATTAATTATACTTGTATAATGCTTATATATCACATATAGTTTTGTTTGTTTTGGATTAACATCCTGGCAGCATTTAAGGTCATATCACGACGGGTACCGACTTTCACTCATGGCGACTTTATAGTGCTGTCCCACTGCGATAATTGGCCGCTGACATCGTGATCTCATTTCCCACTCAGTCACATTATCCTGACATCGACCGAACCAGTCCTTGCCATATCCTAGTAATGACAAGCACCAGGCTAGGTAGCAACACGTATTAATTTTGTAAGTGATTGGTTTGACTAAACTGGGATTCGAACTCCCGATCTTTCGCACAGGAAGCCTGCGCTCTACCAATTCGACGACCGCGTCTGGTATATATATATATATATATATTATAAATATCTAATATATATATAATATATATGGGGGGGGGGGGGAGGAGGAAACACTGTTTGACTTTACACCACGGAACTTTTTTGAGTAGGACTTGGATGTCCGGGATGGTGCGGGGGGGGGGGGGGGGGGGGGGGGGGGGGGGGGGAGAGGCTCACTTGGCGGAACTGGGAAAGAAGTCATTCCTGTTATCCGGTTTGATCCAGGGGTGCAGATTATGGGTAACTGAGATTAAGAGTAATAAGACAAAGAACAGTAGCATTTTGTATTGTGGGGGTTATGTTTGTGTTGGTATGTACTGGTGTGAATGGAAGCAGGAGGGAGTTGTTATATGCCTTTCACCACTGTTACAATAGTAGCAGATATTAATATATTATTATCACAGTGGAAGTTGGGTTGTTTGCTGTGTGTGTGAGTGCGGACAAGTTGAGGGGAGAGGTTGGTACAGTGGGACTTTGTATCTGGTTGCCTATTAGTATTAGTCTCCATGTGCCCTTCAGGTAGTTGGCATCTGCCATTTCCCCCTCTTCCTTCCCCTCCCCTCCCATCCCCTCCTCTCTCCCCGCCATCCCGCCCGACCAACATATTTCACATTTCACCCCCTGACTCCCTCTCCCTCCCTTCTTCATCCTCCTCCTTGCCTCCCCCCCTACCCCCCCCCCCCGCGTGCCCCCCTTCATGCCACCCTCCATACCCCCGCACTTCATTCTCTCCTCTTCCACCCGACCTTAATCTCCCCCCCCCCCCCACCATCACCACCCTCCTCTCCCCACTTCAGCAGCAGTTGTGGGTTCAGGCGCGTTTATGTGTGCTAACTGCTCGGCTCCACCCTTACCTAGGACAGCGCCCACCTGGCTGCCGACCGCATTACAAGCGTACATGTCAGTACGCCATCACCTCTCCCCTATCTGGCCAACGCCCCCAGCACCACCTCTCCTCACACCGCTCTTCCTCACCCCCCCCCCCCTTCCCAACTCCCCCCTCCCTCCTTCCCTTCTTTCCCATCATTTCTCCCATCCCCTCTCTCCATCCTTTCTCCCATCCCCTCTCTCCATCCTTTCTCCCATCCTCTCTCCCATCCTCTCTCCCATCCCCTCTCTCCATCCTTTCTCCCATCCTCTCTCATCCTCTCCCATCCTCTCTCCCCCCCTCCCTTCCTTTCTCCCCCCCCCAGTCCCTCGCCCTCCATCATTCCCTCTCCCTTCACTCCCATCCTCTCTCACTCCCTCCCTCCGCCCCTCCCCCCCTTTCCCTGCTCCCCCTCCCTCTCCCTCCTTCCTTCTCCCCCACTCCCCCGTCTCCTATCCTCTCTCTCCCCTCTTTCCTATCCCTCCCTATCCTCCCTCCTTCCTCTTCCTCCCCCCCGCCTCTCCGCTCCAACCTCCTCTCTACATCCTCTCTCACTCCCTCCTTCCTTCTCCCCCCCCCCCACTTTCCCCGTCTCCATCCTCTCTCCGCCCTTCTCCCATCACCCTCCTTCACCCCCCTTCCACCCCACCCCCTCCAAGTACCACGTGCTCCCTCTTGAAGCCTTATGATTTTGTTCCTGCATAATCACAAACATTGTACGGCATTAGAGTTCGTACTTCCTGCCGTTAATATCCCATTAATGGTTTACCAATGTGCCTGCCATTATCGCCAAGTGTGCAGTTTCATTGCGGTGGCAGCGTTGTTTCTTCCAACTTGTGCTTAATTTATAGAATGTTGCCGTTACCAAGGGGTTGTCGGGGATGTGATGCCACGATTCAAACAAATGTCATATGTAGTTCTTAGTTTGTGGAGCATTCCTGTCTCATCCCCCCTCCCCCCGCATCTCCTTATCTCCCGACCCGGCCACCATTCCACCACACACCCAACCTGACCCCCGTCAAACCCGACCAGGTGATGTTTGGCGCTGTTAAATCCACATCAAGACTTGAACATGTCAGCCCCACGAAGCTATAACTATAAAATGTGCAGCTCCGGGGATGGCTATGTAAAACTGACCTACATATTACTATTACTACACCAGTACTTTGAAATAGAACATTTATTTTCTTTTTGTTGTTCTGAGCATTAGCCATATTTAGCTAATTCAGTTATAATTAAAGTTGCATAGTCCGATGGTTTTGAGTTTCTCTCATTTTCTGAGATAAACATTGATCATTATAATCTACCTTACTTTAGTTTGAAGTAACTTTTATTTTAAATGGTTAAATTATGAGATATTTGAAGTGCTAAATTAATGTTGGCAAGCTTTCCAAAACTCTAACACCATAGGCTTCTGCAGTAACAGGCTCTATTAAATTGACTCAGTATTCCCTTATACGTGACAACAAGTGTTTAATAAGTGCACCAATATCTAAGTTAGATATCTAGAATCAAATCTAGATCCTTGTTATGGTGTTGAAAATTTGATGTTTTCATCGGACTATGCAGTGGGAGGGAGAGGGGGGGGGCGGGGAAAAATCCCTCAATTGAGTAGAGCCTCCGAATGCTGCCATTTATACCTTCCAAATACATCCGAGAAAGCAGTCTAGTACAATTTGAAGATTGAGAAATAACTCCTTCATTTGCATAACACATACGCTTTGCTACACTATTTTACGTAGAACTATGTTCCCTGGTGTTAAGTGTGTTACTGTAGAAGTTGTACCATTGCGCCCTTCGCCTGCATGGTCGAGTGTACGTCGGAACCAGGCCGCCCCGTGCCTGACAGATCTGGTGTCAATAATAGGTAAACACTACTAAGGACACGTCAGGCCGGCTTCACCGCTGCAAGCCTGCCGAGTGGGAGTGGGAGTGGGGTGGGGGGCATCAGGGGAGAGAACTTTAAAAAATAAAATAACAAAGAATGGCACGTCCATAGGTTACAAAGTCCTGGACGCTGTCTATTTCTATGCATGTATCATTTGTGATTAATGTATATGGCTACTGTTAGTGTTATACAGATATTAATTGTGAGTGTGTCTACTGCTATACATATATTAATTATGTCTGATGTATATGGTTACTGCTATAAATATATCAATTTTGACTGATGTATCTGGCTGCTGCTATACAAATATCATTTGTTACTGATGTGTATGACTACTGTTATACATATAATAATTGTGACGGGTGTCTATACTGCTATACATATATCAGTTTGGACTGATGTATCTGTCTATTGCTGTACACATATTAATTGTACCTGATGTATAAAGCTACTAATTTTTTTATATATTTATTTTTTTACCTCGGACTAAGCCTCAGGCTACTCGTAGCCGAGGGATAAGGAAGCACATCCGGGTCCAGCAATTAGCATAATCAACTCACAACGGGAGGACGTTTGTTGAGTTGCTCCGGCAGTAATGTGTATTGGAATAAGAATGATTATGGATAAAAATGAGGTTACCTAAAGGTCTCCCTCGGCTATGAGTAGCCTGAGGCTTAGTACCAAGGTAAAATAGTATAGTTATACGAATCTTACCTAGGTACAGATGATGGATAACTGTTGTTTTCCTAAGGTACAAGCCTTGGATAGTCGTGGGCTTGGGCCCGCCCACCCACACCGCCCACCCAACCCTACCACGACTATTACGTTTGCTTGTGCCAAGACGAAAACATTGAAGTATCCATATAAGTTTAAGATCATTTTTATCCTGAATAAGTAGGTAAAGATTGCTGGACCCGGATGTGCTTCCTTCTCCCTAGCCCACGACTATCCGAGGCATATATATATATATTTAACCGTTCGGCTAATCTGCCCCCGCCTAAGGCGAGCCTAACGTGTTAATGTTATGTAATAATTTCCATGTGAAATTCCTGAGCCTGCCGCGGGCTGCTGCGGCTCCTCCTCCCGTCTGCAGTTAGTCCGTCGCCGTCGGTGTCCGCCCCGCGCTAAAGGCGGCCAGCCAGAGTTTCATCTACATACGCAATTCGCCGACGAGCGCGCTTATAGGCCTAAAGTTTCCCTACTTCCATAAGTTAGGTTCTTTCAACTAGCTGGCTGTCCCCTTCGCATTTCGGTATATTAATTGTGTTACTGAATAATTCCAGGAGTACGCGTACGGCTAGGGATGCCGCCGCTGTCACTGATAATCAGTTCTACGTTAATGTCGTTAATTTCCGCCATAAAGTAACACTACGTTAAATCCTGTTATAGTTTGTCATTATATTCCCGCAGATGGAGTAAGTAACTGCATAAGGCCTACTTAGGCTTAAGGCCCTTAATTACATATAAAGCAATCGAATATCAGGTTTTCTATAGCGGTTAATCTACAATAATACTGGAGGATAGTAAAGAATGCAAGGAACGTCTCAGTCCACCTTCACAAGAGCTCACGACTTTATTCTTACCATAACTAACAAGGATACCAGCGAAATATGCATACCTATTTAAGGCGCTACTAACTCCCTTTTCCTCCCGTGTGATTTGATTACCTTGGTTTTAGAATTTAGATAAGAAAAAGACCGAATATCGGCTGAAAATGACAGAGCGCGAATAAACACGTCTGCCGGGTCAGGCCCCGAACGCCCGACCTTCTTTCGTTGCTTAGCTAGTCGCTAAGCAACGCTTTACCCCCGCGAACCGTCGCGTGCACATGCGGAAGCAATTTGCGCGCCCGTTGGACGAGTGCGCAAATTGCTCAAGGCGAGTAGACACGCCCACTTCATATCCAATATGTATTATATATATATATATATATATATATAAATGCTGACTGATGTCTATGGCTGCTGATATGGATATAGTTTGTCACTGGTGTCTATGGCAACTGCTATACATATATCAATTTTGACTGATGTATCTGGCTGGTGTTTTAATGATATCATTTGTGGTTATAATTCAAGATTAGCGGAGGCTGCACGAAGCCTGCAATGGTTGCCAATAGGCGTCGTCAAAGAGGTCACAACGTAATAAGTGTTTGCGACGAGTGTGTGTGTGGCCGTGATGGGATTAATACCGTGTGTGTGTTTGTGTATGCGTGAGTGGATTATTGCCCTGTGTGTATGCGTGAGGGGAGCATTGCCCCGTGTGTATGCACGCAATAGGAACACTGGTTTTGCACAAGGCTAGCTTTATTGACGTTGCGTGATGGCGGCTACATGAAATGCAATTAGATATTAACCATCCGTTAACAAATAAACAGACAAAAAGAAATCATACACTTCAAATAGGAAACGACGAGGCGAAAATAGGTGAAAATGCACACGTCCTGTGCGTTTGCATGCTCAGGATGTACGAAGCCTCGTTCCGGTGAGAAATCTAAGCGATTCAAATGCTGGTTGCTTTTGTCATGTGCGTAAGGATATTTTGTTCCCAGTTGCATGTTCAGCTGCTGTATGTAGGCCAGGAATAGGGTGATATGTGGAGTGAAAGTTTGACGGTGGTGTGTGTGTGGGGGTGGGGGGTGAGTGTGTGTGTGTGGGGGGGGGGGTGAAGGGAAAGTACACGGGCAGGTGCTTGGGGAGAAGGGTAGGCACTAGCTTTTTTCACAATTTTTTTGTTTTGTTTTTGTTGGTAGTAGAGGGTGAGTGAAAGGGCGCCGGAAAGTCTTCTGAAAAAGGTCTGGCGACTGGTATTGCAGGCTTCGGTTTGGGAATTGTCCGATACACACACATTTCTTTTGTCGCGGTTTTGGGTTTTTAAATCAAAGTTACTTGAAGGTAACAGTATGATACTGACCAAATGTCAGACATACGCACACGCGCGTGCACACACACACACAAACACACACAAAAACATATATATATATATATATAGCAAAGAAAAGGTGAACCAAGGTTCGGCGAGACTCCGATGAGTCGGAATGGGAGGTCTATTTGGAAGATTAGGCCTCAACAGACGACTCAGAGGAGGAGGTATTTGTGTCTGCGCGGAAGTGCAAACACAAGAGACACAATTCCTCAGAAGGAGATGGGTACATGAGAGCCTGTAAAAAGAAGCCCCTCGTGAAGAAGACTAAGAAAAAGTTTAAGAAGAGGAGGAAACACAAATCCTTCTCTTCGGACTTGTTGTCAGACTCATCGATGACAAGTTCAGACTCCAACACCAAGCACCCCAGCAAATACGCTAAATTGTGTGGGAAAGAAACAAAGAAGTGTAAAGTGCTAAGACTCAAGAAAATACACATAACAACGCTCATGAGGAAGACCATTCAAAGCCATTTTAATAACTTCAAACCAGCGGAGGAAATAAAGGAATTCCAGAATCCGCCATCAAAGAGATGGATTCTGAGGTTAAACTCAGTGAAGAGAGGAAAAAGTTTGAGAAGGCTCTCAATACGGTACACAAAGTGGTACTCTCGGCTCTTACAGCCATTGCACACATCGCCAACAGGATGATGGCACAGAACAAGTTCTCATCACTCTGTGACGATATGAACGGAGGAATTGCGTTACTAACAGCAACCAGTAGCTTCCTATCCTACAGGCGGTTTGAAAACGTCTTTAAAGCGGTCTGCACAGATGCTGGAACAGATTTGATGCGTTCCAAAAAGATTACGGACAATGATGGAAAGGAATACACACTACTCCTAGCACCAAAGCCCATTAAGGGCAAGCCGCTGGATAAGGGCAAGATGTTCGGCGAACAACTACAATATTTGTTCAAACAAGTAGAGATCAGCTCCAAGTGCGGAAAAAACATGGAAACTGACAAAAAGAAATCGGCTGACGGCAACTCCAACTGCTTCAAGAAGTTGAGGCAGGATTTTTGCAACCGAAGAACTGGCCAATGAAGAGGCCTGTTCGGAACCAACTTCAGATTCCAAGCCAGAAGAAGGGGCCAGAGGCAGTCGTTCAGCTGGAACTACGGGAACAGGCCTTTCAAGAGGGAGTTCAACCCTCAGAAGCCGTTCCCCCACCCAGGGAACAAATAGAAGTGGTGACTCAAACAATAGGAACCGTAACAGTAAGCAATACCTTTCAAGCGGGGTTACAGATAACTTAACTATCCTTAGCCTAGCAGAAGGGGTAAGGATTCCATTAATAGAAGAACCTATTCAAAATAGAATACCATTTCCATATCGGTTTCACAGTTCAGAACTTAAAGCATTAAACAATCAAGTCCTTAAGTTTTGCGAAAAGGCATTATAGAAGCAGCACTACACGTTGCTGGGGAATTCATCGAGAATATTTTCTTAAGACTGAAACGAAACGGGGATGTTAGACTAATTTTAGACCTAACTTTATTTAACAAATTCGTAGAATACAAACATTTTAAAATCTTTTCATTAGAAACAGCGAGAGACTTAGCCACACAAGGCACTTGGCTAGCCAGCATTGACCTTAAAGATGCATACTACACAGTGCCCATCTATAAACATGATCGAAAGTATTTAAGATTCTGTTGGAACTGCAAACTTTATGCGTTCACATGTATGCCGAATGGACTGGTCTGCTGCCCATGCATTTTCACAAGGTTACTCAAATCAATTTTTTTCGATAATGGCTAAGAAAGCATATATCATGTTCCCATACATGGACGATTCGTTTATTGTTGTGCAAACAGAACAACAATGCCAAGCAGCAGGAGATAAATTATGTAAAACGTTTACAAATTTAGGTTTCTATATACATGAAACTAAATCAGTACTAACGCCAACAAAGAAACTAAGATTTCTGGGATCATCTACTGAAACCATGAAAATGACTATCTCGTTAACAGAACAAAAAGTTGATAAATGCACAAAACAGCAAACCAATTACTACAATTGAACAAACCAAAAATATGACAAGTCGCAGTCTTGATAGGAATAATGATAGCCTACGCACCAGCTATCTTATATGGCCAGGCCCATATCAAATCCTTAGAGATGGATACAAACTTGGCACTGGGACGCACTAAAGGAAATTTCTAACGGCCTATGACACTTTCGCCAGAAGGCCAAAACGATATAATTTGGTGGGTTTCATACATAAACAACTCACCCAACCCGATTAGGATGGGAGAATCTAACACTACGGTCACAACAGACGCTTCCTTCGAAGGATGGGGGGGCCCATAGAGACCAACATACAACAGGTGGCTATTGGATGGAAGATTAAATCTCTGACCACATTAATGTATTAGAGCTTAGAGCCATTTACCTAGGACTCCACAATCTGATTTACATCCCTAAAAACAATTCTAACAGATAACGCGACAGCTATGGCTTACATTCGTAATATGGGAGGGACTCGCTCCAAACCATGTAACAATCTGGCTAAACTCATTTGGGATTGGGCAGAGAAACACAAAATATGGCTAACAGTAGCACATATTCCAGGCAGCCACACCACTTTGGCTTGGCTGACAGGAAAAGCCAACACTTCCATGACCATTTAGAGTGGTCATTAAACCACAACATTTTCAACAATATTTGTCACAAATGGGGCAAGCCAGACATTTATCTCTTTGCATGACACAACAACAAAAAGTTACCAGAATATGTGTATTGGCATCCAGAGCCAGAAGCCTGGGGACTAGATGCATTTTCATTAATTTGGAATACTAAATTCTATTACATATTCCCCCCAGCAGAGTGGCCAGGAAGATCAAGATGTTCGGTTCCAGTTGAGTCGCAATACTGATAGTACCAGCATGGGAAACACAACCATGGCTAGCGGCAATAACACCAGCAGCAAAAGACTTGATGAGCTACCCAAGAGAAAGGAACAACCTTCAACATTAAGGACCACTAACAGTCCATGGAGACGTGTCGACAACACCCCTTTTGGCATTCCTTTTCTAAGGAAACATTTAAAACAATTTGGATTAGACAAAATAACAAAAGAAAAACTAATATCACATGCCTTGAGAAAGGGAACGGTAAAATTATACACAAGTTATTTAAAGAAATGGGGACTTCATTGCCTTCTCAAAGGAGTCAAACCATTAGAACCTACAATAGCTCAAGTGTTACGATTTATAAGAATATTAGAAGATGAAGGAGTAGGATTCAGTGCTATTAATGCAGTGAGATGTGCCCTATGCATTATTCTATCAAGAATAGATGGACAAACCGTTGGAAAACATCAGTTAGTACACTGGTTCATTAGATCAGTGTATGAAAGAAACCCACCCAAACCTAAATACAATAGGTTTTGGGATGTATCAATAGTATTCAAGTTATTCAAGTCATGGCTTAGCAACAGACATTTGTCAAGGAAAGACCTAGGATTTAAATTAGCAGTTTTATTACTGCTAATTACAGGACACAGGCCAAACCATTGTGGCACTTTCACTAGATGGACTAGAAATAGATAAGGATGAAGCTACATTTGATTTACAGACATTACTTAAATCAAATCGTACAGGGGACCCACTGTCCACAGTACATGTTACTAGTTTCCCGGAGGATAAACGGATATGTGTAGTTTCAGCCATTAGGGCTTATATATCCAAGTCATGCAGAATCAGAAATTCTAGACAACTACTAATCAGCTTTATACGGCCACACAAAGATATCTCGAGAGACACTCTCGCAAGGTGGACTATCAAGGTGCTTAAACAAGCAGGAGTCAACACTGGACTATATGCGTCTCACTCAATGCGTGGAGCCATGGTCTCCAAGGCAAGACAATTAGGAATCTCAGTTAAGAGAATTCTTGCACACGCTGGGTGGAAGACGGCTAGATCGTTTGCAAAACATTACAACAAACGACTGGAAAAGTCAAGCGGCATGGCGACATACCTACTCACCAACTAGTGTTATGTACGGTGTTATCTGCAGGGCAGCGGTGCGACGGCCGGGACCGAGCAGAGCGGAGGAACCAGTGTAGTGGTATCGCACGGGCTGAATAAAGCATTAAGTAACTAGACCTCAACGTGTGCAGTCGTTGGTCGCTTGATCACATTACATGGTGTCAGACGTGGAACCTTAGACGGACATGTCGCTACCCGGCCCGTTGAATTTGGAGGAAAACATTTCCGCGAATTGGAAGACATGGCTGCATGCTTTCAACATATATGCCTCCGCAGCAGGAGTCCAAAGCAGGAGCGAAAAAGTTCAGTGTTCGGTATTCCTGCATGTCGCCGGAACAGAGGCGCAGAAACTACATCAATCGATGCGGTTTACCGCCGCCGAGAGAGACAAACTACAACCGCTAAGGGAGGCATTTCGGGCCTACTGTGAGGGCAAAACCAACATCACGGTAACCCGGTATAAATTCAACACCTATAACCAGGGCCAACAGTCAATGGACGCGTACATCCGGGAGTTGAAACACCGAGTTGGCCTCTGTGAGTACGATGTACTAGAGGAATCCCTTTTACGGGACAGACTGGTAAGCGGAATCAGGTGCGACAAGCTGAGAGATCGTTTACTCCAAACGCCAAAACTGACTTTACAAATATGTGAGGAAATGTGCCGTCTAAGCGAACACCAAGCCAACCAGTTAACCGCCGGGAACACGACCGACTACACGCTGGATGCTATACAACAGCGCGAGCCGGCACGGCGACAGTTCCAACCATCGGGAGCCCGCCAGCAGAGCTACAGTTGACCCGCCGCAAGGGGCGGTCAACAGAGCCGGAACGCAGCCAGCCAACCGAGATGCGGCTGGTGTGGCTACTCACATCGCTCTGACCGAGACGCTTGCCCGGCCAGAGGAAAGACGTGTGATGTCTGCAGGAAGGTCGGCCATTTCGCAAAGGTGTGCCGAAGCAAAACATCAACGGTCAACAAAATTACGGTGGGCAACGCAGACAACGATGATGAGTGGCAGGGCGACCAGGATGACACAGACCTGTTCGTGGGCGAGATGTCTGAGGATGCGCAAGATCGAGATCAGTTATGGTACGAGACCATACCTGTAAGATTTGTATAACTATACTATACATATATAAACTGTTTATTTTTATATAGTATTTATAATGCATTCTCTCCGATAGTGGCCTGCCCAGTCCGATAAAACTGATATAGGACCGACCCATCCCTGATATCATGTTTATTCAAATATATTTAATTTCCAAATCTACTACTCAAAATGCGCAGTTTAAAGGTTAAGATCCTTTAATATAAGCGTTATCACTGGAATGTCGGGTTTTAACCTCACGGACCTCTGAAATACATATCGAACCTTGGTTACACCCTGTTCGACACTCACCCAGTTTCTCAGGTCCGAAACCTCATATTGGGAATAACTTATAGATATATACATCCATACATCCATCCACAAATCATCATCATAATCAGCATCATTATCATCGTCATCATCACCACCATCATACATACATTAACCACAAGGGTCCTTGGGGCACCACATATGACTTTGCAACCAGTTTTCTTCATTTCCCCCTGTTCTCCACTGCTCTTTAGAATTTGCGAACTACAGGCCTGTCCATTCCCTGATGTTGTCTTCCTACTTATTCCTTTCCCTGCCTTGTCCTCTTCCCCTTTTCAACCTCTCTTCCAGGATGGTCTTGGCAAATATATACATATATATATGAGCCTGTGTCTCAAAAGGTGCTAACTCTTCGTTTTTTTGTTCATTGTCACAATTGACACAGAACAGCACAGAAATGGTTACACTGAAAACACAAGGACATTTGCTTCAAATAAATATGTATTCTATTGGGATTATGATACACCATGTAACTGTAAGAAACAAATCAGTTTATCCTGAGCAAATGCATAAGTAGATAGTGTGTTGAATGTTACTATGGACACAGTTTTGTCCCATATTGCTTAGTTAGCACATTTTGAGACAGTCTCATATATTAGTAATATATACCCACAAAATATGTTCTGCATTCCACACATCATATATTAGTAATATATACCCACATGGGTAGCCACAAAATATGTTCTGCATTCCACACAAACCGCGTGGAATAGCCTAGCCTCACAGGCAGTGCTGGATGCCTCTTGTGTAACCATGGCCGAAACATTTATAATTGCACTGCTGTTGATGGCATATATGCCTTACCGAGTTCTACATTATTGCCTGTAGACAGGTACCTGGTACACCCATTGTTAGTCTGCTTATTCCAGGGATGAAAACGGCCGAAATAATGCCGAGACTTTTGCGCCACGTAGCGGATTCCGACAGAACCATGCTGTGGTTATACCGATGGCGAATTTCCGCGAAAACACGGATTCCTTAGCCCCACCACCACCACCACCAGCGCCCCTCATATGATAAGCACTATCAGGGAATCGCAGGAAAATACCAGAAGCCAGATTTAAACTATACTTCTTCTATCTATATTAATGTTATTATCGCCCATACTTAACTCTTTCTTATTTGGGTTTTATGTTCTAGTAATATCTAAGGTTATATAAGAACGGGATTCCAACTAAACAATTTCTGTCATATACAGTATCCAGTTCTTATTTTAAAACAAACCCAACGATTTCATTCCCATGAGTAATTTCTTTTTTTGTCTTCGGCGCTAATTATAATTAGGGAGGTATTAGTGTGTAGATGATGATGTAAGTGGAGGATAGTGATTATTTGTATATTTATTCATCCATTTTCTCTCTTTACAAATAGACAGCACTGAAGAATCACTGTTTCTTAGCTAGTGTCATTATATCGTGACAGTTCTAGTGCCGCCAGTGCCAAATAGAGTGGGTAGGTCGGGCATGAGCGGTGTTGGAGGTCATATTGGAGAGGGTGTGGGTTAGGGGTCTGACTGTAGTCGAGACTGGCATGAACTTCGGACAAAGTTCATGGACTCGATAACTGGTTTGGTTGCGTGTCACACACACATATATATATATATATATGCTTCCGACCGAGTGGGGGGGGGGGAGGAAGGAACCACTATGGAGTTTACTACCCGTGATAAAGGGGTTTGTCACTATATTTATAGGTATATATATGTACGTATATATATATATGTAGTGGTCTGCACTGACCTCTCAGGCAAGGAGCCGCATAGACAGGTAGGCATGGGTAGTATGGTAATATCAGGGAGTCTACGTCGTGTAATGGTTAGCACACTGGCCCAGAATGCAAAGAGATGTGGGTTCGAGTCCCGCTCTAGGCGCAATATTCCCCATTTTCATCACCCCCATGAGACTGGTTGCCGTGACCATGATCCTATACAAGCTATGTGCTGTATAGTTGTTGAACCTACCCTGTGTGTGTAACTGCACTGCCTGTATGTATGTAATTGTAAGCATTAAAAGACTTACAATTCCAGGGGGACGCGTGTAGTGGTCTGCACTGACCTCTCAGGCAAGGAGCCGCATAGACAGGTAGGCATGGGTAGTATGGTGATATCAGGGAGTCTAGGTGGTGTAATCGTTAGCACACTGGCCTGGAAATGTGGGTTCGAGTCCCACTCTAGGCGCAATATTTCCCATTTTCATCACCCCCATGACATATATATATATATGTAAGAATAGCACTAGAGGCAGAGTGGTGGGTACAATATTTATTAGGAATAACATCAAATGCACCTGGCTGGGCTCAATTTTTGTTGACCGTAGGTAGGCCTATAGCGACTGGCTGAAGGGAGACTATAGCCCAAGGTATATATGTAAAGCACCCGGCGACAGGGCGGTGAACTAAGCTAGTTCCGGCCCAAGCCGCCGGGGAAAGCACCGTGCCTTTTACATCTGTATATACGTTGTATATACGTAGGTATATATATGAGACTGTGTCAAAAGGTGCTAAGCAATATGGAACACAATTTTGTCCATTGTAACGATCAACATACTATCTGCTTATGCATTTGCTCAGGATAAACTGATTTGGTTTTTACATGGTGTTCCATAATCCCATATTGATTTGGAGCAAATGTCCTTGTGTTTTCACTGTAACCATTTTTGTGCTGTTTTGTGTCAATCGTTACAATGGACACACAAAAAAAGAGTTATCACCTTTTGAGACAGGCTCATATATATAATGTGCACGCTATAGTACGGCTTCTGGTGGGTTGTTGTAAACTAAATAACATTCTTTTTGTGTTCAGAATGCTCATTTCATTATTATAAAGCAAATGCATTAATAATTAACAAGGTTAGCGGAGTTTAATCAACGGGCGAGTCCAGTGCTTATGGTGAAAGGTGAGATGTATAGGTTCTGCTGAATAATTTATTTGACTGACACATACATGACCACACTAAGAGTTAGCATTGTTTTTATAAGCTCACACTTGACTGTAAAGTGAAAACATTTAATGTGAGTTCTCTGCAGCTAATATCAAGACATCAGTCCTTCCATTATTTGTCATCCCCAGTAATCCCAGTGTGAAGGCTTCCTTGTCCACGTATACCATTTCAAACTGTTGATTATTCCTTCCAGGAATGTAAATGGCCCCGAATGAACTTTTGTCTATTTAATGGGATTGGCTAAGGTCAGAGTCATGTCAGCATCACTGTGTGCTTCTCCTTGAATATGGGTCTGCAATGTATATATATATATATATATATACCTTACATCCTTGCTAATCTAATGGTATATACTGACGATAATGTCTATTATATGTCATGGCGTTGTTAACCTTTAGCATAACCTCCGCCTCTATCCGCCTCTCACACATGCAAACAGACATAGCCTAACCACAAACCACCTGGCAGAGATAATGCCACCGATCTCACACCATGAAGCGTTTGCCACTATATATAACCATGCATATGGAAACATTTGCCAACAACGTAAATTCGTGACTCATGTTTACCGTACCCACTGACATATAAGCCGTCCGTTGCATGGATAGGAATACAGTTTAGAAGAACTACCAGGATCTGCTATTGCTGAAGAAATAGGTCGGTGTATGTGAAGGCATAGTACCGTAATACTAGTTAAAGCTGTTATATGTGGAAACTAGAGACCTTCACTCATGGTCGACGATGATGACGATTAATACGCGTACATGTGTCTCAATATTTGGTGTAGAGAGAAAACATAGACAAGCATGAGTGCCGAGACAAAACCATTGCTTGACCTGGTGTAGGGATGCCAATCTTTCATCGCTGGACCTTGTTCCACCTGCCATTGAAGGGAGGGGGGCGGGCGTGGGCTGGCTGCTGGGGGTTGGAGTGTGGGGGGGGCCAACTGTGGCCGAATCGGTAGAGCACGGTACTCGTGTGCGGGAGATCAGGAGTTCGGTTCCCGGTTGAGTCAAACCAATGATTTATAAAATTGATACTTGTCACTTCCTAGCTTAGCACTTGTCATTCATAGGATAGGACAATAACTGGTTAGCTCAGTGTTAGGATAATATGACTGAGTGGGAACCAGGTCATGGTGTGCGCGGCCTGATTTCCCAGTATAAAGTCACCATGATTGTGCATTGTCACAAGTCGGTATCCGTCCTGATATGACCTTAGATGTTGCCAGGATGTAAAACTCCAACAGTCAACCAACCGTTACTTATGCCATGGAGGCAGAGATACATTTAACCACATTAAAAACCTACCTGCCTACCTGGTTGTGAACTGGTTCCCGAGATGGCACTGCCAGTTTGAATCAGTGCTGACATCCAGGAGTTAACCATCGACCTCCACCCCATTCCTTTTTTACCACTATCTCATATTAGTTCCAGATGGTAACTCCCTCACTCCCCCCTCCCCACATCCCAACTGATCCCACTCTGATATGTGATGTCATGTTGCCGGTGTGGATGTTGCCACCTCATGTCGGGCAGACGCGGTTTGGTTGGTTTGGTTGGTTGGTTTGGTTGTTGGAGTTCTATGACCTGGTAACATCTAAGGTCATATCAGGATGGGTACCGACTTGTGACAGTGTGCACTCATGGCAACCTTTTAGTGCTGCCCCACTGGGAAATCAGGCCACTGACACCATGACCCAATATCCCACTCAGGCACATTACCCCGACACTGAGCTAACCGGTCCTTGCCACATCCTATTAATACTGAGCGCCAGACTAGGAAGAGACAAGTATCAATTTTATAAGTCATTAGTTTGACTCGACCAGGAACCGAACTCCCGACCTTCCGCATACGAGGCCCGCGCTCTACCGATTCCGCCACCTCGCCCGGTAGGGGGAGTGGCGTGTAGCAGAAGTAAGGGAAGCCGCTCAGCTTCAATGGCCGCACCCAGCCAATTAAAATAAAAGTTACTTCCAAGTAAAGTAATGGAGCTTACAATGATCAACCTAATATGTTTATCTCAGAAAATGAGAGAAAGTCAAAACCATCGGACTATGCAACTTTAATTTTTTAATGAAACATTCTAGGATGATTTGATACAAAATTGTGTATCCAGAAATAGAATGGGTAATCCAGGACTGTGTGTCTAATCTTTAGACTGAAATGTAGACACTAAAGTTGGAGTATTTGGGAGTTGGTCCTTACTTTGATTGAAACGGGACCTTTCACTGCTATCCATCATCCACGCTTAATAGATCCGCATTGATCAGCCAGGGGTCGCTAAGCAACTGTGAGTCGTGACTTGGTTGGTTTAGAGATGACTTGTATAAGCTGAAGTCTGTAGGGGAGTTTTTCACATTCGCAACTTGTTAAGTAATGGAAATACTCTTGTTCTAATATAAGCTGTAATACTCATACTGATACTAGTGTAGTGAGTTACTCCCCCCTCCCCAGAGGTAAAAAAACAACATATACAGTAAAACCTCTCTAACCAACCACATCCACAGATCGACCATTCCCCTATATCGATCACTTTATTTAAGGTGTTTTTTGGTGTGTTGGGTGGTTTGTGAAAGGGCCTTAAGGACCTTACCAGTCATTAACTCACTCAGTATTGTGTTTTTGCAATCAGTTCGAGTAGTGTTGGAGTTATGATTAATTTCCTATTAAGGGCTGCGTGTTTCTCGGGGTATGACCGGATCTAAATATCCCACACTGTACCAGCCACCCTCTGCCCTCTCTCCCACCCCTCACATATATACTTGCCTCGTAGAGACTCATAGTGAATCTCTGAAACCCATACTGACTTCAATGTAACAATACCATTATAACTATATTTTAACTCCCTAAACCGACCCCCTAAATGGACCACTTAGACTCGGTCCCAAGGTCGGTCGATTTAGAGAGGTTTTACTGTATATATAATTTTACAGCCATGCCGTTCGAATAAATTCAAGCCACGTCTTGTTGCGGAGATGCATTAATGCATGCTGTGTCTGCATTAGATTAATACCAAAAAAAACTATTTTGGTTGGGAGTCGGTGTCTGTTTAAAACTAAATAATTTCTAGTCAAATGTAAACCAAACTTTATATTGGTTGACTACTACAACAAAATTCCACCAGGTGGTAGCACCGCCGCACCTGCTGCTATCGGCTATTCCATCCGCATAATCTCAACTATGCTTCAACAGGATCATCCTTCAAGCATTGACAAAAAAAAGGGGGGGGGGGGAAGAGAGAAAGAAAAGTGGCTTAGATACCGAAAGGACTTAGCAAAGCGAAATAACCTGGCAGAGGTGTGCATGGCAGCGGGAAATATAACTGACATCCTCGCAGCTAAAGCGTATGTGTTTATTTAAAGTTGCATAGTCCGATGGTTTTGAGTTTCTGACATTTTCTGAGATAAATAAATACATTAGGTTGATTGTAATAATGTACCTTATGCTAGGTACACACCTACCATATACAAGTCGTGCACTAAAACTCGCGACCCGACCGACTCGCTTAAAACTGAAAACGGGCCGATTCATTTTTCGAATCGCGAATCGCAATCGTAAGGAAGCAATTTTAGCCCTAAAAAGTCGCGTATCGCAATCGGTAGGTGTGCTAGGGGAGTGCACACCTCACGACTTTTGGGCAGTTTTGGATTGTATACGGTAGGTGGGTGCGGAAAAACGGTAGGTGTGTACCTAACATTACTTGAGCTAACGTTTTCGTTTAAATGGCTAACTTTTGAGATATTTGAAGTGCGACCATGCAAAATTACTTTGGGCAGACATGCCAACACTCTGACACCATAGCATTCTGCAGTAACATGTTCTATTCAATTGCCTCCATATTTCCTTTTATGTGGCATTAAATGTTTAATAAGTGCACCAATATCTAAGTTAGATATGTATAAGAAAATTTAGATAATTGCTTTGATTTTGAAAATTTGATGTTTTCATCAGACTATGCAGCTTTAATCAAAATGGTCGTGTAGGGATAAGGATAAGCATGCACAGGGTTTGTAGTGGTACATATGAAGATGCTGACATCAGCTGGTTTTTGTGAAGTAGTAAACCAGCAAACCACTTATGTGCAATAAAAGATGCCTAATAAGGGATATAGAGTTTATCCTACCTACCCCAACTGTAGAGGCAACGACGTCCTGCTTTAAAAATCAGGGGATCGATCCCCCGCCGAGACAAACCAGACTTGCAAAAGTTATACTTGTCGATATCGTGCTTGGACAAGAACTGGTTGGCTCAGTGTCAGGATAATGTCACTGAATGGGATATTGCATCATGGTGTATGCAGCACGGTATCCCAGTGGGGCAGCACTATAACGTCACCAAGAGTTCCTGCTGTCACAATACGGTGCCCTTGCTGGTATTACAGGATATTCTGATAGGACTGAACACCCCAATCACTCAGTGGTCGCTAAATGTTGTCAACAATGTGTGAAGTGTTAAGTCTGACCATTGTCCGGTTACCCATGCCCCATGCCACCCCCCACCCACCCTGTCTTCAGTAGCATAGATAAAGTGACCACTGCTTCTGGACAAATGCGAGACACACTGACTCTCTTCTCTGGCTATATATTATTTTGATTTTACCCAAGTTACGAAGGCGGGTTTACAGGACATGTTCACTCATTGAATGGCAGCAGGTTTTCTCTATTAAAGGCGTTTTGTTTGGTGTCGGGTACCTTATTGGAGAGTGGAAGCTATCACTAAACTGCAAGGTTCCCCATCAGGGGCCGTATGCACGAATCGGGGTTAGGCTTAGCCGGAGCTAAGGCACTAGCCACGGTTAGCTACCTCGGGGTAGTGGCGGGTTGGAGAGGTGTGTGAATTGGTATGCACGAATGTAATAGCCGCGGTGGATAGCTAACCGTGAGTTTATTTATAGATTTGGGAATTCCCTCCAGTCGACAATATGAATAACACCGCCAATGCGGCGTCGGCGTTAATATCGGTTCGAATTTAGGGTTAAATTGATAAGATTTCACTTATTGCGTATGTAATTCTGTCAAATGTGATCGCATTGAATAGATTTGGGTATAATATATTGCCGCCGATTCGGCGGCGATGGCGGCGGCCATGTTTATTTGACTTGGACAGTATGGATATCGACGTCGCTGCGGCGGCGGCGACGATTTGTTTACTTTACATTTGTCGATTCGAAAATATTAATATCTCCGCCGAAGTAGTGGCGGCATGAATTTCGCTTCGGATTTAGGGTTAAATTGATAAAATTTCACTTATTGCGTATTTAACTCTGTCAAATATGATCACATTGAATAGATTGAGACCCATACAGGCACACTAACCGCCCCGGCCAGCAGTTAAACCCGATTTGAAACTGGGGTAGCTTAGCCTAGGCTACGGTCCGCGGTTAGCGCTGGCACCGATTGATGCATACCGATTTCTCACATTTAGCCGTGTGGGGCTAGCCTACCCGCGGTTAAGGCCCTAACACCGATTGGTGCATACGGCCCCTGGTGGATGTCATATTATATTGCATTGTGTAATAAACAAAGTGGTCCGTTAGCCATAGTCTATGTAGCCAGGGCAGAACTCCATGTAAAGCAAAGTTGGTTGGTTATTGGAGTTTTACGTCCTGGCAACATCTAAGGTCATATCAGGACGGGTAACGACTTGTGACAGCGTACACTCATGGTGACTTTATAGAGCTGCCCCACTGGGAAATCAGGCCACCAGCACCATGCCCCAATATCCCACTCAGTCACAGTATCCTAACACTGAGCTATCCATTCCTTGCCCTATCCTATTAATGCCAAGCGCCAGGCTACGAAGCGACAAGTATCAATTTGATAAGTCATTGGTTTGACCGGGAATCGAACTCCCGATCTCCCGCACGGGAGGCCTGCCCTCTACCGATTCGGCCACTGCGCCCAGTCTGTAAAATGAAGTGATGCAGTTCGATGTTGAGACGCGCCCTTGACATTCCTGCGAAACAACCCTGACCGTTGCGCTCAAGTAGGTATGTGAAGGCTAATTAATATCTGGGTCACAGAGAACACTAACATGCTTACAATCTAGATTACCACAATTTACCACGATTATCGCCATTTGTAAGTAGATTGATGGAAATAATTGTGCATGCAAGCCATTAAATAGACGTAACTAGTTTGGTGAAGATGGAAATAGATATATATTTTACTCATTATTTATGTTATTTAATAGGTAGTTAGAAGTAATCTAGCTCCTAATTTGCTTCGCGTAATAAAATATACGGTAAAACCTCTTTAACCAACCATCTCCACAGATCGACCACTCCCCCATATCGATCGTTTCTTTGGGTCCCAAACGACAATTACAATACCATTGTAATGATACAAATAACTCCATAAACCGACAACCTCCCTAAATGGACCATTTAAATTCGATCCCATGGTCGGTCGATTTAGAGAGGTTCAGGGATGAAAGATCTCTGCGATTTCACCTCAATAACCAACCAACCAATACGTTGTTTCACGCTTCAGCACCATCAGCGTATACTAATATGTGGTGCAAACGCCGCAGCACTAGCAGTGTATACTACTAATGGCTTCAAAAGCCTCAGCAGGGTCAGCGTATACTACTAATACATGCTTCAAACGGCGCAGCTACTTTGGACAATACTCGAGCCTGGCCTTAGAGGTAGACACGCATGGCGAGGACGACTCTAATTAGTCATACATGTATGATCTAACACAATTATTCATAGATTGTGAATTTATAAACTAGTTGTTTCTGAGATAAAGGGATGTATGGCATATTCTAGAGCAGAGTGTGTGTGTGTGTGTATGTGTGTGTGACCTTTGAGGTCATTCAGCAGTACTGCCCCCCTCTAACTCATCAGATCTATTCTGGTGATGTACATTCAAGTAAAACTGACCTTAGGTCACATTGTTTTATTATGAAATGCCAATACACAATCCTTAGGTTCACATGCAGTTAATTACAGAAACTTATTATTTATTATTAAATACTGTTAGAACCTCCCCCCCCCCCCCTCAAAGAAATAACACCCAAAAACCAAATTTAAGAAAAAAAGAATCCAGTCTGCTATTGTCGAGAATTACCATGAATGGACTGAAATGATTCCACATTTTCCCTTTAAAAGATGTGAATTTGAAACCATTATTCGGTTAATCTTACAATATGATTCCCCACATCCCACCCAAACCTGAGCCTTTAACAAAAATATATGGGGGGGGGGGGGTCATTATATATACTAACCTCTCATCATACAGAGGCAACACTTACAGTATTACATTGATAGGTTTATAGTAGTACCTAAGCTATCCCAGTATCAGTATTGTAGTGATTGGAACCATGCGTAAAATATTCCGATACTCAGCGAGGGGGGAATGCAAATGTACTATTACTGATCGGTGTAAGTGACCAATCGCATGTGTGTATGTATATATGTATGGGTTGGTGGTGCCTGAGTGGGATGTAAATAGACATGGTGGTGGTGGCAGGTCAAAAGGTCAAGGTTGGTGGTGGCCATGGAGCCATGCAGCTACTGGTGGTGGGGAGACCACTGGTATCCATGGAGACCAGGAATGCTGGATCCCTATTGGTAGGGCCAAGAATGCTCAATTCCCATTGGGGGAAGGAGGTGGGGTGATACTCTACAATGAACCCATGTAACTATATACTCAATAAACCAGAGGGCTGGACTCTCTTCTCTCCTATTATTCTTTGCTCTCTTTCTTTCTCTTTGTCTGTATTGTTTTCCTCATAGCCTACGTACACATCCACAGATCCGAGCATTAGATTCTATAAACTGGTGACCACGACGAGTGGGTGGTTTGTACACCTGGTTCCAGGGGCGTAGCTAGGCGTATGCGCGTACGCCAAAACGTCCACATCGTTTTGTCAAACAAAAATTAAATTAAAAAATAATAAAGAGAGAGAGAGAGAGGGGGAGAGAGAGAGAGAGAGAGGAGGCATGTAGTAGTCCGGAGTGTCGAAAACTCAAGTCGAAAATGTGTCAAATCTGCCAGCTTAAGCTTAACCGGCTCCCTAAACCCCCTGCCGAAATTAGGAGTACACATCGTTAAAGGTCTAGCTACGCCCCTGGGTTCTACACCCAGTCTAGGTAGGCTACCCCCCCCCCCTTTAAAACCGTTTATTGCTCGAGTCCTAACTTAATGTTTGAGTATCATCTAGCCAGTATTTATTCACGTGATTCATCGCCATTATATTGCCGGAGTGTGCTTATTTTCTCTTTCCTAATTTAACGATTGCGGTTAAAATTGGAATTGGGCGTGAGTGAATAGGGCCCCGCCGTAATGTCGCACTTCCGGCCGTTCATCATGGAAGCCTTGTTCAGTTAACCGTGCGTTTCAGGACGGTGACGCTTACCGCTGCTTGTTCGTTAATTGCTTAATGTGTGTCGCGTTGATTGCACTGATTATCTCAGTGGGTAGACGGACGGAGGTGCTATGGGAAGTATGGCGTTATACACTTTACAGTCACTCCCCCCCCCCCGCCCTCTCCACCACCCCAACAACCTATTCTTTCGACACACACACACCGGGCGCGGTGACTGAATCGGTAGAGCGCGGGCCCCGCGTGTGGAAGGTCGGAAGTTCGATTCCCAGTCGAGTCAAACCAATGACTTATAAAATTGATACTTGTTACTTCCTAGCTTGGCACTCAGCATTTAATAGGATAGGACAAGGACTGGTTAGCTCAGTGTCAGGATAATGTGACTGGGTGGGATATCAGGCTATGGTGCTGGCTGCCTGATTTTCGATTGGGACAGCGTTATAAACTCACTATGAATAGCCTACGCACTGTCACAAGTTGGCACCCGTTCTTATATTACCTTAGATGTTGCCAGGACATAAAATTCCAACAACAAACCAACCAACCAGATTAGTTTTTCCAACTGGGTTGTTTTAATGTCGGTAGAAATCGTCAATTTCAACCTCCGAGATTAAAAACATGTTTATTTTTTTTCAATATCTCCCACCCACAAAAAAAGACTCATAACACCGCGAGGCACGCTGAATGCTGTGGTAACGAGTAGCACCCCCCCCCCCCACACACACACCCAGCCGCAACCCCCCCCCCAATTAACACACACACACACAGACGCGTCTGTGAAGGGCGGCCGGCTCCGGTAGCCTCGAACCGAATAGAACCCAAAGTAATGGATTACGTTTAAACTGGAGTTTATTTCACTGTAGACTAATAAGCCCGCGAAGAGGACGGCGCAGACAGGCCTGTTTCATCAGGTTACAATTCAGTGTTTGGTGTTGGAGCATCATCACTATTGCATTTTCTAACATATTTAAATGTCGCGCCATGTTAGCAAAAAGCAAGTAGGGCTTACGCTTCACGGATTTAGTCAATTAAATACGCCATTCAATTAAGCACAGTGTAAGTTACGGGCGTGTAACTTTCAGCATTACAATTATAATCATGGGTAAGCTTAGATAAAAGATTCACCCCATACTGACAGTACAGGGGTGAAATCCAATCCATTAGAAAAGCTGGGGAAGAATTTCGACATGCTGGGGAAATTAATTGAGTGAATAGTGTCTTAATTTAAGAAGCAAAATATATTCTTTATATATGTTTTTATATTTACCCACTACCTTTGAGTTGAAAAATATAATAAAACATCGAGTTTAATCAGATTTAAAAGTGAAATCGACGGCGATCTATGGCTTCCATCTTGTCTTTTTGCATTCTCTCCCATTTCACCAACTCTGTGCTGATATAAGTACCCATTTGACACTGGAGCCAGGCATTGTACTTCCTGTTCCATACTAAAGCTATTTTCGCTTGTATTTACACTACATTGTCGTTCACCCGTGTACTACAAGTACAAGTACAGGGTGAATCTTTTATCTAGGGTAAGCTGTGCTAATGTGGGTCTGCACACTCAAATCCCAATGAGGCCAATTAAACAAAATTCAAGTAGGTGATCGCCCTTTTGAAATACAAATCTGGGTTGGGTGGGTGCTTTTTATTTTATTTTATTTTTCAGTCATTCCCGTACACATCACAGTGTTTTATGAACACTGTATTCTCATTTCGAAATGTATTATATCATACAGTTTTAAAAGTTTCAATTTTGGAACATATTGTAGAATCTAATGCTCGGATCTGTGGCTATTAGGAAAACAATACAGACAAAGAGAAAGGAAGAGAGTAAAGTAGAAGAGAAGAGAGTCCAGCCCTCTGGTTTATTGCTTATATAGTTACATGTCTTCATTGTAGAGTATCACACCACCTCCTTCCCCCAATGGGAATCGAGCATTCCTGGCCCTACCAATAGGGATCCAGCATTCCTGGTCTCCATGGATACCAGTGGGTCTGCCCACCACCAGTAGCTGTATGGCCCCATGGCCACCACCAACCTTGACCTTTTGAGTGTGGTGACCCCTACCCCAGCAGAAGGGCTAGGGTAGGGGTCACACCCAGACCTGCCAGCACCACTATGTCTATTTACATCCCACTCATGCACCACCACCCCATACATACATATATATATGCGCTTGCCTAAAAATAGTAAGAGTTCCCATTTCAATTTGCGGATCTTTTCATCGGGGAGGCGCAATTGGAGATTAACACTGTCTACCTCAATCCCAAGGAAGCACGTAGATTGAGAAGGGGCAAGTAATTTAAGATATCTGCAATTTTGCCTTGATTAAGAAGGCACTCCTCAAAGGAGTTTCCTGGGTTTCGTTAAGATTCCCCGTTTGTTATTCTCGTTAAGGCGTCCCTCCGAGTCCTATAGTATTTTCCTCAACTTGTTGGCGAAGAAAGCCACAGGTGGGAGAAGTTTATAGGTTCTTAGAGTGTGGGAGGGCACCGCTACACTGGTCCCTACCCTTCGTTTGGATCGGTTGGTTTATCATACCGTCATCCTGCGACTGTTTATTAGCCATATGCCTGCGTTAAATACTGTTTTAACGCCATAATACACACCTAATATAATTATACTCTAATTATCAGTGTGTTATTCAGCCCTAAACAATGCCTAACCATTGGTTTTTGTTTTTACTCAGTCTCCGAGCCATGGCTACGAAGCGGAGTAAGGCAGAGGCATCTCATGCAATCAGTGAAGATGAAGACCGCTCACCGCTGGTATGGGTACAAAAGTCGCCCTTGCCTGAACAAAGAGATTTGGACGAGGTGGGTGGGTACGATACCGGCCCCAGCCCAGCTGATCTGGATGAACAAGTCGGGAGATTGGTGTAACAGAAGATGGAGGAGATGTTGCCCTCCAGAGTAACGGTCACTAAGAAAAAGAGAGCAAAGGTGCCACTGGATTCGGATGAATTGGAGTGGGAGGACCACTAACAGTCCACAGAGATGTGTTGACAACACCCCTTTTGCCATTCCTTTTCTAAGAAAAAATTTAGAACAATATGGTTTAGACAAAATTACAAAAGAAAGACTTATTTCACATGCCTGGAGGAAAGGGACAGTGAAATTATACACAAGTTATTGCCTTCTAAAAGGAGTCAAGCCATCAAAACCTACAAGAACCCAAATATTAAGATTTCTAAGGATCTTGGAGGATGAAGGATTAGGATTTGGTGCAATTAATGCAGCAAGATGTGGGCTTTCAATTATTCTACCTAGCGCTGACATTCTACCTAGCAATTATTCTACCTAGCGCTGACCTATTCAATGTCGCACACTTCAGAGCGAAGACCAAGACTACTCAGATACTGGTGAGAGAGCTACTATTCGCAGATGACAGTGCACTGATTGCCCACTCTGCTGAAGAGATCCAGAAAATAGTGGATGCTTTCTCCAATGCATCAAAGAAGTTTGGCCTGAAGATTAACATCAAGAAGACGGAGGTGCTGTACCAACCCAACTCTACAAGAACCCGAGAGGAGGAGATCATGGTTGACGGAAACAAGCTGAACTCTGTTCAAGCTGAACTCTTGACGATGTCATCAGACAGGTTACCAAAGCAGATCCTCTATTCCCAACTGTCTTCTGGCTACAGAAAGGGCGCCCTCATCTCCGGTTCAAGGATACCATCAAGAGAAACCTGAAGCTGAGAGACATTAAGACCGACTCATGGACGCAACTCTCACAGCAGAGAGCTAAATGGAGAGCGGCAGTCAAGTAATGAAAGCAGTCTTTGTCGCATCGCGACCGACAGCATGATGATGATGATGATGACCTAGAATTGATGGACAGACAATTGGAAAATATCAGTTGGCACACTCGTTTATTAGCTCGGTGTCCGAGAGAAACCCACCTAAACCAAAATATAATAGGTTCTGGGACGTGCTGATAGTATTTAAGTTATTCAAGTCATGGCCTAGCAATAGACACTTATCTATGAAGGAAGTAGGTTTTAAATTAGCAGTTCTATATACTGCTGGTGACGGGACATAGAGGCCAAACGATTGTGGCACTCTCACTGGATGGATTAGAAATAGACATGGATGAGGCAACAGTACACTTAAATAGTTTTCCGGAAGATATACGGATATGTGTAGTTTCAGCCATTAGGGCGTATATATCCAAGTCACGTGGAATTAGGAATTCCAGACAGCTACTGATCAGCTCTATTAAAAAAGCTATCTCGAGAGAGACACACTCGCAAGATGGACCATCAAGGTGCTTAAACAGGCAGGAGTCAATACTGGACGCTATGCATCCCACTCTTCACGTGGAGCCATGGTTTCCAAGGCAAGACAATTAGGGACCTCAGTGAAGAGAATCCTTGCACATGTGGGGTGGAAGACGGCTAGATCGTTTGAAAAACATTACAACAAACAACTAGAGAAACCAAGCGGCCTGGCGACTCGCCTGCTCACCAACTAAAGACAGGTGAGGAACAAAATTAATATTTTGCACTACAAACAATAGCATGATTACAACATTAAATTAGAAGGATACAAAATGAGATTATGTAAAATTCTCCCTGAGTAGCCAGAGGCATAGTACCGAGGTAAAATAGTATAGTTATATGAATCTTACCTGGGTACAGATGATGGATAACTGTTGTTTTCCCAAGGTACCAGCCTTGGATAGTCGTGGGTCAGGACCCACCCACACTACCCTACCACGACTAGCATGTTTCGCTGGAACCAAAATGAAAACACAATAGTATCCATAGAGTTAAGATCATTTTTCATCCTATGAAGTACTTAAAAGATTGCTGGTCCCGATGTGCTTCCTTTTCCCTGACCTAAGACTACCCGAGGCTACTACCTTGGGAAATCACCAGTTATCCAAAAATGAGATTACTTAAAATTCTCCCTGGGCTATGAGTAGCCAGAGGCATACTACCGATGTAAAATAGTATAGTTATACGAATCTTACCCAGGTACAGATGATGGATAACTGATGTTTTCCCGAGGTACTAGCCTCGCATAGTCTTGGGTCAGGGCCCACCCATGCTACCCTACCACGACTATCATGTTTCGCTGGAACGAAAACGAAAACACAATAGTATCCATAAAGAGTTAAGATCATTTTTTATCCTATTAAGTATGTAAAAGATTGCTGGACCCCCATGTGCTTCCTTTTCCCTGACCTACGACTATCCGAGGCTAGTACCTTGGGAAAAAACCAGTTATCCATCATCTGTACCCAGGTAAGATTTGTATAACTATACTATATACATATACATATACCCGTACCCCTCTACACCCTCAAAGGGGCCAGATTGCTCTTGCATCTCATGAGAGAGAGTTGTTTGCTTTGCTGAAGCTATCCAAATAAAATAAGGTGGTTATGGATTAGATGATTAGATTAACTTAAATTTTTTTTTTTATTTATGTTCATAGAACACACGTATGGTATAAATATCCTATTATTTTGTTTTAAATGCATTGTGCCTGTTATTTTGTCTTTGTGAGGGGTTAAGGTAATTATAACATAGATTTTTCTTTCGGTCGAACCTTTAGTATATTTTATTTTTGTAGGATAGCTGAGGATCTCAAATGTTATCATTTAACATGTGTGTGTTTCTTGAGTTTCTGACGTTAATATAGTTGTTAAGTTGACGTTCCTTTAAACAAATTTTCTCTTTTTTAATTTCAAGATCTCAATATCTTAATTTCCATAAAGCTTTTTTTCTGGGATAACGACATCTGCAAATTTTATTTTTCTTTAAACTATTTTCGCATCTCTTTTTCTTCTTGTTGAATCCGAAAGACATCTGAAGAGCTTAATATTTTGTAGATAATGTAGGTATATATATATATATATATATATATATATATATATATATATATATGTAGATAGATATGTAGATATATATATGTACACAGACACAAAACACACACACACACATATACACATTCTGTACTCCACGGTGGGCGTATACGCAGCGCGAAATCTGACATATTTTAACCCTTTTTAAAACACTCCAATCTCCACTAATTCTGCTTCTGAAAATTGATCAGGATCGTGTTGAAAATTATATCATCAGAAAGCTCATGTCTTCTTCTACCTAACCAGAACAATATTTGGTCGAGATTTATATCATGCTGATCAAGGTTGGTCTGAGAAGTGACTGCTGCAAGAATGTGGCTATTGTCAGCTCGGGATGCCTAAAAGTGAATTTTGTCTTTCTTTCTCTGATCAGTTAGAAAATTATGTCATCATGTAGAGCTTTTAATTCCGGTTATTTTGGTATAAAGATTGCAGTGATAGGATAATTAGATCGGGAGTTATGTTATTTTTCTTAATATTACTGAATTTATTATTGGTGGATGCTGGAAATTAAGGAATTTAGCAAGTTTGACATGAAATTTCAGACAGAATACTAACTGTGATGATCTTTAAAAAAAAATTTAGCTTCTTATTTGTACTATAGAGAATGAGATTTCTTAATATTGGACAGATCATATGAGAAGTAGCTTCCAGGTGGGACCCTAAAAACCAAGATTTGGCTAATTTGGAAATGTGCAGAAATCAGCGTAAAGAAATCAATCTTTAAACACTCATAACTTTGCAGCTATTCAATCGATCTAAATGATTTTTATATTATTGAGATTCGATTTAAAAGATCTGTACAGATATATAATGTGTAATACTTACTTGTTGGGGAAAAATAATCACTTTGGAGTACCTGTTATAGAGGTTGGATTTAGCTAGTGTGTGAGGTGGATAGGAGTGGGGGCTATGGTCGAGCAGGGTGTGCAGGGGGGTGGCGGGGGGTTCTAGCTTCTGGCCTTATCATGGTAGCCCTCTGTGGAGGTGCGGACGGGCGGGTCTGCAAGGTGAGATGGGGGGGGGAGGGGGGGGGAGGAAGATATATGCACACATCAGTCACACCTCACCACAGGCCATGGAGCTATACCCCAGGGACCGCGGGCTATCATAGTATCAAGGCAAAGATGTACACAGGGTGTCACTATCAAGGCAACATATACGGCGGGATAAGATGCTATCTATCTCCGGTGGGAGCGCCTCTCACTGCCCCGTGCCTACCTACAGCTGTTCCGCTGGATCCCGTCTTCAGGCGCTATATTGTCACTCAGTCATAACAAAATGCTGGTTTTATCACCACGCCGCAGCTGAGCGCGTCACTGCAGCCCACCTCACTACAGCTGGCCTCGTTCCGCTAACAGTGGAACTGGCACTGACTGTACTGTATTGCTATCAGTGTCGGCCTAGAAAGAATTCCTATCATAAGAAGCCTATCATATTTATAGATTTGAGTTTCGGCTTCCAATGAGAGCCATCACATTTTCTCAACTAAAACACTTATCTAGATTTGGTTGGCTAGTTGTTGGCGTTTTACGTCCTGGCAACATCTGAGGTCAGATCAGGACGGGTACCGACTTGTTCCAGTGCGCGCTCATGGCGATTTTATAGTGCTGCCCCACTGGGAGACCAGGCGGCCAGCACCATGACCCAACATCTAAGGTCCTATCAGGACGGATACCGAATTGTGACAGTGCGCACTCATTTTGACTTTATAGTGCTTCCCCACTGGGATACCAGACCACCAGTACCATGACCTGATATCGCATTCAGTCACATTATCCTGACACTGAGCCAACCAGTCCTTGCTGTATCCTAATAATGCCGAGTGCCTGGCTAGGAAGGAACAGGTATCAATTTAAAAGTCATTGGGTTGACTCTACCAAGGTTCGAACCCGTGGGTTTGAATCTCACGATCTACCAATACTTATCTAGATTTAGTCAGTGGTGCACGCATTATACACTTATTGCAGTTTGGTGTCCCTCCGCTAGTATGAGTGATGTGTCCGAAAATAGGTACACAAAGCCCATATCCAGCTTTGCGGTGTGAACACCTCAATTAATTTTTGCATGTTTTTACTTCAAATATCTCCAACCTTAAGCATTAAAAATAAAAATTACTTCCAAATAAAATAAAGTCGATTGGGCATCCTTAATTAGTCCCTCTCTTTGTCTCTCTGGCTCTGTCTCTCTCTCTGTCTATGTCTCTCTCTGTCTATATGTCTCTCTCTGTCTCTCTCTGTCTCTATCTGTCTCTCTGTCTATCTGTCTCTCTCTCTGTCTCTCTGTCTGTCTCTCTCTCTCTCTCTCTCTTTCTTTCTTTCTTTCTTTCTTTCTTCAGTAGGTTACTCAAACTGTTATGTTGGAGTACAGAAATAGCCATGGCTAGATTCCCTTGCATCATTATCAGTGAGATAGCGATTTGCTGACTAAAGGCGACTATCAATCGAGATTGTCGAATAGTTACTGCGTCTACTTCCCATGCGGCAGATCATCAGTTCGATCCTCGCCATAGTCGAAAAAAGGTCTTGCACAACAAAAAATAACTTGTCTTCTTTTGTGCTATGAATTACGAGAATAGGACAAGTACTGGTTGGCTCAGTATGAGACTAATATGGTTAAGTGCGGCATCGGGCCATGCTGCCATTTGCACGGCATCCCAGTGTGGCAGTACTACAAAGCCACCATGATTGAACACTGCCGCAGATCCTGATGTTACCGTGTATGTTGCGAGGACGTAAACTTCCCATTCAGTTAAGACTGCAGGTTAATTTATTATGACCTTTGACACAAAGGTAAGCTGACGAAGATAATGGAACATTCCTTTGGGCAATTACCACCTCAATAAAAGCATTCCAGATCATTATTTGTGTGGTAAATGACTATATCATATAGTATATGGGAGGACAGGGGCGTCTTCAACTGTCTTAAGAGCAGGAGATAATGTATTTAGCAATTTGAAGACGGAATTATACTTGTTATGCTGTAAATAATCCAGAATTATAAAATGGCTGGAAGACCAGTGATTCGGCGCTGACAAAAGAACGTGTTCGGTAGAACATAAACATATTTACAACAAAAAAAGGGTTGATAAAAATGTGCGCTGTTTTGTTGTTTTTTTGGTTCAAGTATTTATTCATCGAATAATATCTTTTGTCAGCGCCAGAGCACTGGTCTTCCGGCCATACAGTACAATTCCTTAATACATAAAAATGAAACTACTATCAGTCGTAATAGCGACTGTATGCAAATCCTGTTTGTTACTAAAAGTATTATACATTTTATAAATGAAGTATCAGCTGTAGTAGTAACTGCGTACTAAAAGTATTATACATTTTATAAATGAAGTATCAGCTGTGTACAAGTCCAGTCCAATAAAAGTATTATGCATAAATGAAACTACTATCAGTTGTAATAGTGACTGCATGCAAATCCTGTTTGTTACTAGAAGTACTATACATTTTATAAATGAAGTATCAGCTGTAGTAGTAACTGTGTACAAATTCAGTCCAACAAAGTATCATGCAAATTCAGTCAACAATATGTATTACATGGGTATAGAAAGAAATATATCAAAATATATATACCTATTTTCAAATACATGCACAGTATATATGCAAATCAGTGGGTCCGATCACAATTAATATGCTGGTATCCAGCAAATACCTACACTGATTTTCCCATAAATGTAAGTCATCATATACTGAAGGATATGGTATGATGGTGACAAGAACACTAGATGTCAATGTGTATGATGTTAGTTTTGCAATACTGTCATTTAATTAGTAATTGTTAGTTCTTTGTATTGTATGATTTGATGAATGGAATGGGGGTCTGAGATTGTATTGGGGATAAAAAGGTACTAGGTACGTACTGGACGTTGTAGCAGGGGTGGGTAGGGGCTTAGCTCACTGGGCCATGTAGTGAATTTGAGACCATTTGTATGTATGAGTGTACAGGGGTCAGGGCAAGTGTGGCCTTCAGGATACCTGCAACTGTGTAGGGGTCTGACAGGCCTGTTGTATTTTTATTAAGTTTTTGAATTCAAGGAGACTTGTGGACCGTCTTGTCCTCACTGGGAGTTTATTCCATAATGTACCACCTCTGTAAATCGGTGCTTTAGTCAGCTTGTTTGTTAGTGGCTTGGGCATTTTTAGGAGTGTAGCATCACTCTGTCTGGTGACTCTGTTTGTATGGTCAACATATTGCTCGTCATTCGATCTTTTATACATGAGAGTGAGGAGATGTGAGTCCCTCCTTTGGCTAAGGTAGCTGATTTGTGCTTTGGTATGCATTTCCTTTACAGACAGGTTTTTACCTCTGTAGACAGTTCTAAGTGCCCTGTTTTGAATCCTCTGTAATTTGGTTTCCTGCTGTTTCGTCAGTAGTCCATAGATCAAATCATTGTAGCCAATTATTGGAAGAATAGTGGCTTTATATAGCAAAAGAGCTGTGTTCTCACTCATATAGTATCTAATTTTCCTAAAAGTTGTCATTTTTATGGCTATCATTTGATTGAGTTTTGACAGTTGTTGATTACCATACTTAATATGTATTTTAAAGGTGTTATAACTCATTATAAAATACAAGTATTAAATTAAAATTCATTGGGGCTACTGAATTTCTTTGAATTTTCAAATGTTTAAAAATATTAATTAATATTTCCTTTTGCACTAGTCCTACCACAGACATTTCAAAATAGCATGGTTTCATACATTTCTCCAATTTGATAGTATTTAATAGTACCTCAGGAAAATATTGATGAGTATCCAGTAGAGAGCATTCTGCTATATCTTTCAAGGATAGAAAATCGCAATTTTTATATTCATCGATTAATGGCCCTGTCACATTACGTTGAATGGCGCAAGCGTGTGGCCAACAGCTAAAATCACTTTCAAACGTCGAGATATGTCAAACCTTTTGGCATGGGGGGCAAAGTTGGACATATACATACCGTATACACAACATAATGAACGTGTGGCGAATGTATGTTCGACCTATTGCTAACGTATAGCCATCGTATGTGTAGTGTAAACATACCGCATACACAACATGCTGAATGTATGATGAACGTATGCAGACACCATATAACGACAAACATCGACGTATACCAACGTACACATAACGAACGCGTACCGTTCGAGTAACGCATATCGATATACACCAATGTATTGGCCCAAAATCACCTATGCTGGTGCACACTTGCGCGATGCGTCGTAGTGTGACAGGGCCATAACGTTCACAAAATGCCATAGATATACATGACAGCAATTGGTCAGTCCGAATCCCGTTCTTGTATGACCTAAAGGGGCTGTCACATTACGACGCATCACTCAAGCGGGTGGCGAACGCGTAAAATCACTTTTTTATGTCGAGAAATGCGGCAAACCATCGACGTACTCCTAACATATAAATAATGTACAGCCGATGTAACACCCATACATTGTCGTAAGTCGAACGTTTTGTGAATGCACACAACTTTCATGACCCCCTAACATGCGTTGACATACGTCAACGTACATTGACATACCTCGACATACATCGACGTACGCATAACGAAAGCATAACGCATTACGACGTATCCCAACATAGCGGCCAAAAATCACTTACGTCGGGGTATGTTTGCGCGATGCGTCGTAATGTGACAGCCCCTTAAGATATTGCTAGATCATAAAAGCCAAACAATATAAAGGGAATTAATGGCATGGGCGATATACAGCCAAAAGAAGGTCAGTGGAATGCTCTCCAATGACAGTTGACAGATCAGTGGAAGGGAGCTAGGATAGTTGCTTGGAGAGTGTTGTATGAAACCTGATTTCCGAGAATTTTCTCCGATTCCCTCACAGTGCTAAGTCTATGGGAGGATATCCGTGTTTTGATGGGAAGTCACTGTCGGTTTCCCTTCTTTTAATACATTGACACCAAATATAAGAAATTTGGTAGGCGCGTTGCCCGTTGTTATTCCGGTCCTACACTATATACTTTTCACTAAGAACTATTCTTATTGTCCTCATATATGTATCATTATTTTATCCAAAACATGCCGAGTACAGATTTAAAACAGTCCATGGTTTGAGCAGAAACATCGGATTCAAGGAGGGATTTCCAACTATCCAAAATCCACATTTAATTATAATAATAAATTCTAGGATAACATTATTTACAGATAACCTCACCATAGATTTCCGCTTTTTCATAATTTTTTTTTAGCCCGAGACCACTTTCACACCTGATTTTTGTATTTATTGGTAGCCCGATAAAAATAGATCTAAAATAAAAATGAGAAAAATATACGATGATTCCAGATTGGACAATTTCTTTTATGGTTTCTCTCACCATATAATTATAACCTAACCGGGAATCGTCGACTATGGCCCTCACAGCCAATGGTCCAGCTATTTGGGTCAGGTGTAGTAGCGACTGCTAGTGCTACCTCGCCAGCAGTATATTCAACTTGCAATATGCTCCATGTAGTTATTTTATGCTTTCTTGTCAAACTATATTCTGGGTTATGCGCGCCTTGTCCATAGTTATGACCCATTAGTCAGGACGGTTGATGGAGTATGGCAATAAGCTCTAATTGGTATTCATCGTGAAGGCTGGATTTGTAGATATTCGGCGCTAGTAGATCAACCCTCAGTTTGTGTAGATGGCATCTTTTTAGAGTAAACAATTCCTAGACCTACCAAAGAGACTACACAAAGAGCCCCACTCCTTCTCTCATTCGTTACTACCACCACAACCAGCACCACCACCGATACCTCAATATATAGTAACCCATCAAACCGGGTGATATTTATAAGGCCGAGGAGTACACTTGTTTTAATCTGAAAAGATTGTAAATATGTAATGCTACCTTGGGGAAATATCACGACATTTTAACCCCAATGTCTACAATGAATCTATATAAGTTTATCTGTGGGTATTATTTGCGAAAGAGATCGGTTATTCATATAGTGAAACGGTCTCGGCAAGCCCACTATAATCAACTCTGTCAGAAGTGCTTTCAAAATTACCACTGGTACCGTCCGTAGTGTTACATAAGATTGCCCCCAGGGGCTGTATGCATGGAGCGGTGTTAGCGAGCCAAAACTGGTTTTGGACGGGATTTCTAGTTTAGTGGCGAAAAGTCGCTATGCATGGAGCAGTGTTACGGAAACACCGCGAGTTTAAGGTCAGATATCCTAACACCACTCCATAGCAGGTTTACGGGCGGTGTTAGGTACCGATTAGGCCCAAATCTATTCAATGCTATCATATTTAACAGAATTACATACTCTAAAACTGAAATTTGGTCAAATTAACCACAAAATCGAAGCGATATTAACGCCACCACCAAAATTTGGTCAAATTAAACCAAAATTCGACGCTATATTATTGTCAAATAGCGGTACTCGCCGGGAACAGGCTCAGCAATAATAAGGCTTGCTGATGCCCGGTGTGTGGAGAAGGCAATTGGCCGGTACACGCCGGTACCAGTTAAGGAGGATACCCCAAATCTATAAATAACTGCATGTTTAGCTAACGTGAACGGTTTAGGTGCCCATGCATACGGCTTGACATACTTTGCGATGGCAGTGATAGCTACCCGGTGTTACCCGTTAACACCACACGACGCTAACACCGCTTCATGCACTGGTGCTGCATTGGTATGCACTGTGTTTGCCTAGAATTGTATTTCCTGGGAAGTTTATTGACTAGGATTTTACATCCTAGCGTCACACCAAATTCCACCAGGACCAGTCCCAACTTAGAACAGTGTGGACTCTTCGTGGTTTCGTAATGCTGTCCCAGTAGGATATTAATTATTATTCGGCTGGTACCATAGCCTAAGCGGACGTCCTTCCACTACGCGATCCGAAACGGCTTTTTTTTCTTCCTTTAGAAATAAATCATTTGTTTCATATAATATATTCGGTATCATGGGTCGGTTATTGTGGATATAAGCTATTTTAGTCTGGTCTCAGATTATACTTGACTAGACAACCTCTTCATCTCACCCTACACTGCTGTAGACCTGCCTCTGCCATGCCTCTGCCCTGCCTCTGCCCTGCCCCTACCCTGCCTCTGCCTCTACCTCTGCCCTGCTGCTGCCCTGTCTCTGTCCTACTTCTCTTCTGCCCATCCTGCTTCTTTTCTGCCTGTCCTGCCTCTGCCCTGCCTCTGTCCTGCCTCTGTCCTGCCTCTGCCCTGCCTTTGCCCTGCCACTGCCCTACCACTGCCTTGCCACTGCCTTGCCACTGTCCCGCCTCTGCCCTGCATCTGTCCTGCATCTGTCCTGCCTCTGTCCTGCATCTGTCCTGTATCTTCCCTGTCTCTCCCTGCTCCGGCTACCTCCACCATCCGGTCAAAATCAGAACCCCCCCCGGCTCTCCTCCTCTGCCTCCCATATCTGCATCTAACTGTCCACTTCATATCCACTGTCTAACACTATAAAACTATCAATAACTTCCAGTATAGACAGCTACCTAACTAAGTTATATGTATGATTCCACATTTGCCCATATAACATTTTGGTATATTAGTTGATTAAGCAGGGTAGATTTCAATCGCGGACAATTGGTCTTCCTCATTCCACTGCTCCTTGCTCTGTCCTAGTAATGCTGAGTGCCAGGCTAGGTAGCAACGAGTATCAATTTGTAAGTCATTGGTTTGACTCGGCCAGGATTCGAACCCAATCCCACGAGCTACCAGAACGGGATGCAGACTCTCAACTCATTCAGCGATCGCGTTGGTTTATGACCGTCAGTATGTACTTACACTAGGCATCCCATCATGTGGCCGACTTCCATAACACCATCGTCAATCAAAAAGAATCAATGTACATCTTTTTTTCAGCACTCACCACATTCTCATTCCTTAGTTTGTTCATCATTAAAATGATTTGTGTATATAACTAATTGTATTTACTAATGCAATTGTGTTATTTTGAAGAATAAAAAGTATTTACCCCAAAAAAGAAGATACCACTTGGAATCTGCACACTCAAGCATTATACATGTGGAATCCATTATAAATATTAAGAGCAGTGCACACAATATGTACGTTTCATAGATTGCTAATCAAATAAGCCGTGAATATGGCCTATGCTGCCGACACGGCTTAAAGCAACCACAAATCAATCAAGTTCTCCTTCCCTTGCTCTCCACTTATTACCCATGCTAAATGTTACTATCATTTATGCAGTGATAACGAAGCGGCCTCTTGATAGATTTTGTTTGTTTGTTGTTTTACGTCCTAGAAACATCTAGGGTCATATCAGGACGGGTACCGACTTGTGACAGTATGCACTCATGGCGATTTTATAGTGCTGCCCCACTGGGAAATCAGGCTGCCAGCACCATGACCCAATATCCCACTCAATCACATTATCCTTACACCGAACTAACCAGTCCTTGCCCTATCCTAGCCCTATCCTAATAATGCCGTGCACCAGGCTAGGAAGCGACAAGTATCAATTTTTAAGTCATTGGTTTGACTCGACCGGGAACCGAACTCGCGAACTCCCGATCTTCCGCACGCGAAGCCTGTGCTCTACCGATTCGGCCACCGCACCCGGTCCTCTTGGGAGATGAATGGCATGTGAATTGAACGTGTTCTCTACACTACCATTTAGCTTTTAGAAAACCAGTGAGAAAGAAGAATACTTTGCCCTTTTGATCACTCTCACTCACTCACTCACTCACTCACTCACTCGGGCACTCATTACTCACCCGTTTACTTATTCACTAACGCAATACTCACTCATTCGCCCACTCATTAATTAATTCATATTAAGTCACTGATATTATTTGCGCACTCGCCCAATCATTCATTCATTCATTCACTCACCCACTCACTCACTGACTCACCTACCCACTAAAGCACTCTCATGTTAATATGGACACACCTTCAGTGTGTCCCTTACCCACCGACTTACCTTCCACGAACTTCACACTTATATTAAATGTAGTCTCCCCTTTCCTCCCTAGTCGCTTCCTCCTTTCCCCTTCCATCCCCCACCCCTCTTTTCCTCCCTCCATCTTCTTGCTCTTCCCTTTTCTCCCACCACCCCCCTATCTCTCGTTTTCCCTCCCTCCTCGCCTTCTCTCTCTTTCTCTCTCTTTCTCTCTCTTTCTCTCTCTTTCTCTCTTTCTGTCTCGCTTTCTGTCTCGCTCAAAACTCCCACACCTCCAGCAGCCACCACGGCCCCGCCCTTCCTCCCGTAGCCTGCCTCCTGCCTGCCCCAGCTCCACACCTGCCACTCACCGTGATTATGTGCACCCAGGAGGGATACCGACTGTCGGCCACAGATCATGCGCGCTCGATTACTCTTGGTTTGATGAGGTCAAACTCTGAGCTGCTGATATAATGACCTTCCCGACTCTGAATGGCTGTTCGGGTGATATATAGGACCCATGAGACACGGTCCTGGTTAAACACGGCGTGCTTAGTCGGATATAACTTATAAGTGGCACACTACGTATCGTATGGCTGCATCACCTACATAGATTGGGGTTTCCAACTTGAAATTAGTTCTAAGGCAAAGATGATGTGGGAAAATAAGGTCTCCCTACCAAGATTCTCTCCTGCATATTATTACTCCATATGTTCAAGTTGAACCGGTGAAGGTTATCAAATTTTCGAAACCTAGATATCATCTTATATATTTAATTTAGATAACTGATATTCATTAAAGTTGCACAGTGGGATGGTTTTGAGTTTTTGCCACGGTTAAAAGAAGGTAAATACAGTAGATTGATCGGTATAATTTACTTTACTTTAATTTGAAGTGACTTTTATTTTCAATGGCTAACTTTCGATTATATTTGAAGTGAAACCATGCCAGGTTAATTTTGGCAAGCATGTCAGAATTCACAAACCACATGTTCTGTTATATTTTCTTAGTATGCGCTATTACTATTAGGTACTAACGAATACTTCAATAGTGCACCAGTATCCTGGTTTGACATGTAGTGTCAAATTTGGATTGGTGTTTCGGTTTCGAAATGTGATGAGTTGTGATGATTCCATCGAACTATGAGCTTTAAACATGTATTTCTGCATTGAAGGAATACGAAGTCAATATAATAGAGTGTATCACTGCTGAAACCTATGGTGTCCAGTATTTCAGCATGCACACCTAAAGGCCCTGTCACACATCACTGGATTGGGGGAAAGGGAAAGAAACCGAACAAAGTCTGTTGATATCCGGCAAAATCCGGTTTGTGTCTGTTGATATCCATTGATATCCGGCCCAATCCATTACAAGTTTTGAACATGCACAAAATTTGGAACGGATGCTGCCGGATTGACTTCTACATTTCTTGTCTGGTTTGAGTCCGTTTAGTCCGCTTACCGTCCATTGGCTATCCGTTCATGTCCGTTTCATGTCCATTTCATGTCCGTTTCATTCCGTTCTTTGAGCAGCCTTTGACCCGATATCGCAACATTTTTGCACATTTTAATACATTTTGATACTTATCACACCCAAATACCACCGGACTAGACAATTATGTCTGTTGCTCAATCCGGCATAGTGTGATAGGCACTTAACTGTTGTCATTTCAAACATCTCCAAAGTTGACGGTTTAAAGTAAAAGTTATGTCCCACATTACTCGCATCACCACTCACATCTCCAGCAACCTCTCTTCCTGACCAGACTGGATGGCCGAATGAGTTAGACCGTCCGTCTCCCGTGTTGGTAGATCGTGGGTTCGAACCCTGGTTGAGTCAAACCAATGACTTAAAAATTGATACTTGTCGCTTCCTAGCCTGGTGCTCAGCATTATTAGCAAGGGCTGGTTGGCTCAGTGTCAGGATAATGTGACTGAGTGGGATATCAGGTCATGGTGCTGGCAGCCTGGTCTTCCAGTGGGGCAACACTATAAAGTCGTCATGAGTGCGCACTGCCACAAGTCGGTGCCCGTCCTGATATGACCTTAGATATTGCTAGGACGTAAAACAACAACAAACAAACAAACAAAACCTCTCTTCCTAACATTACTCACATCACTTACCAACTGTCACTTTGAATCCACATCAGCACTCATAATCACATCTCTATCCGACCTTACTCACATCACCACTCACATCTCCAGCCACCTCTCTTCCTACCTTAACTCACATCACTTACCAACTTCTCACTTTGTGTCCACATCACCACTCACATCTCTGCCTCACTTCATCAGATTGCCACATATAGGAAGCCTACTCTGCTACTCCCTACCCACTTATCTCAGCGCCCACATCGTTGCCTCGCCATACTCCCCTTTCCCTATCCCAATTCCCCCTCCCAGCCCCCCCCCCCCCCTTCCCCTTCCCCTCCCCTCTCAGCCTTCGGCTCTGGTGTCACCACGCCCATATCAGCACCAGATCCCTACCGGACGCCTGCCCACCTTGCCACCTTGCCACCTTGCCGCCAAGCCCGTCTCCAGTTACTCGGCTGCCGAGTAGTGTGGGTTAGCGGTGTATCTGCGAGCGATACCAAAGTGCTAGCTGCCGGCCGACTTACAGCCATTGTGGCTCTCTCACACGGGCACGGTATCACACCAGGTATTCACACTGCCCCTGCGCGAGCTGCTCGCGATAGCCCACTTAGATAAATGCCATGATGAAGTTATGTGCGATGGATGTGCGATGGCAGCGAGGCGCGGGGACCAAGGGACCGCCTCCTGCTGCTCCCCGGGCGCAGCAGCCCCGGGCGCAGCGGCCCCGGGCACATCTTGGCCGGCCCCAGACAGCGGCGCCTGGAGGGGATGAGACTGGGTGGGGCGGGGAAGGGGAGAGGTGGGAGAGGTGATGAGAGGAGAGATGAAGGGATGGGGGAGAAGAGGGGAGGAGATGAAAGGGGTTGGTGGGGAGAGGAGAGGGAAGGGGAGAGGAGAAGAGAGAGGAGAGGAGAGGAAGTGAGAGTGGAGAGAGAAGAGGGGTGGAGAGGAAGATCGAGCCTGGGCAGTGTGGGGTTGGGTGGGGAGGGGGCGGAGTGGGACGGGCGGGGCGGGACGGAGCGTATGTCTGCGTGTGTGTACACTGGGCACAGAGCGGATAGCGCCCACAGTTCACGTGACTTTGCCATCACACGTGGCCGTTCAGGACGTTGCTCACGGTGGGATTATGCCCGCCCCGAGCTTCCTTCTTTCTTTATGGGAAATGGCATTATCACACGTGTCGCCAACATGGCCGCCCACTGCTCGGGCCGTGGGCTTGTGGGGTACGCCGAAACGCACTGGGCAGATTGGTACTGCCAAATGATACTTCAATCAATCAATAGTTCCGTCCTCTAGTCAAGGGTTGGATGCAATGGTTCTCCACTTGTCCCGATGGTGTGCTGTTCTGATAGACTGTGAATAATTCAAGCCTGTCCACTGTGAAATATTTGTAAACCATGATGTTCTTGGTCTCCCTCTCCCTCTGCTGCCATTCACCTTCCCTTCCAACAATGTACGGTATATTGAACTCTGATGAATGATGTGGCCAAAATAAATAAGTTTCTTTGTCTGTATAGTGGCAAACAAGCATTTCTTATTTATAATTTTTCTGAGAACTTCTTTGTTGGTGATCTTCTTTGTCCATGATATTTTCAACATCCTTCGATTAGTCCACATCTCAAAGGGGTCCACATCGTTTAGCAGCATTTGAGATGTGGACTTTGAGAATTGATACTTATTGGGATTTAATTGTGGTTGTTTTCAGAGCCAGTTTTTATATAGGGATGATGGTTGGTGTCGGATCTGCTGTAGAGCTTTCCCTCCAGTAGGGTGGGCTTCTTGTCCCAAGCCAAGGTCAACTACTGGAGCCTTATTAGGTAGCGGTAAGATCGTTAATCAAAAAGAGACACTTCATTTGATGCGTTATAAACGATGTGGGGCACTTGGTTAAATTATAAATAAGCCAATATGTCAATATGTTTATTGTAGGGATATCAAAGAAGGGTTAGTTCAGTGTCAGGTTAATGTGACTGAGTGGGATATCGGGTCATGGTGCCAGCGGCCTGATTTTCCAGTGGGGCAGCACTATGAAAGTCGCCATGAGTGCACACTGTCACAAGTCGGTACCCATCCTGATATGACCTTAGATTTTGCTAGAACTTAAAACAACAAACAAACATCCTTATTATGGTACCACCAATATCTGTTAGTATGTTAGTATATTACTAACATTAAGCCACAGCTAACATTGCTAGTATCCATTCAGTTACTCAGACATAGATATTGAAGAACTGTTAGTGTTACACTCGTCGCTATGTGGAATAATTAATGATTACAGCTTTCGTTCTGAATGTGCATGGAATGTTCATCACAGACATACTCAATGGAGCTTATCCCAGCAAATGGGACTGGTTCAGTGGCACGGGTAAAGGAGAGGAGCCGGTGAAGATGAAAGCACTCCTGGAGATAATTTAATGAGGTATATGTGGTTCGCTGATGGTCCCGCGCCGACACTGGGCGCCGACAGGTGGGCACGGGGGGGGGGGATGTCGGTAGGGGTGGGCAGGGCTGGAGGGCAGGTTATGTGACCATCATTTGATAAGACTGGGTTGGAAGATGGAAAACCGGGAGTGATAGGGGTCAGTGGAGTCGACAAGGCACTCTAGGTTGGTTGGTTGGTTGGTTGGTTGGTTGGTTGGTTATTGAAGTTTTACATCCTGGCAACATCTTAGGTCATATACCGACTTGTGACAGTGAACACTCATGGCGACATTGTTGTGCTGCCCCACTGGGAGACCAGGCTGCCAGCACCATGACCTGTTATCCCACTCAGTCACATTATCCTGACACTAAGTCAATCAGTCCTTGCCCTATCCTATTAATGCTGAGCGCTTGGCTAGGAAGGGACAAGTATCAATTTTTAAATCATTGCTTTGACTGGACCAGGGTTCCAACCTGTGGGTTCGAACCCCACAATCTACCAAAACGGGAGGCGGACGCTCAACTCATTCGCCCATCCCGTTTGACTGAGGAGGTAGTATGCATTAATAGTAATACATTACTGTATGAGGTCGCTACCTGCATTGTGTAATTACAACACTCCCTCCCCCTTTATCTAGGCATCATGTATATGAAAATATCACTATAATGATAAAAAGAAAGTTAGGAATTAAACATGAATTAATTATTAATATAAATTAAAAGTGGTGAAAACACACACTTATCCGTTATCAGCAGGGTAAATAAATTCATCACTAAACTGACTCGAATCCACGATCTATCCAAAACGGAACACAAAGGCTCAACTCATTCGGCCATCCCGACTCTAGGAGGGGAGTGAGTGAGGGTTGGGTGGTAGGATGATGTGAGGAGTCGAGCAATGGGGACTAGGTGATGGGTCTGATGTTGGGGAAATTTTACATTGAGGGGGTGGTGTGGTTGAATCGGGTGATATGTATGGGGGTGAGACATGAGCATGGGGGGGGGGGGGGTGAATGAGGTACAGGTGGATGGTGGCATTAGGTGAGGGTGGGGTGCAGTGGAGTAGCACTAATGAGACCCACGTGGGGGCGGTGGGGGTGGGGGCTGGGGGATGGGCAGCAGTAGGAGAAGTAGGTTGGTTACTCAGCAGGAGTATGGTTTGTGCAGAAGCCTACACGGTGAGAACGTGACAGTGGTGGTGGGGAGGGGACACATTGTGAATGTGAGCTATTTGCACTGGTGTTATCTTCGGTTTGTGGTATGTTAATAGTGGTGATCCTGTGGTACTGCCGTGTCCGCCCTCACCATCATCACAGGCCATCACACCTCATAGCAGGTGGACGGTGGGGGAGGGTGGTAGCGGTGGTAGGTATGTGTTCATCATGGTGGTTGCAGCAGGTGGTTTAGCCATTCCCCAGTGATTAACTAGCATTTCTATTATGTGCATGGCAAAACAACAGAATCCAGATAAGCAAGGTTATATTTATTGAAGTGTAAGGTTCTCAAAGTATCCGATCTGAGGGTGGGTACCAGTTTGTGATAGTAACCCTGTGCCTTCCCTGTGGCTTTATAATTCTGCCCTACCGAGGTACTTTGCCACCTACACTATGATCCAATATCCCACTCAGTCACATCCTGACACTAAGCCAACCAGACTTTGCCCTATTCTAGATGGCGATAAGTGCCATTTTTTCAAGTGCTTTGTTTCATTCAACTGGGAATTGAACCCACGCCCTCTTGGACGGGAGGTGTACTGCTATGTCACTCAGTCACGTGTGATGCTGGAGTATTGTCAGCAAAGTGCCAAATGGTAGTAATATTCCCGACGATATCCTTTGTCCATTATGCAAGTTATGATGTAAGTCTGCAGTATCCACCGTACTTTACCGGTGAAACTCATTTTACGAACAATTCTCAAAACATGGATCTATGTTGTTGCTGAGATTTACTGAACTTTAAGCCTTGCCGATTCTTTAAGACTCTCTGATTCTGACTTGGATCTGCAGTGTGTAATCAATCATTAACATCATCATATATCTATCACTTTATTCCTCCAGGTACTATCACCTATTTTCCCTAAGCTCTTTAGAAGGGACCAGACAGGATGGCCGAATGAGTTAGAGCGTCCGTCTCCCATGCTAGTAGATCATGGGGTCGTGGGTTCGAACCCTGGTCGAGTCAAACCAATGACTTAAAAATTGATACTTGTCGCTTCCTATCCAGGCGCTCAGCATTATTAGGACAGGGCAAGGACTGGTGTGCTCAGTGTCAGGTGTTCTCTGTGGCGGAGTGGTAAGAGTGTCTGACTTTTTTCTAGGTCGGACTCCTAATCTGAAGGTCGGTGGTTCATTTCTCCATGCCCCCACCTCTGCCAATTTGGATTTCCACCACTGTGTATAACTTACAGTGACATCAAAGGCCTGTTGCTCTCATACCATGTCTATGTGGTGTGGGAGGTTAAAAATCCCTTGGGTCGGTAAAAGTGTAGACTCAGGCTTTCTATCGACAAACTGTCTAATGGTGAAAACAAGTCTATTCAGACTTATCCATGATCGGCAGTATTAATCTTCAAGAAAGAAAAAAAGAAGGTTAATTTGACTGAGTGGGATACCGGGTCATGGTGCCAGTGGCCTGGTTTCCCAGTGGGACAGCACTATAAAGTCGCCATGAGTGCGCACTGTCATAAGTCGGTACCCGTCCTGATATGACCTTAGATGTTGCTAGGACGTAAAACCACAACAAACAAACTCTTTAGAAGGATATTACTATGACAGCTTAGTTAGAGTGACTATGTGTTTCTATAGTTTCAGAGTTTTAGTTAATGTATGTGCTTAATGTTTGGTCTTTTTATGTGCTTTTAATTTATATTAATAATTAATTCATATTTAATTCCTAACTTCTTTTTCTTTTATCATTAAAGTGATTGTTTTCATATTCAGGATGCCTACATAAGGGGGAAGGGCGTGTTCTGGCGACACAATGCAGGTAGCGACCTCATACAGCAATATATTACTATTAATGCATACTAAATTACTACCTCCTCAGCTAAATGGGATGGGCGAATGAGTTGAGCATCCGTCCCCCACTTGGTAGATCGTGGGATTCGAACCCTGGTCGAGTCAAACCAATGAACTCAAAATTGATACTTGTCGCTTCCTAGCCAGGCCATCGGTATTATTAGGATAGGACAACGACTGGTTGGCTCAGTGTCAGAATAATGTAATTGAGTGGGATATCAGGTAATGGTGATGGCGGCCTGTTCTCCCAGTGGAGCAGCACTGAGTGTTCACTGTCATAAGTCGGTACCCATCCTGATATGACCTTATATGTTGCCAAGACATAAAATTCAACCAACCAACCTCCTCAGTGCGTTATTATTGGAATAGTTCCATTGTTACCCGAGGCATACAGTATTATTTACGTTGTATCGGGTATCATGATGTCCGCAGGTACACGCGCACGCTCATATTACAGCTTTCTTAACAATACCACATCTGGTGTCACATTATCTAAGAAAGATCTTATTCTCAAAATTAAGGCAGAGCTAGTTCTACAGCTGAAGCACACCTGGTCCCCACCTGAGGCATATTTGGTCTCCACTTGATGCACGCCTGGTCTCCACCCGAGGCACTGCTGGTCTCAAATAGGAACTTGAAGCAAAAACTAGTGTCACATCTGAGGCAGAACTGGTCTGCCACCTGAAGAAAGATCTGCCTCACCCCCCGGCTCAGAACTGGTCTCACACATGAGACAAATGTGATGTTTCTGAAGGAAAGTTCGGGTTCTAAGGTAGGCATGTCCCCATGTATTTAGCGCATACCTAGTCTTGACTTGCTATCTGGACCGCACTTCGTCCACACCTCTCTCTATCTCCTCTCCTTGATATGTCTGAAAAACATTCCAGGAGGGGGAGCCCGCCAGCATTTCACTTTCTACTCTTACTCTGTCTGTGTCTTTGGCTCGCCGACTGGTCACCATAGAGCAAATAGACACGGTCCTTTGACTCAACTCTCCTCATTTCTCTTTCCAAGACTCTACCCTTTTTCTCTCTCCCAGGCATAACCCTGACCAGGGGAGTTGTGTGCTTGGGTGGGGCCCTTTACCTTTACGTTTCTCGCTTTGTTCTCGCTGCTGGAACCACCGCTGGACCCATCTTTACCCGCCCTTCCACGAAACCTTTGCTCTGTCTGCTGGATACAAGTACTGTGCTACTGCCGGACTGATCCGGACCGCCCCAACGACTCATTATTTAATTGTTGTAAAGACATCCCCCAGCTTCTACAACCGTCCCACCAGAAGATTATTCTTCAACCAAAGATTGGGCCGATTTATCAGAGCCTCTCTATAATGTTGCAGTTCTGCAACCAGTAACCGTCATAAGGTTACAAACAACCCAGAAGTCAAGTCAAGACCTAGTCTTAAAAGTGTCTAGCTTAGCTAGGACTCATTTGTCTGGCACGAAGGTCCTGAATGACCTCCCAATGCATTGCCTCCCACAAAGCCACCGATCGGAACACACAGCTCCTCACAGACCACTCTATATTTTATGGGGGGGGGGGGGAAATCGCATATGAATTGTGGCCTATGCACTGTGCCCCGAAAACACACAAAATTAATCAATCTCTATCGTCATATTTCGCCGGAAACGCACAAAAATAATCTCTTTCATCATTTTTCTCCGGAAACGGGTTGGTGCGGTGGTAAAGCGATTGTCTATAGCGCTTGTTCATGTGGTCTCGGTGTACTTGGGGGCAGGAGTCTCGATATACTTATGGGTGGTCTGCGCGTACTTTTAGGGTTTGGCAGTCGTCTATGGGTGCCTGGCCTGGCCTGGAGGTACCGCGTGGCACTCATAAGTCACGTGGTGTGGACAAGTGGCGTATCGCCATCGAGCCCGTCATTACAGAGCACAGATTATGGGTGCGTGTGCCACAGGCGGCCAGGCGATAAGAACACACCTGGAGATAGTCTATCAGCACGGTCCACCAACTAGTCCCTCCCACGCAAACTTAAAGTTGCATAATCCGATGCTTTTGAGTTTTGCTATTTTCTGAGATCAATATATTATACTAATAGTTATAATCTACTTTACTTTAGTTTGAAGAAACTTTAATTTTAAATGGCTAAGTTTGGAGATCTTTGATGGTCAAGTCAATCCAATGACTTACAAATTGATACTTGTTGCTTCCTAGCCAGTGGCTCGTCATTATTAGGATAAGGATAGAACAAGGACTGGTTGGCTCAGTGTCAGGATGATGTGACTGAGTAGGATATCAGCTCATGGTGCTGGTGGCCTGGTATCCCAGTGGGGCAGCACTATAAAGTCGACATGAGTGTGCACTGTCACAAGTCGGTACCCATCCTGATATGACCTTAGATTTTGCTAGGACGTAAAACGACAACAAACAAACAAGTTGCAACGGCAGGGTCGGGTGCAAAATAAGAGGACACTTCCGGCGGACTGCGTCGTTGTTTATAGTGTACTTTGTGTTTATTGCCAGACTAAAATAGCCCTTTTATCATACAATGGAACAGGATCTCGTCAACATTAACACAGTGTAAAACTTTCCGATATGATGACATATGAGGATATATGAACTCTACTATAATAAATTGCAACTTGTCTATATAATGGTAAATGATAATATATAAAACCCAAAGGCATATTAGGGATATGTGGAGTTGGTAAACTATTACTCATAAATATAGAAATTGTATAGTAAAATAGTATAGAGGAGGAGTGTCACTTCTTAGATACAGTCTTTGGAGCAGTTGCCTCACATACACCCTCCCCCCAGGTGGTATTTATGGATCACTACACACCACAAGGCACTGTGGCCAGCATGGCAAGACCTTGGATACAAGAGATTGAACTCTGATTGGTGGGTAGATGAATACCTGTTAGGGATTGGGAGATCAACCCATGTGACCACCACCATCTTGGATTCTAGAAACCCATATAAGATAATAAACCAGGAGTCTAGCTCTCCTACCTTTCACTCTTTATCTACTTTCCTTCATTACCTGTATTGATTTCTCATTAGCCAGTCCACACCACTCACACCACCAGCCGTCGACTTTACAACGGGCTAGATTAGCAGGGAAGTGTATGGCAGTGTGTCTTCAAGGACGCCATTTTGTATGGCATGTATTGCAATGGCTAGGAGACCCGTGCAATTTAGGCGGTATATTTAACTTGCCTTTTCTGCTCTTCAGGTTGACGTGACATAATCTAGCACGGATTTATATCAAACTAGATATCCGCCACGATATCTAACGCCTTTTCCTGGAACGCTCTCCCAACAACAAAAAAACGACACCAAAAAACCTGTTCATATTTATTAAACTAAGAAAAGATGATATTTGGATGTGTGGGTCGGGATAACCAAACTCAATACTTATACTTAATATCATATCTGCATCGGTACTGGCACCAACGAAATCTCCATTCTGCTGAGCTTTGCCAAGGAGGAGCGGGGGCTACAAACTAGCAGTGCTTGTGGCGAACATTGCTTAGTTGGCAAACCTAGTGATTGTTAAGTATTGTCGTGGGGGTGATGAAAACGGGAAATATTGTGCCTAGAGCTGGACTCGAACCCACATATCTTTGCATTCCAGGCCAGTGTGCTAACCATTACACCACCTAGGCTCCCTGATATCAGCACACTACCCATGCCTACCTGTCTATGTGGTTACTTGCCTGAGAGATGAGTGCAGACTACTACACTAGTCCCCCTGGAATTATAAGTCTTTTAATGCTTACAACTACATACATACAGGCAATGCACTAACACATACACAGGGTAGGTTCAACAACCATACAGCACATAGCTTGTACAAGATCATGGTCACAGCAACCAGGTTCATGGGGGGGGGGTGATGAAAATGGGAAATATTGTGCCTAGAGCAGGACTCGAACCCACATCTCTTTGCATTCTGGGCCAGTGTGCTAACCATTACACCTCCTAGGATCCCTGATATCACCACACTACCCACGCCTCCTTGTATATGTGGTTACTTGCCTGAGAGGTCAGTGCAGACTACTACACTATTAATTAACCTAATACATTTAGAACTGGTCAAAATGCAAAGTGGTACCAGTAAAACAATCGTCCTTAATGACAATTTCGTATGGTAGCCTTCAGAAAACTGCACCATTCAATATTGGTGGTGAAAATGAATAAAAGGACAAATGGATGCTACACTCTACATGTTGACTTGTATTTACTACTTGTATTAAGTTGTAACTGCTGCAACTTTCATTGTTTTCTATTCATGTCGTGTTCTGTATCTTTCAGGACGCTGGGTGGCTGTCTGGATGAGAAGGCCTTCTGCTACACTTTAGAGGTGTCATTCTACTCGTACATGACCAACTCTTCCAGCGTGGCGCTGCCCTACACGGAGGAGGGATGTATCCTTTCACACCAGCAACATGTCGCCTGCTCCGATTAAATGTCGGTTGTTTGCTGGCAATGACTCTCGTTGGAATATATTTAAAGAAAGTCGTATGTCTTTTAATCATGAGTATAGATCGCAGGCACTGTACATGTTGTTTTCTGTGATTATATAGTAATAGCATCAGATGACATCATGGACATGGCACCCCGCCCCTCCCCCCCCCCCCCCGGCATGTTTGTGACAGCGGGCGCTTGTAGTTGTATTGATTAGATACGCACAGGATTGAGTCTCGGCCTTATTTTGGTGAATGGGTAGGCTTACTTTTTTTTTAAAGTCATTATATATATATATGTGTGTTCTATAATAACATTGGTCGTAATGCGAAGCATTTCGTTTGATGCGAGGGGAGGGAGAGCGACTCACCCGGCCCTGAGCGACTCACCCCCCCCCCTCCTGCCACTGCTCACCTCCCCCCACCCCTGAGCGACTCACCCCTGCCACTGCTCACCTCCCCCCTGAGCGACTCACCCCCCTCCTGCCTCTGCTCACTTCCCCCCTTATAAGGCCGCCCGCCGGCCTCCCTCAGGCACTCAGCCTCCAGCCGCCTTCCAGCTCTCTGCCCTTTTCTTCTACTTGGCTACTCCACCTCGGACCTCTGCCCCAGCTCAACCTCAGGATGCCTCGAGGAAAAGGACGTGGACGGAAGGGATCCCGGGCCGCCCCCGTCACCCCGGGGCCCTCTCCAGCACCCGGCCGGGCCGACTCCCCGGCGTCCCCCGCGGCGCCCTCGGGCCGCACCTCGGGCCCCGAGATGTCGACACTGCTGGACGCCCTCCAGCGTATGCAGCTCGACCAACAGCACTCCGCCGCCGAGGCGCGCCAGGCGACGGCCGACCTCCACGCCCGGATCGACTCCCTGGAGACCGGGGGGGCCCGCCCGGGGATCCCCTCATCTCCCCCGAGGCGCCAGGCCGCCCCGACGCCTCGGGCACCTACCGCCACCACAGCCCGGCCCCCGCCGCCGCCTCAGGCGACCCTCCCCGGATCCCCGCACCCGGAGTACGAGAGGTACCGTCACCTCTCCAGTCAACCACCACCCGCCACCTCGCCGGCCTACCGCGAGGAGGCCATCCGCCACAGCCCCGCCTCCGCGGCCGACGCCGTCCGGGAGATACTGGCATCCGCCGAGGCGCGCCACTCCGTGAGGCGCCAAGGGATCCCGGCCAACTACATCTTCCCCTCGGACCTGGTGAAACGAGGGGCCGAGAGAAAGCCGGTGAAGAGGGGAGAGGCGACAAAGGACGAATATACCCTCGCCCTCCTCACCCTCATCGACCACCCCGACTTCCCCGCCCACTCCGCCCAGGGACTCCACCACCACATCCTAGCAGTCTGCCGGGATAACCTCGTCTACCCCTGGGCAACCGTCCGCCGGTATTCAGAGACCCTGTTTTCCGCCATCGCGGACGGAACCCTCCCCCAAGGCTGGCATGACCCGGTAGCGCTCAACCTCATGAGACTAGACTGCCTGGCCATGCCCGAGGACCAAGCCACCGCCGCCCCTGCCCGCCTACCCGACCCTCTCCACCGAGGCGCCCACCTCGCCCGACCCCAAGCTGACGCCCGCACCACCTACGACAGGGAGACCCACGGGGCCCCCTGCCCGGCCTGGAACCGCGCCCCCGCCTCGTGCGATCGGGCCCGCCTCGGGGAGGCCCACGGTGAGGCGGGGGACAGGCGCCGTCACGTCTGCGCATACTGCGCCAATGTGAGGCGCCTCCTGACCATGCACAGCGAGGCCGACTGCATCACGAAGCAAACCCGTGAGCGCCAGACCCCCCCCGCCACCTCGGCGGATTTTTGATCCGCCGGCCTCCCCCCGGCCGGCCCGGGGGGACCCCTCCGGCGCCTCACCCTCACCACTGCCGACAGCCCCGCAAGCCCCGCCGACAACCTCCCAGCGACCATCGACCGCAGCGCCGCCAAGTCCCAGCCGAGGATCATCACCTCGGGCATCACACCTCGGACCGCATCCCAGCCCAGCCTCAGGAGGAACCCTCTGCCGCCGATCCTCACGACACCGCCTTCAACAACACCGCCGCCCAGACCCCGACCACCACCCCATCCAGCCCCGAGGACTTCGCTGCCCCCCTGTTCGACCCTCGTCGGACCTCCTCACCGGATCCCGCCAAGGAGCGGGCCTCCCCCTTTTTTGGCCGCCCGCTCCCTGTCGACGCAGGCCCCGGACACTCCCCGCCCCGAGAGGGAGCCTGACCCCCTTGTCGACCTAGGCCCCGGACACTCCCGCCCACACAGGGAACCCGCACCTCACACCTCTCCGGGCCCGCCTCGGGCGCCCCGCGCCCCCGCCTCGGGCGTGCCTCGAGCCCTCTCCTTACTCTTTGGCGGAGGGCTCCTCGGCCCCCCCTCTACCAACTCTGACACTGCTCCTTATGAGCCCCTCACTATTTATCCTCTGCTCCTCATGAGCCCCTGACTCTTTGCTCCTCGCGAGCCCCCTGCTCCTCATGAGCCCCCTGTATTGCTATGTGCCTCCTCAGCCTGTTTACCTCCTCAGTTACCCTGTTTGTACCTTACTTTCTCATTTATTGTTATGTTCACTGTTTCTCTGTCTGTTGCCCGAGGCGTCACAATAAACGCCTCAGTTTTCCCACCTCCGCCTCTGTTCTTCCTTCTCGCGCATCGGTCGTAATGCGAAGCATTTCGTTTGATGCGAGGGGAGGGAGAGCGACTCACCCGGCCCTGAGCGACTCACCCCCCCCTCCTGCCACACCTCGGACCGCATCCCAGCCCAGCCTCAGGAGGAACCCTCTGCCGCCGATCCTCACGACACCGCCTTCAACAACACCGCCGCCCAGACCCCGACCACCACCCCATCCAGCCCCGAGGACTTCGCTGCCCCCCTGTTCGACCCTCGTCGGACCTCCTCACCGGATCCCGCCAAGGAGCGGGCCTCCCCCTTTTTTTGGCCGCCCGCTCCCTGTCGACGCAGGCCCCGGACACTCCCCGCCCCGAGAGGGAGCCTGACCCCCTTGTCGACCTAGGCCCCGGACACTCCCGCCCACACAGGGAACCCGCACCTCACACCTCTCCGGGGGGGGGGGGTTAGCAAATGGGTTTGTGGACCTATGGCTATAGATGGACATTTGACCCCTACCTGATATTCACGGTAGTGTTCATACACCCTTGTGTCAATACTTATGAAGCATTTGATATAACATTGTTTAGGTGGATGGTTTTGCAAGTTTTAATTGCATACATGGATTTCACATGCGATGGTTATAGCTATGATTTTACTCATCATCATCATGCTGTCGATCGCGATGCGACAAAGACTGCTTTCATTACTTGACTGCCACTCTCATTTCATGAAAGCTGCCTGCAAAAGTGTTAAAGTGCTTCTGGCTTTTGCAAGTTACCAGTGGCACTCTCTCGGGGAGCAAATAGAGATCTCACACTGGCAAGAACATGTCCAGACAGGCGCAAAACTATTTGTCCCTGCAGTGGCTGGTCGGGAGATGTTGGGAGTTCCATACATCAACCACCCTTGATGCTGCCACAGTGACATGGTTTTCTGTTCAGGGTTTGCTCCCTTAGCCTTCGGTTCTGTCAAGAACCTGTACCACAAGGCAGTGGTTTACAACTCTGCAGGGCAGGGGTGTCAAACTCCCTGAGGTATTGCAATACCTGCATATCCATGATTTTACTAATAGTAATACTATCAGCCGACAATTTAAACGGTAGAAAAACATCAATTGGTTAATGTGCAGTGATAATATATAATAATAGTTGGCCAATTTTGCCTTTAAGTGGATGATATGCTGGTTAAATTAATTGGGTTAGAGGTCAGCCTCCCCCCCCCCCGCCTCCCTCTCCCTCCACCCGTCCCAAATAGCACGTCACAGGAGACTGAACATTTGGGGCGTGGGATCACGAGTTAAGCACGTGTAGGCCTACTTCCTAGACATGAACCCGATAAGCATGAGTCTACTAGCATTCTATTCGCTTCCTGTGACAGTGTTACCGGCTGGGATAGCCGAGCTCTACTCTGTAGTGCCCGCTTCCCATCGAAGGGATCGTAAGTTAAAACAAAGACTTGAACAAATTGACCTTGTCGCTTCCTCGTACCTGGCGTTTGGCATTCATATGGCACTAACTAGTGTATATGTTCGGTGTTAGGATAATGTGTCTAAGTGCTATATTGTCTTATTTTACAAGTGACATGGTATCTCAATAGGCCTGATATGACCTTAGATGTTGCTAGGACGTAAAACAACAACAAACAAACAAACATCTCAATAGGGGAGCACTATAATTTGGTTTGTTGGGGTTTTAAGTCCTAACAACATTGGAATACTAGAATGCCACCAGCAGTGCACACTATGAGTATGACAAATGTGTGCCTGTTCTGAGAAATGTAGGGGTGTTGCAACAAGCGCGATACTGCCTAGCATGGCACCCGAACACATAGTTCTGCCATTCCGGAATGAGCGTCCTAAACAGTAGAGAATCTAGGCTCCCTGATGCTGCCACGCATACCTGTGCATGTGGTGTTTCGCCTTGGGAATGGGGTGTGACTCACTCACTGCATGAGTAGAGATGATACTGGGATGTAAAACTCCATAATAACCTAACTCACTAGTGTAATACCTTCTCAGTACACGAGCTACACTGTCCTCCATGCGACCGGGCGCGGTGGCCGAATCGGTAGAGCGCGGGCCTTGCGTGCGGAAGGTCGGGAGTTCGGTTCCCAGTCGAGTCAAACCAATGACTATCAAATTGATGCATGTTGCTATCTAGCCTGGTGCTCGGTATTAATAGGATAGGGCAAGGACTGGTTAGCTCAATGTCAGGATAATGTGTCTGAGTGGGATATCCGGTTATGGTGCTGGCAGCCTGGTCACCCAGTGGAGCAGCACTATAAAGTCGTCATGAGTGCGCACTGTCACAAGTCGGGGCCCGTCCTGATATGACCTTAGATGTTGCCAGGATGTAAAACTCCAACAACCAACCAACCTTTCCCTCACGCTGGCGGCTTAGTCAAAGATAGACCATAGGGAACGCCTCGACACTTCCTACCGTCGATTGTACAGATTGAGTTATATACGTAGCTAATAATATGGAATGGAATTTTTCAGTTGGACACAATGAAATTCTTTATAACATTTTCACTAAGTATGATTGTAATGCACGAGTCTCAGAACTAATCAGAGATAAGCTCCCCATGTGACATGTTGGTGGGGTGTGCAGAAAAGGGAGCGGTGGATGTGGTGGTTGATTTTTCAATACATTGGTTCCCCCAATGGGATACGCCACACAAAACTAATTAGCTCGCCGTGCAGGGACTGAGTGTGGGGGGGGGGGGGGGGGGGGCGTATGGGGGGTGCGTATGGGGGGACTTAACTCTCAGAAAAGAAGAGTTTTTAGAACCAGTGTAATGTCACAGATGGGAACAGATAAATATCTCTGAGTGTGAGTGTATTATACATTGCTAATTGTACAATGATTTTTGACTGGTGCCACTTTGTAATTCAACGAATTTGAACGGTACTTGTGATTGTTGCCAATATTTGCGCGTTTTTTGATGAATTAAGTAATTATTATCAAATTGGTATGACAAAAACGGAAAGGTTTGGTGGTGTAGTAAATATTTAACAGGGGTTTCTACAATTCAGGTTTCAAGATTTATATATCGCCGTTTATTATCAAACAAGATAGTATAACTGTTTTACAGTTGTGTCTTGCCTGATTCACTGTGAGTGTAATTCTTGTGACCTCGATAATACTCAGTACTATTAGTAATTAGTAGACTCACTGGGAACACTCTTTCTAGCGATTTAACGGCCCTGTCACACATCACCGGATTGGGGGAAATGGACAGAAACCGAACAAAGTCCGGTTTATGTCCGTACAAGTTTTGAACATGCACAAAACTAGGAACGGATGCCGCCTATTGATGTCTATGGTTCTTGTCCGGTTTGAGTTTGTTTCGTCTGTTGGCTATCCATTCATGTCCGTTTCATGTCGTTCGTCCGGTGGCCTTTGACCCGATGTCGCAACACTTTGACACATTTTAATACATTTTGATACTTATCAACACCGGATGATACAATTCTGTCCATTGCTCAATACAGCATAGTGTGACAGGCACTTTAAAGACATTTTCCAATCAGGGTGGCATCGTATAGCATTTACAATGTATTGTTTATTAATACATTATGCGAGTCGAGGTGGGAGAGGGGTGCACACATGAAGTCTTGCCATTTCTGTTACGTCAAGATCAATTTTAAAATGGTAACCACATTGCCCAGGTCCGATGCACACAGAAATGATATGGCCGCCATCAATGAGTTCTGAGTGGTGTGACTGAACCGTTTTCCTCAAAATAGCCTTTAATTGTTGAAGTGTGAAGAGTAGTTATCATCTGGAACCTACCTGTACACTAACTTACATAAACTGTCGTAGCATTCGGTAAAGGGCAATTAACCATACGGGACATCTATATTAAAATCGCCTGTTGGAATTTGTGTATTTCAATTTCTATATATTAATAGTATTAATACCCTATAGAGTTGAAGGATTAATTTGGAGAGATCAAGAGGGGGTAAAAGAAAATCTGTGTATAGACAGAAATATACAGTCAGACAGGCAGAAAGATACAGACAGACAGACAGACAGACAGACAGACAGGCAGACAGGCAGAGGGAGAGTATGTGGGTTTGGTGAGAGAGAGGGGGGGGGGAGATAGACAGAGACAACCATTTAGTAATAGTAATAGTAGGGCCATTGTTGTCTTTATTCGGGTCTTTGTCCACAAAAGACAACAAACCCAACAGAAAACAAGAACCACTAGTTTTCAAAATCAAAGAACACGTATATTGCATCGCCCCCCACCCCCTATGCCCCCCCCCCCTTAAAAAAAAGAGGAAACTACGAAGTATGTCTGAAGAATAGTTCGCTCCCCAAGTAGTAGCTGTATATATGGCATTAATCTCTTAACAATGTATCGAAAAACAGAACACATAACATGTAATGTTTGATCGAATGTATCGGTCCCCGGGCCCTGTGTGTCAACTTCCTCTTTGCATGTAAATATCTCACGGGGAGTATTTCTTTAAATATATTTTCACATCATTATATAGCTATCCTGGGAGGGGTACAGCGCTATATCTGTCTATATAGCTTTGTTTAATATATGTATTTTATAAACAGCCTCTGGCCAACTTCCACATTCGTAGTCAACTAAACGAAAAGAAATTAAGAAGAAGAAAAAAGAAGTTTTAAATATGCTCGCCTATTTTAGTTACATTGATCAAACATAACGATTTCAGTATTTACTAGTTTCAATCTTTGCATTTACATGCAGCAAATTCTAATGCCCCCCCAAGAAGTATATACTCTAGACACGGTTCATCGTTGTTTTCTTCAATCTTACATATGAGAAGTTTCGGAAATAAATTTGTGGATGCTCTTTTTCTTGTTAGTTTTTTAGTGTGTCTTTTTTTGTGTGCAGACTGGGTCGGGGAGGGAGTAGGTTGCGGAAGGTGGGGTGTGGATAGATAGGGGCTTCTGGGTATATAGAGGCTTCCTGTGCTCAATCTTTTCAGCGAATATGCATTTTTCATGATGATTTACCGTGGATTATCTTAAGGAATTCTCCGGTTAATGCAGAGGTCATTTCAGGTACTTACACTAACTGGCATGTGAAGCTTTTTTTCCACGTTTAATTAATGATATTTTAAAGAAGAAATCCGAATCCTGTTCTTTATCAGTATGTTTCAGGACAGTGAAGAGTTGGTTGGTTGGTTGATGGAGTTTTACGTCCTCGCAACAGCTAAGGTCATATCAGGACGGGTACCGACTTGTGACAGTACGCACTCATGGCGACTTTATAGTGCTGCCCCACTGGGAGACCAGGCCGCCAGCACCATGACCTGATACACCACATTATCACATTATCCTGACACTGAGCCAACCAATCGTTGCCTTATCCTAATAATGCCGAGCGCCTGGCTAGGAAGCGACAAGTATCAATTTGGACAGTGAAGATGTAAAGGCCCTGTCACATTACGGCGTATGGCGGGAGCGTATTGAAAACCTATGTAGGTCCTGCGCGTGCCGGCCTATGATGACATTTGGTGACCTTTCGGGTGGTTTTGAGCGTATGTGGAACCTATGAGGAGCGTACGAGGAGCGTATGAGGAGCGTATGGGAGCGTATGGGAGCGGGCTGTGACATTTTTTGACAGTATGGGCCATACGCCCTCATAGGTCGTTTTTTTTTTAGCATGCACAAAAAAATTTGGACGGACGGATTTATGAAAGCGTATGGCGGCGTATGCCTCATACGCTTCACATACGCCGGCATCTGGCGGCATCTGGCGGCGTATGAGTAGCGTATGAGTAGCGTATGAGTAGCGTATACGGCGTATGCCGACGTATATGACGTAACGCGCTTACGCCGCCATACGCTCCCGCAAAAAACCCTAATGTGACAGCCCCTTAAGTGAAATTGATGTAGGTCAAATTGAGCAAAGATAGGTGCTGAGTTTGCCTGTGTCCGACTTCAAAGGCAGTGGTGCGGCTTCTGCCATTAAACCCGCTAGGCTGCCTGAGATTTGTTATGGCGGGTAGTAGTGGGGCAGCAGGGAGGGAAGTAATACCAAAGACCCTATAATACTATGACGGCTCACTCAGCCTGTACTGTGTAATCAAAATGATCAAACCCACCACTTGGTGTGCTGGCTGTTCTCTTGGTTAAACAGTTGCTATATTAAAATTATATGTGGCACTGCGAAATTTACATTACCATGGGAGAGATTGGGAGTGAGACGTCTTAGTACTATAGGGTCTTTGGTAATACTCAGTATTAGTAATGATGTTAGTGATGAGGCAGCTTGAAGCGCGAATATGTTATCTGAAACATGTGCCGCTACAGGTATTCTGCCCTCTGACTAATACTGAGAAATATCCTCCGTATAGTTATAGCGAGCAAGGTGGATTTCTGTCTGTGAACATGTAGATATGGGTGCGGATATTTATGGATGTATATCTTTATGTGAATGTATTTCAAATTTCAAGTCATAATCGTTTAATTTTAATTCATTATCGCTGTAAAAATTTGAATTTCCTGAGCCAGATGACGGCCATCTTTGAATAATTAACAATTTTCTTAACCACTGCACTACGCCAAACAGTGTGGCCCACTAGTTACATCGACATTTCTATTACTACATCATGTCAGTTTTGAATTTGATAATAATATTGCCATTTTCAACTCACGATTCATTGGATATAGACTAGTTCCCAATGGAAATATCTTTGTGTGTGTGGGGGGGGGGGTGTATACCATATGTTATGGTAAAATAACATTCAAATTCTTATATATGTGATGTATAACGCAAGTATAAATGCTGGGGTGAATAAATGTTTCTGACTTCCTCCTGACTGACACATTGGTGGAGTGCCCCCCCACCCCCGGGGCGGCGATTTGTAGCCGAGTGCCCCCCCCCCTCACCCCCTGCGTCCTACACTCAGGATATCAATGTATGGTCACACTAGTAGAACTAGTGCCTTAGCGCTGACGAAACACTTTATTCAATGAATAAAATATATTGTCTGAGGTCGTGGGTTCGATCCCCTGTCGAGTCAGACCACTGCTTTATAAAATTGTCAGTACGTTGTCTGGTGCTAGAATTTACTAGGATAAGGAAAGGACTGGTTTGCTCAGTATTCGGTTAATGTGACTGAATGGGAACTTAGATTGATTGGTTGATGTGTGAGTGTGAAAGCCCCAGTCACACCTACCCGGATCAGAGGCCGGACGAGCCCCGGACCGTCATCCGGGGTGGTCCGGGGTGATCCGTGGCTCGAACGTGGTGGTCTGGTGCTGGTCCGGGGTCTGCCCCGGATGTTTTAAAATGTTTAAAACATCCGGGGCAGTCCAGGGCATTTTGCGATCCAGGCTCGATCCAGCATGATCCGGGGGTGGTCCGGGTAGTCCATGGGTGGACCAGGGGTGAACCGCGGCCGGTCCGGGCCTGTTTCAGCCACGGTTTAACCCGGACTTTCCCGGACTGCTCCCGGCGTAGCCACAGACCACTCCCGGACTGCCCGGATAAGACCCGGACGCCCCGGATCAGCCCAGATCGCCCCGGATCGCCCCGGACTGCCCGGTTTACCCCGGGACTAGTCCGTGGCTATTCCGGGGGTGGTCCGGGGCGATCCGGGCTCTGGTCTGGGGGCTCGTCCGGGAAGGTGTAACTGCGAGGCAAAAAATGACGAAAACAGCGATTTTATCCGGGGCGGTCCGGGCGACTGGTCCGGCTCAAAATCTGGGGCTCGTCCGGGTAGATTTGACTGGGGCTTTAGCGCCGTGTCGGCAGCCAAGCTCATATTCACAGCTAGGAACTTAAATATTGTTAGGACGTAAAAATCCAAAATAGACTTTCCATGCGTATGCCCGTTAGTGCCTTAACTGCGTGCGCAGATCTGAAGCTGGGCCGTAACTTGGCGCGCACCTTCCTCGACTACTACAAGTACACTGGCCTCATCACCATCAAGCCGAGTTCCGGGATAATGCCCAAGGTGTGCCGAAGCAGCGTGCGCGAGAGGGACGCCCGTCCGATCCGCGCCGACAGGTGCATCTCCGAGCCAACTGGCGTCGGACAGAATGCTGACAGGTGAGGTGGACCACTAATGGTTGGGTTTAATAGTGGTGTAGAGATAGTGCCAGTTCTAGGCCATGAGGATTCCATGAAAATGGCGACAGTTGAGATGCACCACTAGCAGTTGGGTTTGACAGTTATAAATATAGACAGCCCCAGTACAGAGTTGTATAGACAGTTCAAGTCTCTGGGCCATTAGGGTTCCACCGGACGCGGTGGCCAAATCGGTAGAACGCAGGCTTCCCATACAGAAGGTTGGGAGTTCGAATCCCAGCAAAGTGAAACCAGTGACTTACAAAATTGATACTTGTCGCTTCCTAACCTGGTGCTCGGCATTATTCTAGGGCAGGGGCTAGTTCACTCAGTGTCAGGATAATGTGATTGGGTGGGATATCGGATCATGGTGCCAGTGGCCTGGTCTCTCAGTGGGGCAGCACTATAATGTCACCATGAGTGCACACTATCACAAGTCGGTACCCGTTCTGATATAACCATGGATGTTTCTAGGCTGTAAAACCCAAACAAAAACAATCCACCAAGATGGCCATAGGTGAGGTGGAATGCTGATGTTTGAGTTTGATGGTTATGCTTAGTTTTATATAGACAGCCCCGGTCCTGGGCCGGCAGGATTTTTTTCCTTTTTTTTCCCTTGAAGATTTATACTGTTTATTTTGGATAAGTCTGAATATACTTGTTTTTACCATTAGACAGTTTGTTGATAGAAAGCCTGAGCCTCCACTTTTACCTACCCAAGGGATTTTTAACCTCACACACCACATAGACATGGTATGAGAGCAACTGGCTTTTGATGACGTTGTAAGTTATACACAGGCAATGTAATTGGGAATATTTTAGATGGAACACCAGTACAGTAGTGGTTGGGTTTAATTTTTTTGTTAAATAGCGTTATACTATAGACAGCTCTAGTCCTGAACTGTCAGGATTCAGTCAAGATGGCAACAAATGAGGTGAACTAAGATAGAGTTGTGTATAGACAGGCCCAGTTTCTTAGCCATCGGGGTTGTGGTTAGATAGGCTAGGCTTGGAGACAGCGCGAGCAGGAATGGCTTGTGTGTAGTATGTTGATGGGGGTAGGGGTGAGGGTGACGGTAGGTTGCTTTAGGCCCGGACAAATCCATGGAAGCTATTCTGTAGTGAGGTCAAGGGATTTGAGAGGGGCAATGCCAACTTGAATCTATATCAATGATATTAAAGTTCGACACATTGTAAATAAATCGCACGGCATCTTAAATGTCTACCTATAGCAAAGTTTGTCGCACAGTTCTCAAGTCGTCTCTTTTCCGATTTCTTTTCACTACTATTCTTTTATTTTACGTCTACCATGTATCACGTGACTTTTCAGGTACTCCAAAGGGCTGGCGGTGTCCTTTGAGCACTCCGGGAGGAAGGACTTCAAGAGACATTGAACCAAGCACCAGCTTCGCTGACGTCAAATATTGCGCTGTGAGGTCATAACCCCAGCAATACGGCTAGCGTGTGTGCGTGTTTATGTGCGTGTGTGTCTCTCTGTCTGTATGTATATCTATCTGAACAGCATGGTCTGTCTGTCTGAACAGCATGGTATGTCTGTCTGAACAGCATGGCACGTCGCCAACAATATTACCAATAAATCGCCGTTCATTCGTCTCCAAAGAGGCAATGTAATTATATATAGAGATAGTCTTTGCTTTTCAAATTTATATTTCAGATAGCGGTTTGTAACTAACACATCGAGCTAAGTCTATTCCTGTCGAGCCTCTTCTACATCGAGTGACCACAAAGCATGTTTGTATTATTTACCAATAATTTTCCGATATTGGTCGGTGCGCTGTGAGTGAAACGGGGCTCAGAGAGAAATATTTGATATGGGAAAGCGGAATTAATTTAAGTCGCACCCATTATAATACAAAACAAGTTAATAGACTGACTGTGGTTGAAACCATGCGATAGGTTATCCACAAATGCCTGGAAAGCACGTAATTTGAAGAATTCGCAAGGTTGCTGCGTCATGTGTCTATTTTAAAATAAATGAATTGAAGAAATGATACTGCTGTTCCAGTCTTAACCTGGTCCCTAATTAGTTAGTTTAATTGATTTTTATATTTATATTTTACTATCCTGGATCAATAATACCCGCCACACACTAACAACTGGGCAGTGTTACGGGATGTGTGCCTGGGTGACAGCTCAGTTTGTTTGGTGGTTTAACTTGAGAATACCGGTAGATGAATTATGCTAGGTACACACCTACCGTTTACGACTCGCGCACTAAAACTCGCGACCCAACCCGACCCGCTTAAAACTGAAAACGGGCCGATTCATTTTTCGAATCGCGAATCGCAATCGTAAGGAAGCACTTTTAGCCCTAAAATTGAGTTTTAAGTCGCGAATCGCAATCGGTAAGTGTGCTAGGGGAGTGCACACCTCAAGACTTTTGGGCAATTTTTGATCGAATACGGTAGGTGGGTGCGGAAAAATGGTAGGTGTGTACCTAGCATTAAATACAGTCATCTGAAATTCCAGACGCTGGTGTTATTAAGTTAAGTCGGCCGCTGGGGTAGTGTGTGAGCCAGGTACAATGATTGGTCGACGGTCCTAGCCCATTGTTTATTATGGGTTATGTCACTATTTGACCCCCAATAACCGATGTTTACTTTTTATGCTGGGGTGGGGGGGGGGGGTCATTAAACAAAGAAACTATTTTAGTTCCCTTGACAGTCATTAATTTTATGGCATGCATCCGTTGCATATGTGTAAATAAATACCTGATATTCTGCATTATTTATATTTGTGCTAGCTGTGTAGGCTTATTTTTAAATGGTTGAGATTTTTCTCATTCAAGAAGCACCGGTCTCTGATTTTGATGTTTCTAATTATAAATGCATTTTGGTAACTACTCGTGTGTGGGTACGCATAGCCATCTCACTTGATTTTCTTACGGTTTATTGTTCATCATTAGCATGAGTATCCTAGTATGTCTTCTCTATTATGTTTTTGTTGTATTTGCCATAGATAGCAGATCGTCTATTTTTATGTACGAATATGAGTATTGTTGGCGAAACATTGTCGCCATATAATATCATCTGCACTGACTTAATGGAAATATTTTAATATTCATATAGCAAGTTGTGATTTATAATTGGGTTAGCACAAGGGAAAGTCCTCTTTCAATTAGGAAAACTACAATGGGGTCTAAGATGCTATTCAGTTTGAATCCATCAAGCTGTAAATATGCTACTTAAATCCGTTCTTGAAATATTCGCTGACGACTTGGCCAAATTATATTTCTGTTAACTATTTAAGTACTTAAAGCTGCATAGTCCGATGAAGCATCAACTTTTCAAAACCAAAATAATTATATAGATTTGACTCTACATAGCTAACTTAGACATTGACGCACACATTCAGCATGTATTGCCACATAGAAGGAAACACTGAGACAATTTGATAGAATCTGTTACTGTTGAAGCCTATGGGGGTCAGAGTTTTGGCATGCTTGCAAAAACTAAGTTTACATGATTGAATTTCAAATATCTCAAAACTTATCCATTCAAAATAAAAGTTACTTCAACCTGAAATAAGGTAGATTATAACGATCAATTTAATATATTTATCTCAGAAAAATTACCAAAATGCAAAACCATCGGACTATGCAACTTTAAATAACTTTAAAGCATTACACCACGTTCCATTTCAGTAAGACAATATAACATTAGCGTCTAGTTGTATAGCAAACTTACGCTATTCACCCATGCAGGTTACATGCTGTAACTGTGCAAGGCATTCCGGTTTCTCCTTAAATCTACCCTATTATCTCTCGGTACACATCCACATCATAAGAGAATTATGGATCCCTTCCAAACATACTTTGTAATTATCAATACGCAACTTTCCTTGGCTGATATACTTGATAGTTCTAACCAGTTCCCAAATTACACTGAATTAGTACAGTAGTATCTCTCTTCAACGAAACAATCTGCATTTAAACCAATGTGCCCATGACATGGTAGATGTCCTGTCATTGGAGCGACAGTCAAATGAAATAAAGCACAGTTGGTACAATGAAAAATTGTTCGCACATTGGAATGAGTTCGCAAATCACAAGTGTCGGTGAAGAGAGGTCCTATTGTACCCCACTTCTCGTCTGTTCACCAACATTTTAAGCTTCAAAGTTCACTTTTCCCTAAATCTACGTCACAGAATGTTAAGTTTGACATTCTGTTGGTGGGATGTGTCAAAAGGGGGTATCGTTATGTAATTTATGCAACAGTCCCGCGACCATAATCTCTATAGAAACCAATCATTATTCACTAAAAAGATGAAATGCTAAAAAGTTGACGAATATTGCATTTTATACTTAGGAGAAAAAAAGCTTTTACCTTTATACTTATCATTGTATTGGTGAAATTAATGTGCGTTTTTATCTGGTGGTGGTTGTGTAATATGTGTGGTTGGTTGGTATTTCTTTTAGTATCACAAGCGGGTTGTGGTCAGTTTCACCATGTCTGAGGTTCTAGGTTTAGTGCACTTCTTATCCCGAGTTCCCAGAAATCCATGTGATATCTTACATTCATATGAATGTCACCATCCTGTTTATACTTATTAATAAAATGAGTTGAAATTGAAAGAATACTACGGTGTTGTTTTATTTAAATCAATGTGTTGGAGTTGAGCGTCTAGTATCAGAATGTACATTTTTGCTTTGGGTAGTTGAACTAATTAGTGTATTTTTAATGATTTATTTGTCCTTACAATTAATTACAATGCTTAAATTGTGAAATTTAGATCTATTTTGTACTCCAAAAGGAATCATATCTAATGGCTTCAATTCAGTTTGTGTCTACGATACAATCCATGACTGGACGCGGTGGTCCAAATTGGTAGAGCGTGGGCTTCCCGTGCGGAAGGTCAGGAGTTCGAATCATGGCCGCATTAAAACCATTGACTTACGAAATTTATACTTGGTGCTACCTAGCCTGGTGGTCGGTATTGCTAGGATAGGGCAAGGCCTGGTAGGCTCAGTATAAGGATAATGTAACTGGGTGAGCTATTGAGTCATGGTGCCAGCAACCTGATCCCCCAGTGGGGCAGCGCTATAAAGTCGCCATGAGTGTGCAATGTCAAAAGTCGGTACCCGTCCTGATATGACCATAGATGTTGCTAGGACGCGAAACCCAAAACAAGATCCGTGATGGCATATCCGTGTTAAATGCGACGAGATCACAAAGTGCTGACAGCGCTGTGCGGTGGCGCCCTCTGGATGAAATCGAAGACACTTCCTCGATTCTGAACTGCCGGCTGTCTCTGTAACCTTGGCATGGGCAGTGTTGCAGTTTCAGCGGCACCGCAGTTTGCGAGGGACACATCGCTTCTGCAGCATCGTCACTAACCTTATAAATTTAATATAATGTTTTTGGTAAACATGTTTTCTATATGTGTACCAAGCGATTTGTTTCTAGGTGGTGTGGTTTTAGAGATATTTCACTTTTGCTGTATTTTCTGTATGAAGATTGCTCATGACCATTGACAATGCCTTGAGTTTGACAGTACGCGCAGTGCAAAACATTAGTTTTATTCAAAATTAATAGAAATCAAGAACCCTAACCTCATACATTTAATATAATCTTTATGGTAAAGATGTTTTCTATATGTGTACCAAGCGATTTGTTTCTAGGTGGTGTTGTTTTAGAGATATTTCACTTTTTCTGTATTTTCTGTATGAAGATTGCTCACGGCCATTGACAATGCCTTGAGTTTGATGGTACACCCAGTGCAAAACATTAGTTTTATTCAAAATTAATAGAAATCAAGAACCCTAACCTTAAAAATTTAATATAATCTTTATGGTAAAGATGTTTTCTATATGTGTACCAAGCGCTTTGTTTCTAGGTGGTGTAATTTGAGAGATATTTGACTTTTTCTCTATGAAGATTTGCTCACGGCCATTGACAATGCATTTGAATGGATGTGTCCCTGGCAAACTGGTGTGCCTTGCAAACCGCAACACCGGCTTTGAATTTCTATTTTATGTTACAGATTAATATATTAGGTTGATCCTTATAAACTACCTTCATGTAGGCTGAAATAACTCTTATTTTAAATGACTAACTTTGGAGATATTTGAATTGAAAACTTGTCAAATTAATTTGGGGAATCACTTCAGCAGTAGGCTGCAGGTGCTATTAAATGTTACATAGGCTATCAGTTTATTCACAAGATAAAAGATTCACCCGTACTTGTGTAGTACACGGGTGAAGACCAGCCTCATATAAAAACGGTCGAAAAATCGGGCTAATGAAATGAGTCGTTATGAGAGCCTAATTTCACAATCTAGGAAGCAACATTTATTCTTTGTATATGGCTTCATATTTCCCTGCTACCTTTGAGTTGAAAAATATAATAAAACATCTGGTTTAATAAGATTTAAAAGTGAAATCGACGGCGTTCTGTGGCCGCCATCTTGTCCGGGTGAATCCTTTATCTATTTATTCACAAGTCACAACAAATGCTTAAAATTGAATAGTCCGATGAAAACATCAAATTTTCAAAACCAAAACACTTATCTAGATTTTATTATATATATTCAACTTGGATACTGGTGCACTTATTAACCATTTATTTATGCATAGAAGGTCGTAATTAGTCAATTTAATATAGCCTGTTAGTACTGAAGTCTATGGTGTCAGAGTTTTGGTGTGCTTGCCAAAATTAATTTGTCATGTTTTAATGTCAAATACCTCCAAAGTTAGCCATTTAAATTAAGAGTTACTTCAAACTAATGTAACGGAGATCATAGCGATGAGCATAATGTATTTATCTCAGAAAATGGCAGAAACTCAAAAGTATCGGACTATGCAACTTTAATAAATGTACAGGTATCTAACTTGGATGTGTAGAATCAAATATCGATAAATATTTTGCTTTCCAAATGTTAATGGTTTCATCGGACTGTGCAACTCTATGCCTAACTAAAGCCGTGTTCACACGGGGAATGTAAATCGATTCGTAGAAATCGACTTGTATAGTTCGGGTTACATTTCGCGTTTGAACGGGCGTCTGAGTCGAATTAGGGCTGAATCGATTCCTGTGATCCGGATAGTGTAAACCACTTCTCGAGGTAGTTTTCGTGAGTCGATTTCTGTGAATCGATTTATTTTTCCCATATGAACGCACTGAGGCGGATTAAGGATGTCACACGCATGCGCAGTCGAGACCTTAGTTTGTTGACTTTCCGGTCGATCAAAAGCGCATATTATATAATTTAGTCCATGAAACCGCTAGCTGTGCACAGATATTTTTTTCATCATTTATTTTTAGGGTTTCACTGCCCAGCAGAAGTTTTGACCCTTCCAAACCAATACGATTCAGTCCATACATATCTAGGTCGAACCCACACTCTCTCGTGGCGACGTCGACTAACCGAAACTGGCGCTGGTTAGTATCGCCTTGCTCATGCGCTGATATCGATTTCCGGCCCAAGTACTGCCCCTTGTGAACGCGACACTAGTTCGGTTCATATTATCCGCCTTGTCTAAATCGCTTTACATTTTCCCCGTCTGAACACGGCTTAATTGCTAGTTAAGCTAGTGACATCTATCGGCAGAATCTGGAACCACTCTATTGGGATACTTTCCCTGAGTGCCTGTCATTTCACATGCTATATCTCCGTAAAGAATGTATGGACAAATAATCAAATTCCTCATTAAAACATCGTTTTACTTATACTTTATGTAAGAATAGCACAAATCTTGAATGGAAATTCGAAAGTTTGAAATACCAACATTTGAGTAAGTCTTTTCCCAGGAAGAAAATAATATTGAACCACTCTATTCGGGTACTTTCCGATTAACTCGTGGGGTCTATTGCTCCCCGCGAACAAGGGGGCCCGCGCAACGGTTATCTAATCTAATCTAACATAGATATGGGTAAGAAGATATTTAGCATTGTATACTTTCTTTTCTGAACAAAAAATACTAAAATAAATATTCTTAATGAATTATTTCACTAAAACAGATATTGGCTAGAAATCTGTGGGCCCCGCCAAAATATTCACAATTAGGCCCAACAGCTCGTACGGCCGAGCCTGTTTGCAGGTATTGGTTTAGTAATGTGTGCGCTATATTAAAGTTGCGAGTCTGATGATTTTGAGTTTCTGACATTTTCTGAGATAAATACATTAGGTTGATCGTTATAATGTACCTTACTTTAGTTTGAAGTAACTTTTATTTTAAATGGCTACCTTTTGAGATAGTTGAAGTGCATTCATGCCAAATTAAAGTTTGCAAGCATGCCACAACTTTAACAGTGTAGGTTTCAGCAGTGATAGGTTCTATTCAATTGCCTCAGCATCCCCGTCTGTGTGGAGATAAATATTTAATAACTGCACCAATATCTACGTCATATATGTAGAATCAAATCTATATTATTGCTTTGGTTATGAAAAGTTGATGTTTTCATCGGACTATGCATGCGGCTTTAATACTATTTATTGCTAGCGGTTTCCGTGAGAACAAAGGCACACAGTTCTTAAGCTGCGTCTGTCCAGTAAGGGACGACTTCAGAAGGTATTGTCGGTCTATGTCCGCTCACCCAACCGCACTTCTCTCCATGAACCATTCCCACATGGCTCTGAGTAAACCCCCCCCCCCCCCCCCCCACTATTGTATAGAACTTCTGACCCTGCCCGACTAAAGGCCCTGTCACACCTCAACGGATTGGGCGAAACGGACAGAAAACCAACAATGTCCAGTTTGTGTCCGTACAAGTTTTGAACATGCACAAAACTAGGAATGGATGCTGCCGGACTGACGTCTATGGTTCTTGTCTGGTTTGATTTTGTTTCGTCCGTTGGCTATCCGTTCATGTCCGTTTCCTGTCCGTTCGTCCAGTGGCCATTTACCCGATAGCGCAACATTTTGACATGTTTTAATACATTTTGATACTTATCACCACAGGACTAGACAATTCTGTCCGTTGCTCAATCCGGCGAGGTCTGACAGCCGCTTAAACCTCATATAAAACAGTATTTCTCTTCAATCACATGTTTCTTCCAGCCTGGGTATATAGGCGTAACAACATTCACAGAAACTTTAACATTTATTTTACACCAAACATAGCATTTCATTACAGCTTCAATGTGCTGCTGGTGAAGGTCAGATGGAGGGACTTGCTGTTGTACTTCAGATGGACGGTTTTAGTTGTTAACTGATGCACTGGCGCCGTGTTGAGGTGTCGTTAGTGTGGTGGGCAGAGCGCGGATAGAACCGGTTACGGTGTGGTTCGGCGGGTCTGCGCAGGGGTAGGGCTTGACACAAGCACCGACGGCAACAATGCGTAATTGTGCTTAATTTGGTTAGTTGGGTGTCTCTGACATGAGGAAGGCACCATGTCAATTAATATATATATGGGTCATTCTCAGAAGATTGTGTACCACTTGAGGTAGTCTACTTGAAATGCATATTTAAAAGAAACCCATTATTGGAGTGTCAATATTTAGATTTCATCATTTAGCCCAATAATGTGGGAGATATTTTAGATCAAAAGTAAATGTTAATATTGTGTATTATGTATCTTATTGGGATGGATGTAGCTAAATACATTGAAAATTACATCACTAATTTGTGACATTGTCAACAGCATTGAAAATAAAGTGTCACAAACTTAATGAAAACCTCTGAACAACAGCTCATTTCACTTCAAATGGTCATATACAATGTCTTCATTAAGTTGAAGACATTTATTTCTAAAAAAAAATGTTCAATTATGAAATAGTTAACATTTTCTGGAGTCATTAACATCGTAACATTTCGTTTCCACTTGCAAGTACTATGAAACTATGTATCAAACACTGAGTACAGATACAATACAGGAACTATTTTCACCATTTGACACTCTATGCATGGACCCAGTTATGGTATAGTAAAAGATAAATCCTGAAATTGCCCCTAAACATTGAAATTTGAGCTGAACATTTGTGTAAAATTGTTGTTTCCACTTTGACTGTTACCTTGCTAATATTTTCTTTCTTTTCTCTTTAATATTCACAAATAAGACAAAACCATAGCAATGAGGTTTCAAATTATTATTACTACTGTCTATAAAGCAAGTGGCATGTGAAATGTCCTAAAAATGTCAAGTTTTGTGTGGAAAATATTTGATTTTGGAGTCAGATTGGTTTCCATGCTATAATGCTATTTATTGGGTGTGAGCATCATTTGACCTACTTAAACATGCCAGAATATGTTTATTTTCAATTATTCAGATGCAAAAGGACATACACATTGAAGAAACTTGTTTATAGGACTTTGGCAGCGTTTTGATTTTGTGGTACTGATGTCACACTATTGGTACACAACTTCTGAGAACAACCCATATATACAATAATCATATATATATATACTATATAATTTATTATGTGGATATAACTAATGGTAGCCCATTAATGTTTCTATCTAACCAACTTAAAGCTGCATAGTCCGATGAAATATCAAATTTTCAAAACCAAACCAATTATCTAGATTTGATTTTACATGTCTAACTTAGATACTGATGCACTTATTAAGCATTTGTTTCTGCATAGAAGGCAATACTGAGTCAATTTAACAGAACCTGTTACTGCAGAAGTCTATGTTGTCAGAGTTTTGACCAGCTTGCCAAAACTAATTTTCCATGTTTGCACTGAAAATATCTCAAAAGTTTACCATTTCAAATAAAAGTAACTTTGAACTAATGTAAAGTAGCTACTAATGCTCGATCTAATATATTTATCTCAGAAAAAATACAGAATGTTATTTACTGTGGACCGGGCATTCTCTCCTCCCCCACCTTGCTTGTGAAGTGGGCATCACACTACTCCTGCATTGTGGTTGGATAGACGCAGCAGTCGGACAAACCAGTCACGGCCCGTGCGCTTCCTGCAGCATGTCACTGCGAGAGTTGCTCGTCAAACAGGTTTGTTGTACTGTGGTGCGCAGCTCGGCTGCATGAAACGCAGGATTGACAATGCGAGTGCTCGCGCAGTGTCGTATTTATCAAGATTAATAGAACAATGACACTAACCATAAATTTAATATAATCTATCCGTCTGAATATGTTTTCTATATGTGTACCAAGCCAGCTTGTTTCTAATGGTGTACTTTGGGAGATATTTGACTTTTTCTGTATGAAGATTTGCTCACGGCCGTTAACAATGCATTTGAATGGAAGTGTCCCTGTGAAACTGGTGTCCCTCGGAATCCGCAACACCGCCCCCGCCGCATCGGCGGAGTTATTGCGAATGTAAATAAAACAAAAAGTACAAATCTATTCACTGCTACGTTCTAATTCTGTTATTTAGAACCATGGATATTCACTCGGGGGTTGAAATAATGTTATTTAGGAGCATAGCTGACTCAATAAGTGAAATTCGGTCAAATTAAACCCACGTGGTGCTAATCGTTTGACGCAAATCCTCAATACACCATGAGCCAACTGTCACTCTGCTCACATTCAAAACATGTATACATATATATATATATATATTATATATATACTTATATGTATCTTATATATATATATATTATATATATAATAATATTATATATATATATACTTATATATAAGTATATGTGTGCATACACATATACATAGATCTAAGTATATAGTTGGTTGGTTTTGGGAATGTTATCTCCTGTCAACATCTAAGGTCATATCAGGATGGGTACCAACTTGTGACAGTGCACACTCATGGCGACTTTATAGTGGTGTCACATTGGGAAATCAGGCTGCCAACACCATGACCCGATATCCCACTCAGTCACATTATCCTGACACTGAACTAAACAGTGCTTCCCTTATCCTATTAATGCCAAGCATCAAGCTAGGAAGTGACAAGTTTCAATTTTGTACCAGGAATCGAACTCCGGGTCTCCCGCACGGGATACCTGCGCTCTATCGATACGGTCACAACGTCCGGTTATAGGTATATATGTGTACATATGTGTACAGACATTATATATACTGCTTACTATATGTTGATTTATTATAGAAAATAGTACATAGAAGTTCAATGATTTCATAAAGGGTTAAAAGTTAAATGTTGAATAACATTATTATTGAATTACTTATTTAATTCAATATGGAATATCCATGGTAAATGAGCAGGTAGTCTAAATGTGTAATTATAAACGAATATTAAACACAATGTGGCAAAGACAAGGCATGTGCATTCTGGGAAATATCGAGATTTATATTTTTTAAATCTAAATAAATCTTTTTCACATGTTAATTTTTTTAAAGATGATATGTGAAAATATAGACACTTCACTTATCATTTAATATTGATTTTTTATCACTTAAGTGACTGTGTCGCCGTTGCCGATAAAAAAATCCCTCAAGCTCATTTTCATATCGACACTCTTTGGGAGGGGAATGGTGTTTCCTTACTATTTCAAATGAATTCAAACTTACAATATGTTTTTCAGTAATTAATTGTTAAAATATCCTAAAGACACTGCCCAATGAATTATTCTAAGCACAACATATAAATTAACAGATGATTATACCTCCCATCATGCAAAAAAGAAATCTGATAGAAATAGACCTAATGTCAATGAGATCGATCCATAAATGGCAGTAAAACATGCCAAGTACAAACTAAAAAAAGGAAAGTTTGCTTTATTTAACAATGCCTCTAGAGCACATTAATTTTTACCATCGGCTATTAGATGTCTAACATATGGTTATTCTGACATATTTCTTTGGAGCAAACCTGCTGCCGCCACATCGGCTACTCTTTCTGATAAGCAGCAAGGGGTCTTTTATATGCACTTTCCCACTGACAGGAAGCACATACCACAGCCTTTGATGAACCAGTTGTGGACCACTGGTTGGAATGGAAAATAGCCCAAACTGCAATTGTGTCCACTGAGCAGGATCGACCATATGACCTACACCTTCACAGGTAGACACTATAATGCCTGAGCTACGTCCCGCTCCAGTACACACGAACGATCATACACCTTACATATATGACAGGAACCAACCATCCAAGACATTAAAGTTGCATAGTCCGATGGTTTTGAATTTCTGTATTTTTTCTGAGATAAATATATTAGATCGATCACTAATATCTACTTTACATTAGTTCAAAGTTACTTTTATTTTAAATGGTAAACTTTTGAGATATTTTGAGTGTAGACCTATAGTATTTTGAGTGTAGACCTATAGTAGACCTATTCAACATCTCCTTTGAGCAGCAGCGTTTTATCTGAGCCTGGAAAATGGCAACCATCACCCCCATTCACAAAGGTGGACACAAACAAAACATGGGAAACTACAGGCCAATATCAATTCTTCAAACCCCAGGCAAGCTCATTGAAAAAGTGTTGCATAGACACATCAATGAACACCTCGAAAAAAACCGATATACTAAACGAAAGACAAGGGGGCTTCAGGAAACTGCACTCCACATCAAAAACAATAGCTAACCTAACAAATGACATAATGGCATCAATGAAGCAAAAACAATTAGTTGGAGCCGCCTTCATTGACTTCAGCAAAGCATTTGACATAGTAGACCACAAAATACTACTGGAAAAACTAAAAACCATGGGCATAAAATCCAACTCTATGGATTGGATAAGATGCTACCTGAACAACAGGCAACAGAAAATAAAAATAAACAATACACTATCAGACAATCAACCTGTCACATGTGGTGTACCCCAAGGGTCAGTGTTAGGGCCACTACTCTTTATAATCTATATAAACGATCTTGAAAAATGGTTGCAAACTGAATGCCTCCAACTATATGCAGATGACACAGTCATATACGCAAATGGCACCACAGAAGAGGAGGTAATAACTAAACTAAATAAACTCCTACTAAAACTAGATGAGTGGTGTGAGTCCAACAAAATAACCATCAACACAAGCAAATCAAAAACAGTACTCTTCTCGCATAAACAAATGCCAGAAAGAAAACTACACTGTAAGTTAGGAAACCAAACACTAGAAAATGTAGACCATTACAAATACCTAGGCCTTGAGTTGGACAGCCAACTAAACTACAACCTATGTATAAATAAAATTATACAAAAAGTAAACCCCAAACTGTGGCTATTTGCAAAGCTAAGAGACTACATGACACAAGAAATGTCAATAAAAATCTTCAAGGGCATGGTGCTCCCCTATTTTGACTATGGAGATGTAAACTACATGGGTGCGAGAAAAGAACTACTAAAAAAACTGCAAACACTGCAGAACAGAGCCCTAAAAATCTGTCTAAGAGTAGACAAGCTGCACCTCACCTATGACATACACAAAAGAACCAAAGTGAAATTCCTAGAAAATAGGAGAATAATTCATTTGAAAACATTAGCATATAGCTATAGTCAAAACATTAAACTTCTAACAAAACCACAAAGGGCTACTAGAGCAAATAATGCGCCACTACTAAAACAGACCAGAAGCCAAATAAAAGCTCATGAGAGAAGCACGCTGGAAATGGCTGCCAAGGTGTGGAATGCCCAAACGGTAAAGGAACAACAAATTCCTGACCTAAAAACTTACAAAAAATATCTGTGCAAAATATGGCTAGGAAACCCCCAATAAGCTGCACTGCAAAGGGGCATGTGATATGTCACGGCTCACCAGCGGAACGCCCAATGGAAGGTAATCATGCCAAAAGTAGCCCGATAACACACCACACAGCTACGTACAAGCCTATGATATGTAAATAGGAGTAGCCTAGTCTAGTAATAAGAGTAGAAAAAATAAATACATATATACCAAGAAAATAAAAAAAAACTAACATAGGCTATTAACCATACCAACCAATTATATATCTGCTACTGAAATGCAGGCAATCAAATACCTTATCAGCAGCCACTGTGTGGTAAGATAACACCAACACTACAACTGGCCAGCATTGAAAACAAGCCTGGGTACCCGGGCTTATATGCTATGGACAGTATAAATACAGCCTCAATAAAAAATAAAAAAAACCATGGAAAATTAGTTTTGGCATGCTTGCCAAAACTCTCACACTATAGACTTTAAATTGACTCATTATTGCCTTCTATGCAGAAACAAATGCTTAACAAGTGCATCAGTATCTAAGTTAGATATGTAAAATCAAATCTAGATAATTGCTTTGGTTTTGACAATTTTATATTTCATCGGACTATGCAGCTTTAAACACCAGAGACACCTAACTTCGTCCTACTGGCAATCCAGTTCTTTGTTTAATTATCTGACAACATATTGCTTAATATGGCACACACATCTAACTCACCCTTGGAGTCGCACTCAATTAACCAGAAAGAGGTTCCAGGGATAATGCCACTCTTTCAAACTGAGCATGATGGAGAACCCTGTTGGGCACGGCGAGTCTGGGACTAATTGGGCACCAATGGGAAATACACACTAAAGCTAAGATTCCATATACTCGGTATGCGGAATGTGGAATGTGGTATGTGGCATCTGAACGCGGTATATGCAGCTTAGATCTATGCTGACCACCAATAGCCGATGTCTACTTTTTGTGCTGGGAGGTCGTTAAACAAACAAACAAACCAAAAAAGATAGATACCCATGACATTTTTAGGGTTTTTTGCTCAAAATGTGTGAAGGAAAGTCAAAGCTAATGTTGTTTTCTATGGCAAACCCACCAGCATTCGCATTCACACCGATCGATCCATGGGTCGATCCATTTGCCACATTCGCATTCACAATCTCATTCGGACATATGGAAGCACTACTATACCTTTAAATGCTTTTCAATTTTTTGCCACATTCGCATACCGCATACCATGTATATGGAATCTTAGTTTAGAAAGTGACAAGCACTGGCGAATCAGTAGGCTTCCTCTGAACAACGATGTGTCTCTAATCATACAGACAAGTCATACAGACTATTGATATGGTGTTGGGGCTATTTTAATAATATCCCTATTTTTGGTCCAATTTTGTAAGTGTGTACTTTGTGCTTAAAGCTGCATATGCTGATGAAGGCATCACATTTTCAAAACCAAAACACTAGCCTAGATTGGATTCTAAATAGATCCAAGTTAGATTCTTATGCATTCAGTAAGCATTTGTTGCCACATAGAATGGAATACCAAGTCAATTTAATGGAACCTGTTACTGCAGAATCATATAGTGTGTATGATGTGCTTGCCTAAATTAATTTGGTATGTTTGTACTTCAAATATCTGAAAAGTTAGCCATTTAAAATAAAAGTCACTTCAAACTAAAGTAAGATATATTATAATGATCAACATAATATATTTATCTCAGAAAATGACAAAAACTGAAACTCATCGGACTATGTAACTAAATTTAATCTATAATGGAAGGGACTTAAGAAATGTCTCATCGTTTTACCAAGTTAAAGCCATTACCAAACCCTGACGCATAAACCTCCAGTCCAGATTAAAGTTGCATAGTCCGATGGTTTTGAGTTTCTGTAATTTTTCTTAGATAAATATATTAGATCGATCACTTGTATCTACTTTACATTAGTTTAAAGTGACTTTTATTTTAAATGGTAAACCTTTGAGATATTTGAAGTGCAAATAAGGAAAATTAGTTTTGGCAAGCTTACCCAAAACTCTGACACCATAGACTTCTGCAGTAACAGGTTGTATTAAATTGACTCAGTGTTCCCTTCTAGGCAGAATCAAATGTTCAATAAGTGCATCAGTATCTAAGTTATGGGTATGCAGGTATTGCAGATATTGCAGGTATAACAATACCTCAGGGAGTTTGACGCCCCTGCCTTGCAGAGTTGTAAACCACTGCCTTGTGGTACAGGTTCTTGACAGAACCGAAGGCTAAGGGAGCAAACCCTAAACAGAAAACCATGTCACTGTGGCAGCATTAAGGGCGGTTGATGTATGGAACTCCCAACATCTCCCGACGAGCCACTGCAGGGACAAATAGTTTTGCGCCTGTCTTGACATGTTCTTGCCGGTGTGAAACCCCTATTTGCTCCCCGAGAGAGTGCCACTGGTAACTTGCAAAAGCCAGCAGCACTTCAACACTTTTGCAGGTAGCTTTCATGAAATGTACATTAAGACTGACTCATGGACGCAACTCTCACAGCAGAGAGTTAAATGGAGAGCGGCAGTCAAGTAATGAAAGCAGTCTTTGTCGCATCGCGACCGACAGCATGATGATGATGATGATGATGATGATGATGATCTAAGTTAGATATGTAAAAATCAAATCTAGATAATTGTGTTGGTTTTGAAAATTTCACATTTCATCAGACTATGCAACTTTAAGTCCAGTTTATCCTATACTTCATAACCAATTAACCCAGTTAGGCGAAGAGTGTGCAGGCAGTCCAATCACCTTAGTAACACTCATTCTGTCACTCCACCGGTGTCCAACTACCACCCATCCATTTCGCTTGCCTGTGTTTGCCGCTTCCAAAAAAAGAAAAATATAAAAGATAACTCGGTGTTATTACAGTGAGGACATGGAATGCATACAATTGTGCTATGCCCAACAAATGTCCCATCTGACAAATCGGCCACTGGTGTTGCTGGAGATGCTCCCGAGATAACTAAACCGGTGTGGCGGTTTCAGCGCCCGGTCAGTTTCAGCGCCCTGCCGTGGCTTCTGGGCATGCGCGGATTTTAAGAGATGGTCAAAACACCCTTGGCCTCGCCGGCTACAAGCTCAGCTGGTGCCCGGCAGTGTTAGGGACCGATTAGGCCGAAATCTATTGAATGCGATCATATTTAACAGAATTACATACTCAAATAATGAAATTTAATTAAATTAACCTTAAATTCCAAACGATATTAACGTAGCAGCTAGATCGGCGTCAAATCGCCGAGTGTAAACAAAACAAATAGCAGTGCTTGCCGCAACATGCGAAAATCCGCGCATGCGCAGAAGCCACGGCAGGGCGCTGAAACTGACCGGGCGCTGAAACCGCCACACCGGCAAAGCAACATCAGTAAAGTCAACAAATTATCCCTCTAATTATGTCGCTGTGCTCTGTTAGGAAAATCACTCGTGGGCGTTCAATTAGTTCATGACCTAATTTACATTAATTACCTTTTTATTTTAAAGGAAAGTCCATGAAAATGCTGAAGTTGTTGTTGTTGAAGTTAGTCTATAAGGTAGTTATACTCTTGCAGCACTATCTCTGTGACAAGACTTTTAAACAACCCAATAGCAAAAGTGTTGAAGGCTGTGTTGTGGAAATAACCACATGATTGTATCACTTTTACTGCACCAGGAATCCGCACTGTCAGTGTTTTCCGCTGTACACACGACGAGCATTGTATCCTTAACTGAGGATGTGTTTGTTGGAGTTTTACGTCCTGACAACACCTAAGGCTACATTAGGACAGGTATCGACTTGTGACAGTGCACACTCGTGGCAACTTGATAGTGCTTCCCACAGGGAGACCATACCACTGGGAGATAAGGCCACCGGCACTGTGACTTGATATCCCACTCAATCACATTATCCTGATACTGAGCTAACCAGTCCTTGTCCTATCCTAATAATGTTGAGCATCAGGATAGGTAGTGTCAAGTATCAATTTGGTAAGTTATTGCTTTGACTCGGCCATCCTTCCGGTTCGGTCATTGCAGGAGAGAGGGAGGCTTGTGTGCATGTGTGTAGTGTATGCGCACCATGTTCACTTGATTAGCATGAGCATTGCCACCGCTCTAATTTGTCTTCGGCGGGCGCGAGTCGGTGGCTTAGTGCACGGGTGTGCACAATGCACGGGACCCCCCGGAACAGATCCGGCTGTCGGCGAGATGGGGCTCTGATCAAGACGGATCTGCCGATCGATGTTCAACTGATGGGATGATGATCCCTACTCTGCATGCCTCCGCACTCACCCACCCACACACAGGCGCGAGCCTGTACATTCCCATGCCCCACCCCTACACATACGTCTGTACATTTCCATGCCTCACCCCACTCCTACCCCAACACATGTGCATGTACATTTCCATGCCTCACCCCACTCCTACCCCCACACATGTGCATGTCCATTTCCATGCCCCACCCCACTCCTACCCCAACACATGTGCATCTACATTTCCATGCCTCACCCCACTCCTACCCCAACACATGTGCATGTACATTTCCATGCCCCACCCAGACACACACTCCCACTACAATATGGTATCACGTGGCTACAAACTCACCGCTCACATAACACTGTGTTACTTACTATCCGCTGGTTCCAGAGGGAACTGAAACTGTGAGCCGTCACTGGGGGCGTATTCGATTAATCAACTCGGGTAACCCGAGCCACTTTTTGGCACATGTGCACATCCTACAGACTCGGGTTGAATAAACGAATACGCTTCTCCACGCTCGGGGTGGAAAAATGGTGGCTTAATCCAAACCTTTTTTTATTTATTTTTTTAAATAACCGATATAACTACAGAAAAAATGGATTTAAAGTATTTTATGATTGCATAGTTTAGTTATATTTCTATTTCATTAATCTGGGTTATTAAAAAAAAAACATGTAGGACTGGTACTGGTAGCTGTTATCCTACAGGATGGTATCAGCGCAAATGTAGCGTCAACGTTCCTAGCCACCCCTAGCCAAGATGTGGGTTACTGGGGTCAGGACTTTTTCGACGTCATGTGTTTTTGTCAACTCCACTCGCGGTGTTCGATTTGAAATTCTAGCAACGGTGGCAATGGTCCCCAACTGTAATGTTCATCGTCGCCGTCAGATGTCGCATGTGTTGTGAATATTGTGTATTAATAGTGACTGACTAGTGGTACCCTCCTAAAATTGTCAAAAGGGTGCAAACATGAACATTTTATTTTGCTTGGAAGCTCCAATGACCCAAAAGCAATATACTTTTGGAATTTTCAAAATATTCCAAATTTGACTGACATATGTGCATTTGAAAGTTAGTAATTTCCACAGCTTTTGTATGCACTGTGGCAACGGTCCCACAACGGTAGTGTTTGTCGTCGCCGTCAGATGTCACATGCATTGTGAATATTGTGTATTACCTCCAAAGCTAGCCTTTTCAAATAAAAGTTATTTCAAACTAATTTAAGGTAGATTATAATAATCAACCTAATAGATTTATCTCAGAATATTGACAGGAACTCAAAACCAACGGATTCTGGAACTTAAAGCTCACTTTAAACCCATAAATTCATGGGTCTTCATGACCAAATTTAGTACAGTTGTTATCCTACATTTGTTTTGTCTTTAGTTTGGCTACAGAGAAATTGGGCTTGCCACTATTGTACAGGAATAAATACCACTTGTATGTATGTGTGGCAGTGTGCTTTAGAATCACAGTGTGCTTCATCACCACCCCATTATGGCTAAGGGCTTGATTAGTATTGTTGGTATCCAACAACTAAGCCATCCATGGCAGTTAAGCCTAGTTTGTGAAGTGTCCGTTATTAAAAAAGGGCGTTGATGAGCAATGACTGAACAATGGTGCGTAAAATAGCATTGTTAATGATTTATTGCCCCAAATTGCCGTTATGTCAAGTTGGTGTAAAATGCGATCCTCTTCAGTGCCGACATATTGGTGAAACAGCGTCACTGTTATCCTTAAACCGGTGGGAATGCCTCTCTGCCTGCACAAACACCTGTTTCGATATTCATCCTGTGAAGCCTAGATATTCACGTCGTGGGCTCAACTGAATGGCGAATTGGCTTCTAACGCGCATGCGCACAGCTCTAACATGTCCAGTAGTGATTTGTCAGCATTAACAGGCTTTAAAACACTTTCGAAACCATAACACTTTCATTAAATCGAACAAAAGTGAAATATAAGGGCAACGAGAAAGTTATGAGACAGATTCAAGTAGAGCATGATGGTGTAACTTTTACTCATTTATCTCCAGTCCCGCCCTTCCTTAATTATGACACTGAATCTTGATTGCAGGGTTGTAATGAACTTAATGAAAGGTGTCCCTTGAAAAGTCATTGTGCTTGGAAATGTCATTAAAAGGCATTTAGAATTGTGAAATGCATGTGTTCCTGTGTTCATGGCATCATTCTAATTCCTCCTGCGTTGCAGTCATGAACACTTCAGTGTCACTGTCAGTGTCTCACATAGCATGACCTGTCAACCTTAAGCCCCAGTCACACGAGGCCTGCGTTCGCTTACCATCGATCCGCGAGCATTTTGCTATTAAATTACGAACATCTTACGACCACCATACGACTAATCGCCGAGTACGACTGATCGCCGACCATTTCAGCCCTTTTTGGTCGCAAGAAGGTTGTCGCTGCAGCACCAACAATCTCCTTGCAACCTCTGGCGTCTCCACCGGTCGGTGCCGATCGCCGACAGATCTGCGACCATAGTAGCAGTACTCAAGCGTCACACAAGGCCTGCATTCGCTTACGATCGATTCGCGAGCATTTTGCAGTAAAATTACGACCATCTTACGACCACCTTATGACTAATCGCTGAGCGATCGCCGACTGATGCGATGTGGCGCATGTACGATGACGTCACAATGTCGCCTGGTGCGTCATTGTTGTCATGGCGGCGTAGTAAAATAATTTGTAACAAATTATTTCATTTTTGGCGCAAGGAGCTCGCAGACTTTTGGTCGGCAAGTGAACGCAAGCGAACGCAGGCCGTCGTGTGATTGGGGCTTTAAATAGTCTATCGGACAACAGGACTGTGATTATACAGGGTTCATACCTATTTTGCCATTCCAGGACCTATTAGTGCAAAATTCCAGGACGTTTTTAAAGACGATTATTAAATAAATAAAAGTACACTGAAACAAGGCTGTATTCAGAGTCAATTCAGTGTGTAAGATGTAAAATGTAAATCAGCATAAAGAGATAACAATGAAATATGTACAGTTTAAATATAAAAACCCAGAGGGATAACAAACCACCAAAATCTTTTTAATGTATTGACCAATTTCATATGATGTCAGCACGTCAGTGCGCACGCTGTTTGGCTGCAGGACAACATCCGGTCACACCGCAAACTCAATGGCTATGAGCAATCTTCATATAGAAAAGGTGAAATATCTCTTAAACCAAACCACTTAGCCACAAACTGAACTGGAAGACATATAGAAAACATATTCAAAGAAGCGATTATATTAAATTAATAAGCTTAGGGTTCTGCATTTCTATTAATTTTGAATAAAATGGACGTATTGCACTGCACGTAGCGGCACACTCAATGCATTGTCAATGGCCGTGAGCAATCTTCATGCAGTAAAAGTTAAATATCTCTAAAACCACACAACCTAGAAACAAACTGATTGGAATACACATAGAAAACATGTTTACCAAAAATATTATATTAAATTGATATGGTTAGGGTTCTGGATTTCTATTAATTTTGAATAAAACTGACGTTTTGCACTGCGCGTACGGCAAATTCAATCAGTCAATGCATTGTCAATGGCCGTGAGCAATCTTCATGCAGTAAAAGGTAAATATCTCTAAAACCACACAACCTAGAAACAAACTGATTGGAATACACATAGAAAACATGTTTACCAAAAATATTATATTAAATTGATATGGTTAGGGTTCTGGATTTCTATTAATTTTGAATAAAACTGACGTTTTGCACTGCGCGTATGGCAAACTCAATCAGTCAATGCATTGTCAATGGCCGTGAGCAATCTTCATGCAGTAAAGGTTAAATATCTCTAAAACCACACAACCTAGAAACAAACCGATTGGAAATACACATAGAAAACATGTTTAACAACAAGATTATATTAAATTTATAAGGTTAGGCTTCTGGATTTCTATTAATTTTGAATAAAACTGACGTTTTGCACTGCGCGTACTGGCAAACTCCGTGGCAGTGTGCCTTCGTTCTGCAGCCGAGCTGCGCACGCATACACAATGTTTGTAAACATTGAAATAGGTCTATAGTCATAATTTTTCCATGTTCAAGGATTTTCAAGGATCTTTAGACAAATTCCATGGCTTTCCAAGCCGTGAATCCTGAATTATGAAATTCCATGACTTTCCAGGTTTTCAAGGACTTGTACAAACCGTGTGATACTATGCCCATCAAATCACTTACAGACACAGTTAAGACTTCTATTGGAGGTAGACACAGCTAATATCATGGCCAATAGAAGTCGCACAATTTCTTGCTACCGACATTAAACCTTTAAGGTCAGTCAGCATTGATGTAAAAGGACATTAAAGTTGCATAGTCCGATGAAATATGAAATTGTCAAAACCAAACAATTATCTAGATTTAATTTTTGCATATCTAACTTAGATACTGATGCACTTATTAAACATTTGTTTCTGCATAGAGGGGAATACTGAGTTAATTTAATAGAACATGTTACTGTAGAGGTCTGTGGTGTCAGAGCTTTGGCAAGCTTGCCAAAACTAATTTTCCATGTTTGCACTTCAAATATCTCAAAAGTTTACCATTTAAAATAAAAGTAACTTTAACCTAATTTAAAGTAGATACTAGTGATCGATCTAATATATTTATCTCAGAAAAATTACAGAAACTCAAAACCATCGGGCTATGCAACTTTAATATAAAATAGGCAGGAATCCGGCCTTCACTGATTGATTGATTGATTGATTGGTGGTTGCTTTACGCCGTGTCGGCAGCATAGGCCATATTCACGGCGAGAAATGTTTGTTTTTTGTTCAAACCATCGCTTTTACATGTAAAAGCAGACAATCAATTATGTGCCAATAGGACACTAATTAAATTAGAAAGCTCACAATCATATATCTGTGGTCAAGGGAAACAAATTCCCATAGAAAAAGAAAAGCTTCATTAATAATTAATAGAATCCATTTAGTAAACTATATAAGGTGGTACAGTCCAGCTGCCCTCAAAAAGGCTAAAATGTTTTCCTGTTTTACCTTAGTAAAAAGGTCATGCATACTGCCTGCAGTGTAGAACCATTGGCGCAGGGCCAAAAAATCAACGCAACTTAGTAAAATGTGTTTGAGTGTCAGTGGGGACTGACACCCAATACATTCAGGGGGAGGTTCCCCCTTGAGCAGAAAAGCATGTGTAAGCCACGAGTGGCCAACACGGCAGCGACTAAGGACCACTTGGTCCCGCCGACCTCCCGCATGAGTCTGTGGTGGCTTTCCCACAGATGGTTCAATTTCTTTAAGTTTATTGATGTTTTCATCCCACTCATGTTGCCATTTGGATTTTATGTGGGTGGCTATTAGTGGTTTCAGATCAGAGTGAGGGATCAGACATGGTTCAAGATCACAGTTCAGGGCCTTCTTCGCAGCCCGATCAGCTCGTTCGTTTCCTTGTATGCCAGCATGGCCAGGCACCCAGCACAGGTGGATATCATACCCATCTGTTGTCAGTTGGTTCATTTTATAAATGACCATTGCTAGAATAGGGTGATTCGTTTTCAGTCCAGCAACAGCCAGGAGGCAAGAGAAGGAATCACTGTATATAACATAGTTAGTGTGGTTGGATACCTCGATATACTCCAAAGCGAGAAGGAGTGCTCGGGCCTCTGCAGTGAAAATCGAGCTCTGATCTGGCAAACGTACACCAAATTTTTCCCGTCGGCAGACTGCCGCAGCAGCTACCCGGCTTTGGTCTTTCGAACCATCAGTATATATGGAGAGGTGGTCTGCAAACTGGCCTTGAATCTCTGCATGCAGTCCTTTGTACTCGAGTGGATGTGTCCCTTCACTGAAGACATGGCATACAACTACCATCACTCACTCGTTATTTTTTCTCTAAGCTAAGTGCGTGGAAGAAATGCGGCCATCAAGTTTACATTTATGAATTTTACTGCCTAGATCACTTATCTCCTCCCCTCTCAATGTCTCACCATACACGTGGGGTGGGGTTAACAAATCCATACATCCATCTTCACGTGGTGGACAGTATACATACACACATACATATATGTACGTATACATACATACATGTACATACACACACATAAATAGGACAATTTTAGAACTTTTCCAAAACTTTTTTTCAGGACATCACATACACTCTTTGACCCGTCCTGATATGACCTTAGATGTTGCTAGGACGTAAAACAACAACAAACAAACAACATCTTTTTGGTTGCGATTTGTAGCTGTGTTCACTCGTACATATAGCTGAAACATTTTGAAATATTCACTTTTAACATTAATATAGTCTACATATCTAACTTAGTGTTGCATAGTCCGATGGTTTTGAATTTCTACCACTTTTCTGAGATAAATATATTCAATTGATTGGCATAGCCTCCCTTACTTTGGTTTGAAGTAACTTTTATTTTAAATGGCTAAGATTTTAGATATTTGAAGTACAAATAAGTCAAATTAGTTTAGGCAAATACGCCAAAACTCTGACACCATTGACTTTTGCAGTAATAGGTTCTATTAAATTGACTCAGTATTCCCTTCCATGTAGAAGGAAATGTTTAGTAAGTACACTAGTATCTAAGTTAAAAATCTAGGATGAAATCTAGATAATTGTTTTGGTTTTGAAAATTGTATGTTTTAATCGGAAGAGGCAGCTTTATCTATGTTTAATAAAGTTGCATAGTCCAATGGTTTTGAATTTCTACCACTTTTCTGAGAAAAATATATTCAATTGATTGGCATAGCCTCCCTTACTTTGAAGTAACTTTTATTTTAAATGGCTAATTTTTTTAGATATTTGAAGTGCAAATATGTGAAATTAATTTTGGCAAGCTTACCAAAACTCTGACACCATAGACTTCAGCAGTGACATGTTCAATTAAATTGCCTCTGTATTCTCTTTTATGTGGCAACACATGTTTAATACGTGCATCATTATCTAAGTTAGATATGTAGAATCAATTTGAGATAATTGCTTTGGTTTTGAAAATGTAATGCTTCATCGGACTATGCAGCTTTAAATACTGATTCACTTACCAATTATTTGTTGTCACATAGGAGGGAATACTGCGTCCATTTAATACAACCTGTTACTGCAGAAGCCTATTCACCCTATTCATGCGCGACCTAATTAGGCATCAGAACGAGGCTGAGTAAGCATCGGTATTGGAAATGGCCATAAGACACTACTGTGTGCCGATATGTATTACTACTACATAAATTAAAGGAGTAAAATTTGAAGATATTAACTTTTGAAACTATCATAATCATTTTTGCTTACCTTTTTACTATTTATTGGTCAATTTTCATGAAGATTGAGTGATGATCGGATGCATTTCAGTAGGCAATGTAAACAAAGTCACTCACCTTGGCTGCCACTTTTCTTAAATTCAAAATTGCATAACTTTCTTAATATAGATATATTAACAAATATATTTTAACCCTTTTAAAACTTTTATTAATTTGTAATTACTAAGACTAGTTGTTTAACTGTGTTACACAGATAACTACGCTGACAGTGCTGCATGGTACATGATACCACCATAAATATGCAGACTTGAAGTTGACAGTCACATTGTAGTTAAAGGATGGGAAAAGAACCATGCAAGGGTCATCCAATGTTTGTGAAAATTGGCCAATAGATAGACAGGTATGCAAAGATAAATATGTTAGTCTAAAAAATGAATACCCTCAAATTTGAGTGATTTCGACAGGTATTGGTCGACAAAAAAGTATTTGCATTTCTTTTCATACAGCGTCGCCTCGCAGATGCTTACTTGGCCTCGGTCTGGTTTCAACATGGCCGCGGCGTGAATAGTGTCATGGCATTCTTGCCAAAATTAATTTGGCATGTTTGCACTCAAATATCTCAAAAGGTGTCCATTTAAAATGAAAGTTACTTCAAACTAAAGTCAGGTAGATCATAGCAATCAATTTCACATCTTTATCTCAGAAAAATAACAGAAACTCAAAACCATCGGACCATGCAACTTTAATACATGCATACACCCTGATATGATCTTAGAGGTTGCAAGGATGTAAAACTCAAAAAAAATAAAAAATATACACACATAGATACGCGCACAGATACATGCATCGGACCATGCAACTTTAATATATGCATACACCCTGATATGATCTTAGATGTTGCAAGGACGTAAAACACAACAAACATACATACATAGATACGCACACAGATACATGAATATATCCATGCATCCAGACAACAGCCCGGCGGGGCGCTGTTTAAAAGATCACCGGCGGGCCGAGGGGCCCTGCGCTGCCGTCGGTATGACGCCGAGACGGCCCCTGGCTGCCTGGCTCTGTGCAGTTCTCATGCGCGCGCATCACGCTCCCAGCAACCTTGTCCCACCCAGTTTCCGGTTGTGCGCAGAGCCTACTTCCGGTGGTCGCTCACCAATCCGGTGGTTTGTATGGAGAGCCTCGCCCGCTCCAAACATCTACTACAACCCGACGCAACGGAAGCAGCTTTGTATGGAGTTTTTTGGGGTTGGATTTTATTTTGTTTACGCTGGTGCCATCGATACGTGGCGCCGCCATTTGTCAGACCGGAAGTGGCCGATGACCATACACGATAAGCGGCCCGACGCCGACCGCCATTTTCGGACTTAATCACTCGCCGCGTGGTGGCGCGACGATCAACGACTGTGATATCACGCCGCCAAAGAACGCAATTCTGCTGCCGTTCTATATGCAAAACTACAGTATGGAGGGGGGTTGGATGTTGTGTATAATATCCACAAGGGGGCGTGCGTGTGCTCACTGGTCCCCGGGTGGGCGGGGAGTATTCAGGTAGCCCCCCCCCCCCCCCCCATCCCCAACACACAGACACCACTTCCCGACGTTGCAGGTGAGGCACAGATAGGGTAATACATGCCGCCGCCCTCCCTCCTACCCCCGGCCGGATGGTGGCGGCCCCTGGTGGGGAGAGCGGCTTCTGAGCGCGGTTTGGTTAGATAGTGGGCGTCCTGGGACTGAACCGGGTCCCAAAACGCGACAAGTTTCCGTCTCGGAACTTTGCCTTCGGTCGACTCCTCTCATACATCACCCGGTGTAGTAGGCTCGGCTTATGGTATTCGCCTCTGTTAGTTGTGTGTGTGGGGCGGCGGGGGGTGGAGGGGGTGATTATGCAATGACGAAGACACCGAGGAGATAGTCTATTAACGTTTATTGCCCATCAAATTATACATTATCAGTGTCAGAGCTAGCTGTGTACATAATATATATATATATATATATATATATATATATATATATACATATATATATATATATACATATATATATATATATATATATATATATATATATATATATATATATATATAGTGACAATGATAACAGTTAGCTAGACTGGTTTTATAGGCAGAATTCAAATAAACATGTTTGGCAGCAGTCGTTGTGGATAACTAATGATCACATTTTAAATAGATACATAACAATCAAGGCATGTGACACCCTCTCCCCCCCCCCCCCCCCCCCAATTTCAATATATCTTATCTTTTATTTAATGCTGGAGATTGAGAAGAAGAAAAAGAAATATGCAAAAGCTCTGCAGCCATTCTGCCCGTTCATCTATTTAAAGAAAAGGTCAAACATGAAAACACATTATTTTTTAAATGAATATTATATTTATCTATATGCACCGATATAAACCTAGTTTTGCATACTTAAAATAAAAATATTCAGATAACATTTCCTTCCCGATTTCCATCACCTATCACCTAGATAGACACTTTCCAGGGACCATGCTACCCATATATGTTCTTCCCACTGTCATTAGAGGGACGGTTGGTATTGGAAATCCTCTATAAGACCCTTACCACAGAACATGTTCCATACTGACAAGATACTCACATTAGTTTGGCTATTAACATCAGAGGTCAGGTTGGTGGTGGAAATCGTCTTATCACATTAATTCCACGCTGCGAGCCTGCTTTTCTTGACTTTGGACAATTTCACTCATCCATTTCCAGAAACACGTCCACCGGTCCAGCAGTTTATACCCCAGTCACATTAGGCTACCACTTTGCTGCCTCTTGTCACAAAAAAAAACACCCCAGGTGATCGCAAGCAGTTGCAAAACGGTCTCTATTTGATCCTCACTGGCTACCGACGTCCTTTTGACCATTTTGGTCACAAGGAGGTTGCAGGCGTTGCACCAAAAATCTCCTTGCGACCACAATGGTCGCCGATCATCTCCATAGGTCGCCGATCATTCGCGAACAATTGGCTGGTTTGCAATCGATCAGCATTCGATTGCAGATCAGTCGTAAATCAGTCCCCAACCAGTCACCGACCACTCACCGACCGATCAGCAACCTGTCTTCCCTGCAGTTGCCAGACCTTTTTTTCCCACTTTGGTCGCAAGGAGCTTGCTGAAGACTCGTTTATTTTTGTCGCAAGAGGTCTCAAGCCTAATGTAACTGGGGCCTTATATAGATCCAGCGACCACGTGACTCACACGCCCACCGGCGCAGCCAGTTTATATAAATCCAGCGACCACGTGACTCACACACCCACCGGCGCAGCCAGTTTATATAAATCCAGCGACCACGTGACTCACACACCCACAGGTGCAGCCAGTTTATATAAATCTAGCGACCACGTGACTCACACACCCACCGGTGGAGCCAGTTTATATAAATCCAGCGACCACGTGACTCACGCGCCCACCGGTCCAGCCAGTTTATATAAATCCAGCGATCACATGACTCACCCGACCCACCGGTCCAGCTAGTTTATATAAAAATCCAGCAACCACGTGATTCACCCCCAATATCCATTTAGCCACAGTGGTTTCCCAAATGCCAACCATCAATGCACGCGTTGATGACGGCCCACACACGTGCTGCGCTGTGCACTCACCGCACCCGCTTACTGTTTGCGCATGCTCGCCGTGACGTGGCCCTGCCGGTGGGGGGGCGGGGGGGGGGGGTTAGGTGGGGTGGGGGTGGGGGGCGCTAGATGGGCTGGAGCAGGTCAAAGCACCCCGTGCCGCCCTTGACGGTGCGCCCCACTATGATGCGGGAGGACGGCGACTTGAGGTCGTCGTGGGCACCTGCAAGAACACAGTGAAAGAAACACATTAAATACAACAATTATATAAACACCAGAGGGCCGGATGAGTTGAGCGTCCACTTCCCGTTTTGGTAGATCATGGGATTCAAACTTCCTGATTCAAACCCTGGCCATCGAGTCATACCAATGACTTTAAAATCTATACTTGTCGCTACCTAGCCTGGCGCTCAGCGTTACTAGTATCGGGCAAGGAGCAGTGGAATGAGGAAGACCAATTGTTCGTGATTTAAACTTTCCCCGCTTAATCCTGGTCGAGTCAAACCAATGACTTACAAATTTATACTTGTCACTTCCTAGCCAGACGCTCGGCATTACTCGGATAGGGCAAGGAGCAGTGGAATGAGGAAGACCAGTCATCTGCGACTGAAATTTCCCCTGCTTAAACAACTAATGTACCAAAAAAAAAACCCAAAAAACTAAGATACAAAAAAAAAGGGGAAAAAGTGCACTGATCTCTCCAGATATGTGTGGGTAGGTTCGTTGCAGCAGGGAGCCTGGGTAGACGAATGGATAGAACGCTAGCTCCAGAATGGTGGTAATGGAGTTTGTATAACTCTAGGCTTGTGTCTCGTACTTTGGAACATGTCGCGAGTTAGAAATAGTGGAAGCACTCACTGCCTATATCGTCATGTTGGATATATACATAGAGTAGGCCTAGTCCCTATCTGCAAAAGACAACTCTGATTCCATAACAAGGGTCCTGTCAGCTGAGAGGAAGGTAAAGGAGACAGAAACAGTTTGTATATTGACAAGTTATTGGCACCTAGAGGTTCACCGATCATAGGAACTGTTGAAGAGAGCTGCTATCGTAGTCATCAACTAGTTTTATTTTTGATAAATGCCTTCAGAAAAAACCGGTGCAAAAGATAACAATTTCGATAGTTACGTAGTTCGATGTTTTTGAGTTTCTGGCTTTTTCTTAGATAAATACATTAGGCTGATCCTTATAATCTAGCATACTTTAGTTTGAAGTAACTTTTATTTTAAATGGCTAACTTTGGAGATATTTAGAGTGGAAACATGCCAAATTAATTTTGACAAGCACATCAAAATTCTGATACCATATGCTTAAGCAGAAACACATTCTATTAAATTGTATTAGGATATCCTTCTATCCAGCAAAAAAAAAGCAAGCTTAATAAGTGCACCAGTTTCTAAGTTGGATATATAGGATCACATCTAAGTAAGTGCTTTGGTTTAGAAAATGTGATGCTTTCATCGGACTAGGTAGTTTTAATATGGTCTTATGATCATGCAATGGCCACTGTCAGGTGTGAGTACCTAATGGTGCTGTCACATTATGACGCTTCTCGCCAATGCGTGCCGACGTTTGTCATTTTTTGGCGCAATGCCGGGAAACGTCAGGAAGCGTTATGCGTGCGTTGGTAATCGTTGATGGACGGCGACGGTTGGCGGCACGCGTTAGGGGATTGGGAAAGTTTTGTGCTTGCACAAAACTTTCGACGTGCGAGAACGTGCAGGTGCTAACATTATGGCGACGTTAGGGGTGCGTCGAGATACGTTAAATGCCCTGGAATAACGTTACGCGAACGCTAGGAATACGCCACGCGCGCATGAGGGTCGTTCCCACACGTTGCGCCAAACTTTTGCTTTGTTGTTTTACATCCTAGCAACATCTAAGGACATATCAGGACGGCGCGCCAAACTTTTTTGTTTTTTTTCTCACAAAGGTCTAATTATACAACTGGCAAAGTTGTCTAGTAATAAGAGTAGAACAAAATAAAATACATATATGCCAAGAAAATCCCCAAAAAACTAACAGGCTACTAACCATACCAACCAATTATCTATCTGCTACTGAAATGCAGGCAATCAAATAATTTATCAGCAGCTACTGTTTGGTAAGATAACACCAACACTACAACTGGCCAGCATTGAAAACAAGCCTGGGTACCCGGGCTTATATACTATGGACAGTATAAATACAGCCTCAATTAAAATTTAAAAAAACAAAAAACGTCGGCCACACGCTACCAATACGTTGCGCTGACGCCGACAAGTTTGACGTGTCTCGACGATTAAAAGTCATTTTGCGCATTGGCGGCGCGCTGGCGAGAAGCATCGTAATGTGACAGGCCCATACAGCCGATAACATCGTCCATATTCATGGCCGCAACCCCCCCCCCCCCCCCCCCCCCCCCAAAAAGAACACAACAGAAAACACCCCAAAAAACAGCTGTTAGAAAACATGCTGTTTCATTGTTCAGGGATGAAAGTGGTCTCTGTGGAAAAAAGCTGAAATGCTGATATTCTCCCATAGGTTTAGCATTGTCAGGGAATCGCGGAAAATTCCAGAAAGTCTGGTTTTAACTTTTATATATATTGGTATACGCTGATAGTGCTGCGCCGTTTGAAGCATGTATTAGTATTGTACGCTGATAGTGCTGCTTTGCTTGGAGCATTTATTAGTAGTATACGCTGATAGTGCTGCGGTATCAGCACCACATATTAGTATACGCTGATGGTGCTGCGGGATTGAAAAATCCCGGAAATCCGCGGAAATCTTTCATCCCTGATTGTTGCAATAGTGAACCATAACCTCTTTTTGCAGATGTGGAATACAGATGGTCAAAACCCCCGGTTAGTTAGGACTTAACTCTTACAGCATCCTTTCGGAATTAGAGTGTACCACAACCAAGGCGGGTGCCTGACAATGTGACATACTCACCCCGTCAGCTAAAGGGGCTGTCACATTAGGGTTTTTTGCGGGAGCGTATGGCGGCGTAGGCGCGTTACGTCATATACGTCGGCATACGCTGTATACGCTACTCATACGCTACGCATACGCTACTCATATGCCGCCAGATGCCGGCTTATGAGGCATACGCCGCCATACGCTTTCATAAATCCGTCCGTCCACATTTTTTTGTGCATGCTCAAAAAATCTCGACCTATGAGAGCGTATGGCCCATACGCTACTCATACGCCGACATACGCTCCTCATACGCCGGCATACACTCCTCGTACGCTAGGGGTACGCCGGCATAGGTTTTTCATATGCTCAACTTGTGTCACCGGCGTATCTCTAGCGTATGTAGTGTACGCATAACCTACGAGTTACGTATGGGAGCGTACTCCTAGCGTATGCACAGCGTATGCACAGCGTGTGCACGCTACTCATACGCGCATACGCTACTCGTACTCTCCACATGCCAATCAAAACTGTCAAAAAATGTCACAGCACGCTCCCACACGCTCCTCATAGGTTCCACATACGCTCAAAACCAGCCAAAAGGCCACCAAATGTCATCATAGGCCGGCAAGCGCAGGACCTACGTAGGTTTTCAATACGCTCCCGCCATACGGCGTAATGTGACAGGGCCTTAAGCTAAGTTTAATTAGTTTACGATGCCCAGCCGCTTTGGTCACATGATCACGCCATTACCACGTGACACATATATATATAGGGACTGCTCATCGTGCTGGTAAAGCATGCAGTGTGCATGCCGTGACCATGTCGGCCCCAGTGCACGCGTGTTAAACAGTCTTACCACGAAGTGTCACGCATGCGCGGAGAGCAGGGCATTAAGGCACGGCTGCCGGGCATTAACGCAAAGTAGATCACTGGTAGATTGGGTTTTATAAACCAAATTATAATGCACGCATGCTATGCGATTTTAAAAAAAACACTCTTTAGCAGAGGCAATATTAGTGGGGTGAATAATAGTGATTGCTACTCAGTAGCATGTGAATTGTGAGTAATCGTCACATTGGCAGAGGGCGAATTTGTCAGGTAAAGTAATGCCGAGCACTAACCAATCAGATTTGCTCAAAACTGAATACGCAAAATGAATCAGTTCGGAAAGGTTTGCTTGTTTGTTGTTGCTTTATGTCCTAGCAATACCTGATGTCATACTAGGATGGGTACCAGCTTGTGATGGTGTGCACTCAGTGACTTTATAGTGCTGCCCCATTAGGAGACCAGGTCACTGGCACCATGACCTGATATCCCACACAGTCACATTATCCCAATACTGTGCTAACCAGTCCTTGTCATAACCTATCAATGTCGAGTGCCAGGCTAGGTAGCAACAGGTATCAATTTCATAATTCATTGGTTAAACTGGGATTCAAACTTCCGACCTTCTGCATGGGAAGCCTGCGCTTGACCGATTTTGGCCACTTTGTCCAGTCGTCCGGCAAAGTTGTCCAAATTTGATTTAATTGCGAATTTACATCACTATATAAACAGGGTATGTACATATGTGAAGATACATAATTAAACAGTTTCAAGGCTTTTAAAGGTTTTTTTTAATAGGAATTCATGACAATTTTCATTTGGATTTCATGAAAACACAGTAATGGTGAATGGCAATGTCAGACTAATTTAAATCAATGGGGACAGTTTAATGGAATTCAATTTTTTTCAAGACTAATTAGCCAAAATAGGTTAAAGTTGCATATTCCAATGGTTTTGAATTTCTGTATTTTTTTCTGAGATAAATATATTAGATCGATCACTAGTATCTACTTTACATTAGTTCAAAGTTACTTCTATTTCAAATGGTAAACTTTTGAGATATTTTGAGTGCAACCACGGAAAATTAGTTTTGGCAAGCTTGCCAAAACTCTGACACCATAGACTTCTGCAGTAACATGTTCTGTTAAATTGACTCAGTATTGCCTTCTACACAGAAACAAATTCTTAATAAGTGCATCAGTATCTAAGTTAGATATGTAAAATCAAATCTAGATAATTGGTTTGGTTTTGAAAATTTGATATTTCATCGGACTATGCAGCTTTAAATTCAAGGGTTTTCATGGCCTTGAAATGGGGCAAATGAAGTTCAAGACTTTTCAGGCCCCGTCCAGACCCTGTATAAAGCAAATTTCTGCTATTTTATGCCACTACATATTCCCTAGATAAAAGATTCACCCCGTACTTACAGTACAGGGGTGAATGACAACGTAGTCTAAATACGGGCGAAAATAGCTTTAGTATGGAACGAGAAGTAGAATGCCTGGCACCAGTGTCAAATGGTTACTTATATCAACACAGAGTTGGTGAAATGGGAGAGAATGCAAAAATACAAGATGGCGGCCAGAGAATGCCGTTGATTTCACTTTTAAATTGCATTAACGTATATGTTTTATTATATTTTCCAACTCAAAAGTAGCGGGTAAATATGAAGACGTACATAAAGAATATATTGTGCTTCTTAAATTAAGAATTTACCAGCTCAGTTAATTAACCCAGCATGTCGAAATTCTTCGCCAGCTTTTCTAATGGGTTGGTTTTCACCCCTGTACTGGAAGTACTGGGTGAATCTTTTATCTACATATTCCCGTGATAGTGTTCAATGCTTACTCTCACCTGAACATCTAGTAACAATGCATAGAGATGATATTGATGTGAATAAGTATTGAGATATTGTGCTGCCAGTGCCATTATCGGATATCATCCCACACAGTCACATTATCCTCACACTGACCAAACCAGTTCTTCTCTCCTAATAATGCCGAGCACCGGACAAAAAGTATCAACTTCATAAGTCATTGGGACCGGACAGGATGGCTGAATCGTTGAGCACGCTGACTGGATTCCCATGCGGGAGTTCGTAGGTTCGAATCCCAAATGAGTAAAATCAATGACTTACAAAATTTATACTTGTCGCTACCTACCCTGGCACTCGGCATTAGAAGGATCAACTAATTTGCTTAGTAATATGAATATGTGACTGAATGGGATATCGGGTCATGGTGCTGGCAGCCCGGTTTTCCAGTGACATCAGTGCGCCATGTCACAACTCGATGCCAGTCCTGATATGACCTTCGATGTTGATAGGACGTAAAACCCCCAACAAATATGGGTCCTTGGTGTGACTTGTCGTGAGATCGAATCCATTTGAAAGATTTGGGCTTTGGTTTGACTCAGCTGGGGATCAAACTTGCACGTGAAATTGGCGCCCTACGCACTCGGCCACCCTGTTCGGTTGGATGTGTAAATGTAGTGTGTGTGTGTGTGGGGGGGGGGGGGGTGAGGAAGTACACGCAGTCAGATGTGTGTGTGTATGTGTGCGTGCGGTTGTCTGTGTGTGTGCGTGTGTGTGTGTTGGGGGTGAGGAAGTACACGCAGTCTGACGTGTTTGTGTGTGTGTGTGTGTGTTGGGGGTGATATTTCTTTGTTGTTGTTTTACGTCCTAGCAACATCTAAGGTCATATCAGGCCGGGTACCGACTTGTGACAGTGCGCACTCATGGCGACTTTATAGTGCTGTGCCACTGGGAAACCAGGCCGCCGACACCATGACCTGGTATCCCACTCAGTCACATTATCCTGACACTGAGCACACCAGCCCTTGCCATGTCCTAATAATGTCGAGCGCCTGGCTAGGAAGCGACAAGCACCAATTTTCAAGTCATTGGTTTGACTCGACCAAGGTTCGAACCCACGACCCCACAAACTACCAGCACGGGAGACGGATGCTCCAACTCATTCGGCCATCCTGTCTGGTCTGTTGGGGGTGAGGAAGTACACGCAGTCTGCCATGTGTGTGTGTGTTGGGGGTGTGGAAGTACACGCAGTCTGACGTGTGTGTGTGTGTGTGTGTGTGGGTGAGGGAAGTACAGCGCAGTCCTGACGTGTGGTGTGTGTGTTGGGGTGAGGAAGTACACGCAGTCCTGCCATGTGTGTGTGTGTTGGGGGTGAGGAAGTACACGCAGTCTGACGTGTGTGTGTGTGTTGGGGTGAGGAAGTACACACAGTCTGCCATGTGTGTGTGTGTTGGGGGTGAGGAAGTACACGCAGTCTGACGTGTGTGTGTGTGTTGGGGTGAGGAAGTACACGCAGCCTGCCATGTGTGTGTGTGTTGGGGGTGAGGAAGTACACACAGTCTGACGTGTGTGTCTGTGTGTGTGTTGGGGGTGAGGAAGTACACGCAGTCTGCCATGTGTGTGTGTGTTGGGGGTGAGGAAGTACACGCAGTCTGACGTGTGTGTGTGTGTGTTGGGGGTGAGGAAGTACACGCAGTCTGACGTGTGTGTGTGTTGGGGTGAGGAAGTACACGCAGTCTGCCATGTGTGTGTGTGTTGGGGGTGAGGAAGTACACGCAGTCTGACGTGTGTGTGTGTGTTGGGGTGAGGAAGTACACGCAGTCTGCCATGTGTGTGTGTGTTGGGGTGAGAAGTACACGCAGTCTGACGTGTGTGTGTGTGTTTGGGGTGAGAAGTACATGGCAGCTGCCATGTGTGTGTGTGTGTACACGCAGTCTGACGTGTGTGTCTGTGTGTGTTGGGGGTGAGGAAGTACACGCAGTCTGCCATGTGTGTGTGTGTTGGGGGTGGAGGAAGTACACGCAGTCCTGACGTGTGTCTGTGGTGTGTGGGGGGTGAGGAAGTACACGCAGTCTGCACGTGTGTGTGTGTTGGGGTGAGGAAGTCACACGCAGTCTGCCATGTGTGTGTGTGTGTTGGGGGTGAGGAAGTACACGCAGTCTGACGTGTGTGTCTGTGTGTGTGTGTGTTGGGGGTGAGGAAGTACACACAGTCTGACGTATGTGTGTGTGTATGTGTGTGTTGGGGGTGAGGAAGTACACCCAGTCTGATGTGTGTGTGCATGTGTGTTGGGGGTGAGGAAGTACACACAGTCTGATGGTGGTGTGTGGCGATGTGTGTGGGAGGTGTGAGGAAGTACACACATCTGACGTGTGTGTGTGTGGGGAGGGGGGGTGAGGAAGTACACGCAGTCTGACAATAGTGTGTGTGTGTGCGTTGGGTTGAGGAAGTACACACAGTCTGACGATAGTGTGTGTGTGTCGGGGGTGAGGAAGTACACGCAGTCTGACGATAGTGTGTGTGTGTGTGTCGGGGGTGAGGAAGTACACACAGTCTGACGATAGTGTGTGTGTGTGTGTGTCGGGGGTGAGGAAGTACACGCAGTCTGACGATAGTGTGTGTGTGTGTGTGTGTGTGTGTGTCGGGGGTGAGGAAGTACACGCAGTCTGACGATAGTGTGTGTGTGTTGTGTGTGTGTCAGGGGTTAGGAAGTACACACAGTCTGACGATAGTGTGTGTGTGTTGGGGGTGAGGAAGTACACGCAGTCTGACGATAGTGTGTGTGTGTGTGTGTTGGGGGTGAGGAAGTACATGCAGTCTGTCGATAGTGTGTGTGTGTGTGCGTGTGTGTTGGGGGTGAGGAAGTACACGCAGTCTGACAATAGTATGTGTGTATGTGTGTGTTGAGGGTGAGGAAATACACACAGTCTGACAATAGTGTGTGTGTGTTGGGGGTGAGGAAGTACACGCAGTCTGACGATAGTGTGTGTCTGTGTGTTGGGGGTGAGGAAGTACATGCAGGCTGAGGATAGTGTCTGTGTGTGTGTGTGTATGTGCGTGTGTGTTGGGGGTGAGGAAGTACACACAGTCTGACAATAGTGTGTGTATGTGTGTGTGTTTTGGGGGTGAGGAAGTCCAGTACTGGGGGTGAGGAAGTACAGTAGTGTGTGTGTATGTGTGTGTGTGTTGGGGGTGAGGAAGTACATGCAGTCTGACGATAGTGTCTGTGTGTGTGTATGTGCGTGTGTGTTGGGGGTGAGGAAGTACATGCAGTCTGACAATAGTGTGCGTGTATGTGTTGGGGGTGAGGAAGTACACGCAGTCTGACAATAGTGTGCATGTGTGTGTGTGTGTGTGTTGGGGGTGAGGAAGTACACGCAGTCTGACGATAGTGTGTGTGTGTGTGTGTATGTGCGTGTGTGTTGGGGGTGAGGAAGTAAACGCACTCTGACGATAGTGTGTGTGTATGTGTGTGTGTGTTGGGGGTGAGGAAGTACACGCAGTCTGACGATAGTGTGCAGACCCGCATTAAATCTGCACGCTGCCTAATAAGTACATGACTTAAGTTATTGCGGGCGGGCCGTGGTGGGCGCGGTGCAGGGGTCGTGGTGTGCGCGGTGCCGGGCCTGTGGTGGCGGGGCCGGGGTGGTATGCGGCCCGGCCGTTATCCGGCCGATATCCGGGCGCCCGGGCTGTTCCCACACCCACCCCACCTAGATCAACAGGTGAGTTGCTCCACGCCACCCCGCCCAATCGCTAGTTTCCACGCCAGCAACAACTTCAAAGCACACGCCGGCGCAATAACAGCCAGCCTTTGTGTCAGTCAAGTTTCCCAACGCCAATAATATAATATAACGCCACCTGGTGCGAGTTTATAGTTACATCTAATTAAAAACACACATATATATATTACTTTTTATTATTATTATTATTATTATTATTATTGTCATTGGGGTGATGAAAATAGGAAATATTGCGCCTAGAGCGGGACTCGGACCCACATCTCTTTGCATTCCAGGCCAGTGTGCTAACCATTACACCACCTAGGCTCCCTGATATCAACACACTACCCATGCCTACCTGTCTATGTGGTTACTTGCCTGAGAGTTCAGTGCAGCCTACATTATTATTATTATTATTATTTTGTTGAAATCCTCATCCCATTTCTACCTTTCTCTGTATTTTTACTTCCAAATTGGGCCACGGAAATATAGTAAGTATTGATGTGGTTCCCTTCCAATTAACAATTCTTTTATGAACACGCATGTTTCCGTGCCCTTACTTTCGTTGTGTTTCGTAATTGAAGACCACAAGCAATACATAAAACTACAAAGCTATAAAATAATACCCTTCTCCCGCTTCTGAATCTTACGCCCATAGGCGGACTGACATTAATCCTAACTAGCACGACACCATTAACACAAGTTTCAAATCATTAAAGTTTGAGGTAATACAACCCGCCTCCTCCACCCAACACTTGCATGGTGAAACTTACTTAACAGTGGGTGGCTGTAAATAATGAACTGGTGTTCAAGGAAACGGAACACCCATGGGCGCGCGCACACGCGCGCGCGTGCGTGTGTATGAGCCTGTGTGTGTGTGTGTGTGTGTGTGTGTGTGTGTGTTTGTGTGTGTCAGAGAGGACTGGGGCCAACTAGTTTTGTTTGTTAGGGTTTTCCATCCTGGAAACATCTAAGGTCATATCAGGAGGGCCATATAACATCACCTGTCACCGAATTAACCCAAAATAACATGACGCATTTGCTATTAATCTCTACATGTATTTAAATTCGTCTCGTTAAAAACACAATGAGCTGATTCCAGCTGTGTTTGATTTGTGTTAAACCAATATTTATATATAATGACTTAAAAATTGATACTTGTCGCTTCCTAGCCTGGTGCTCGGCATTATTAGGATAGGGCAAGGACTGGTTAGCTCAGTGTCAGAATAATGTGACTGAGTGGGATATCGGGTCATGGTGCCGGCAGCCTGATTTCCCAGTGGGGCAGCAGTATAAAATCGCCATGAGTGCGGACAAGTCGTTACCCGTCCTGATATGACCTTAGATGTTACTAGGACGTAAAACAACAACAAACAATCACTCACTCACACATATTCACACATATTCTCTCACACATATTCGCACATATTCACACACACGCACACGCACACGCACACACACACACACACACACACACACACACCTCACCTACTTGTCCACCCACTTCCTGCTCCTGCAAGTCAGACCTACTGAAAGATTTTGCGCGGAAACTGCTGCGTATTTGCGGTGGGTGGCCCAGCACTGCATGCCGGGGCCGGATTATACTATTTATACATGCAGACCACAGCGTGCCCTCACCCCGTCGCGCCCCACAACAACCTGCGCCGCCATCTTTATGTGGGCCGCTCACGGCAGCGCGCCATATTCATCATACGTTTTCATTCATTACAACTTGCTGCAGGTACAATAAAAACCACTTCAAACTTTCGAGGGGATAAAAAAACTTACTCCCCACCTACCCTCATCAATCTGGCCTGGTCCCCTCTAGCCCCCCCCCCCCCTCCCCTCGGCTCTCCTCTAGTCACCCCCACCCCCTGTGGCACGCGCCCCCTCTCCTCCCGGCCCTCCTCTAGTCCCCCCGCTGCCCCCTCCTTCCAGCCCTCCTCTAGTCCCCCCGCTGCCCCCTCCCTCCCGGCCCTCCCCCCGCTGCCCCCTCCCTCCCGGCCCTCCTCTAGTCCCCCCTCTGCCCCATCTAACCCCCTCCCTCCCGTCCCTCCTCTAGTCCCCCCCCCCCACACCCCTCTTAAATTGTTCGTTAGGCAGGCCGTGCACCCGGTACCCACATTCCCGGCCCTAAGGGCCGGTGTCACAAACGCCGACGGCAAAGCTTCCCGCGGAAATAACAACAAGTAGGTCACGGTGACTGCCGCCATCTTTCGGACTGCAGTTGTAGAAAGTCGTCTGCGGAGATGGGCGCGCTTCACGTCGCACCGCGGCGTGCGCCGGCACATTACACGGCGCAGCCGGTTCGCAGCGGTGCACACAAGGTTCGCAGCGCTCTGGTACAACGCGGCGAGTCCGATTACACTTGTCGCCCGCGGAGCGATACGTTAGGGCGCCTGTAAATCTGTCGGTGCACGGAATGCACGCCGGCGGCGCACCGACACGCCGCCGAGCACTCACCCGGCGCACGAGCACCAATCTGAGCGCGCGGAGGGTTCCGATTGATCCAAGCCGTGAGAATGGGATCGAAGTTATTATTATTATTATTATTATTGAACTGAGATATACTGAGCTGACACTCTTCATACGGTATGCACTGGGCAGTTAAAATATATAATTATTCAGAAGAGAAAATGCAAATAAAATCACTGAACTGGTAGTAAGATGGCCATCAGATACGGTGTTATGATTGGTAGGTCCGAGTGTAGGGGTAGGGAGTTGGGTTGAGTTGGGTTATGATTAAAGTGCAGGCGGAACTCTTGCTTGGGGATAAATGTAAAGTAGACACGAGGGGCCTTGGCATCAGGCAACTGGTCCTGGGCAGGTGTGCTTTAGCTGGTCCCGGGTAGGCCTGGTCGAGTTGCTACTGGGCTCGGAGTGTGTTATACTGTTAGCTGGTCCAGGCAAGTGTGGTTTAACTGGTATGGGGAAAGAGGTGTGTTATCTGGTTCCAGGCAAGTGTATGTTAGCTGGTATGGGGCAGGAGTGTGTTAGCTGGTTCAGGTTAAGTGTGGGTTAGGTTGTACGGGGCAGGAGGTGTATTAGCTGGTCCCCGCAAAGTGTGTGGGCTAGCTGATGTGTGGCAGGCGAGTGAGTGAGTGAGCAAGTGAGTGTGTCGGAGAGTCTGTTGGGTGAGAGTGAAAGTATGAGTAAGTGAGTGAGTGTGAGAGTAGGCCTACGAGTGAGTGTGTGAATGAGAGTGAGTGAGTGAATGCATATGAGTGAGTGTGAGTATGTGTGTGAGTGTGTATGTTTTCACTGATGCAGACCTGGTGTTGGTCAGTTCCATTTTAATTGCTGCTGGAAGCAATACATTATTTTAGGCGTTATCAGCAATCTTTTATAAATCCACATGGATAAAAACACCCCATCCGATTTACTCACTCACACACATACTCACACTCACTCATATTCATTCACTCACTCACTCACTCTCATTAACACTCACTCGTAGGCCTACTCTCACACTCACTCACTCACAGTCACTCACTCACTTACTCATACTTTCACTCTCACCCACCAGTCTCTCCGACACACTCACCCATTCACTCACTCGCTCACTCACTCACTCGCTTGACACACATCAGCTAGCCCACACTTTGCGGGGACCAGCTAATACACCTCCTGCCCATAAGCATATACAACATACAAACCACTCGTTTTCCCCCGTTTTTTTTTTACATACCTGATATGATTGCAGACTTGAGGAAGGCCATAGTCGTTTCGAAGCTCATCTTCTGGAAGGGGGACGGATTGGAGCTGATGCCTATTCGGTTGAAGGCCTTATACTCTCCCTCAAACGTCATGTAGTCGGCCACGATGGACAGGTGCCGGTAGTCGACCCCGATGCCATAAGCAGCGAACACGTCACGCACTTCCTGAAGCAAGACACAGGGGACATGGCATTCATAAAACCTTCCCTTCTTGGCTGCAATTGTTTTATTTGCCTAAGATACAAACACTGACAAAAGGACATGGCATTAAAAAAAGTTATTCCTTCCTTGTAACAATTATTTTATTTGCCTATCGCGATTTAGTCATACAAGCATTTTTTCTTCCATTGCTAAGGAAAGTTAGTCCAGCTTTTATAATTAACGTGTCGAATAAATATTATTTATACGAATATTATTGAGAATGTCATTTGCAGTTGGTTGGTTGGTACGATCTAGGATAAATATAGTAGTGGTGATATAATATACTTGTTGGAATGCATGTGGGTCATGATGCACGTTCTATAGTCCCCCACGACACTGGTTGCCTGATCAGGATCCTGTAGCCTTGCGCTGTATGTTGTGAATCTATGTGTTGTGCATGTGGTTATGAATTGTAAATTACGTTGTTTTCCAGGACGAGTACCACTGAAGTAGCTGGCGAGGCTTTTGATATGGGACAGGGAGCCATGGCATGAGAGATGCGAGTGAGGCAGATCCCATATCCTGATATTATCACCTAGAATTGTGGGCTGCTTGTATTGCATTGATTTAAACTTTGAATAAAAGGGCAGGCTTTGATTGGCCAGCAGAGAATGAAAATTGTACACTATGTGCTTTCATTATTATAAAGCATTACGCAGAACTATAGTTATATATATATTTTTTAATTGGAAGTTAGAAACAATGATGCAAAATTTCTAACTATGCTTTAAATATTCCAATTGTTTTCACTCTATTACTAGTTAATTCTATGCAAAATATAAACATCTTGCTCCGGAATAATGCCATATAA